>OZ038481.1:61186680-61351680 GCA_964036315.1 Acanthosepion esculentum | reverse complement strand
GCTCCAAAATTTCCAATTCTGTGAATAATTGTTACTATATACTGAAGATACAACACGGATCATTAATGGAGAAATTATAAAAATCACGCGTACACAATAACTAAAGACGTTTTTTAAATATATAACTTACTATTGAGAGTTCTGTATTTTTCAAAAATGGAAATTATGCTATTTATTTATGTTTAGCCCGAAGGTAAAAGTTTTTTTGTTTTTTCTGGTTGAGACGTTTTTCATAAGTTTAATAAATTTAACTTAAAAACACTGACTGACTGCAAGTTCATCTCCTTGTCCAGTATGAATTAAAGAGACTGACAGAATAAGAACAAAATAGACAAACCAATGTTTAAATTTTCTGAGATAATAGGAAAAAGTTAATTTTTTATACCTGCCAAGATACATGTATTTTTATTTTGGTTATTTCTTTAAATTAATTCTTGTCCAAAAAATACTTCAGATAATTTAGTCCAGTGATACAATGGCATTGCATTCTGTTTTAGACTCTTTCATGTTGCATACTATTCATAGCCTAAGGAATCAACCAATTTAGTCAGTACTAAATCTATTCACCCTAAATGACATAAATATTAAAACCGTCCGCATATTTGTGTCTTGCTTAAAGATAGATTTGATGATTATTTTCTCGAGAAAAGTCAGAATAACTTTTTGATTAGATATTTCAGGATTCCACATTAGATTTTAGATTTTATTTTGATTATATTGTTTTTGCGTTTAAGAAGTTGCACATTTGTGCATCGAAATATAGCATTTCTAAAAGAAAACTTCTTTCATTGAAAATTTATTTTTCTTCTTTGTTTCAAATAAGACGTAAATAAAACTGAGAATAACTCTATCGCAGATTTTTCAACAGATTCGTATGTATTTAAGATTACCTCTATCCGCTATCCAGCTAATTTAGGGAGTTAAGGAATAAAAAATAAGCCACATCTTCAAATTGATTTGAGTATACTTAGAAAATCATACTTCAAAATACTGGATTTTAACTTGACTCGAATACTAGCATTAGTAACAGATTTATAAGCAATCTAGGCCTAATTTCCCCGCATTCACAATAGTTTTCCCATATGAATATATCAAAACATGTAAATCCAAATATATTGGTGCCTGTATTTGAGTTCCGTCAAATGTATTTTTTTTTATTTTGCCTTAATATATTTGCTTATATGTATGTGTAAATTTTACCTTAATATATTTACTTATATGGATGTGTAAATTTTACCTTAATATATTTGCTTATATTGATGCGGCAAGTAAGATTTGCTTACCGAGTTCAAATTCCAACCGAGACCTTCGCACATGTGGAAAGATATGAATCCATCTCTTCATCCTCAGTCTAGGGAGTTAATAGCAGCGCAAACTGCGATCTCTAGTTTTGGGTAGCAACCAATCTAGAAAAAGGACAATTTCTAATTAGAAACTGGTTGGGACTAGCAACTCTACTTCTTAAAATCATACCTGTAACAGAAAACGTAACAGCAACTCTTGCTGTGGTAAGGTTATGGCTCTATGTTCCAGAAGGTAATCTACATGATCTACAAACATATATATATTTACTCTTCTGATGGCAAGAATTTTTAATATGTTAAATTAAATTAAAAAGAGCTTACGTGAGCGCGAACTAATGATAATTCGTAAGTAATCTCATGTAAGAGAGATTAAGCCTTTTTCTTTCCCTCTTTTTGTTCTTCTATCCTCTTATATTTGACGCATTCTATGTCTATAAATATAAATTAGGATATTTAAAAAAAGAACTCACAGTAAATCTCACGAGAAGAAAACAGTATTATCTTAATTTTTAAATATATCTTTGAAAATTTATTTTTAATTTCAATTTTGTTTCTTCGGAATTTGGTAACAAATTGTTTGAAATCGCAGCAACTACCCAATATCTATCAAGCATTTGATTCTTTCACATGTTATTGTGTAAAGATATGTGTATCGATTGAAACATAAGCAAATTCTGATGCAAGTAGAAAGAAAGCGAGTCGTTTATTTCTGAAAACCAAGCTTGTTCAGAAATATCTTTATTAAATAATCTTTATGGAAATCGGTATCTATTCAAAATAATCTTCTTACAGAACATTTTTATTAACGACTAGAAATGGTATCTAAAGGATTAAGCACAACTGAACTGATAAGTGTGATGCAAAATGATGTTCCTCCGTTGGTCAAAATTGGGTTAAATGCTTTCCAGGTATTTTGTGAAACATTTGACAGATTTCTCATATACGCAATCCAGCATTCAAACCCCTAATGAATAAGGCTTTCAGCAGAGCAGAAATGCATCATATTAGTAATATAATAATTTCCTATGAGATACTTGATGCATGCAATGTGAATTTGCATAATAGAAATATATCCATAAAATCTTGTGATAAATTATAAACGTTACAGGCCAAATGAGGAAAAACCAGACACAACTTTACAAAATTTCATGTTTCAATAATTTCCCTCTTGTAGCTTCTTTTTTTCCCTCTTTTCCTCCTACTGATTTTATTGTTATGACTATTTATATAATTTCTTTTAGATATCTCAACAAAGTTCAATATCTGTAAATATAGAGTAAAAGCAACTTGAATCAATTCTGAATAACGAAACCTTATTCTAGTCACAACTTTTGTGAAGCCAACAGCATTAAAACCGTGAGAGGCATTTGTCTTGATAATTTTATCACCGTTATAAATGGGTATTTTTCTATCTAAACTGCTACAAGCAACTAATCAAAATAGAATTAAATCAATATTTCCGAAACTTTTTCCTGTTAATCTCAAGTTACTCCTAACTTTTAACATTGAAAAATGTTTTATTGTATTCCTGATATATTTAACACCCCATATTACAGATTCTGTAAACATCAAATGAGTTTGGATGAGTCTGTCTGTTTATAAACTATAACTGAATGCCCTATCTTCTCGGAAAGTTTTCATTGTAAGATAGTGAATTGTTTTACAATTAGTTATGTTTTATTTACATTATTTTACTTTTTTTCTACAAAACTTTGAAGTCAGAAAAAATGTCAGATCGAACGGGTAATTGTTGGCAGCTAATTAAATTCAATACTAATTAAATTCAATAAGTATGCAGTGCGGAAAATTAAATTAGCGAGCCGAGTTCAAATTTCAGACGATTCTCTTTCGTTCGCTTCGTAGTATTTCCATTAGAAATGGAGCTAACTTTCTCCAGCTATGAGTTAAATAACAGGACCGACTAAGGTCACTTGTTTTGGGCAGCAACCAGTCTAGGAAAAGGAAAACTTCAAACCGAAGCGGGATTGGCTCCGTCAGACCCTTTTGAACTAGACACACCACTACTGTTACGACTACATTACATATGGCACCCCTTCGATCATAATGGATTACGAGACTCCCGACGTGACGTTATGGGATGAATTTGATTAATAATATGCGACTGAAATCTGTCATTATGAAATCTTGACAGATGTACACTCTTGAAACGAATTAACAAATAAAACAATGTTATTACCACTGATCCATCCTGCACAATAAAATAATGTACATGGATAAGAAGTTCGAACGTATAAACAAACAGTGTCTAGTATAAGCGATGTGATTCAAAGTGTTGAAATAATATTGTATAAAAAATGCTGAGTTTCGATAGATGATGGTTATTACATATTCAAACTACAATTACATTTTCAAAAGTAGTGACTTCATTTTTTCTTACATCGTTAAACTTAAATAAAATAACTTAAATAAATTATTTCTTCGTTTTACTTCTGTTGTGATTCCTGGATGAAATCCGGTACCAAATAATAACAAACGCCAAGAATGAATATAGGAAGATAAATGTATTAACGTAATAATACAAACTGGTAATACAGGTTAGTAGTTCCAGGAATGCGAGGTTAGTAGACAAATATATATATATATATATATATATAGTCTTTGATATCGACGTATCACTGTATGACTTCTTACTGAGTCTACGTGCTCGTTACTGTGACTCTTGCCCGCTACGTTCGTACGCTCGATCCTTTCGACGTTCGTCTATGTTCGACCTCTCTCTCATTGTCTCTCTCTCTTTCTCTCTCTCTCTCTCTCTCTCTCTCTCTCTCTCTCTCTCTCTGTCGGGTATCCACTAGCAGTAGTATATGTATACTCTAGGTGAGTCCATTTGTGTAAAAAGAGGAACTTCAAAACTGACTCTTGACTGAATCAAAATTAAAAATATGTTCATAAAAAAAAACACATGAAAGAAAGCACAGACTGCGGCATAAAATACATAAGTACCTAAGACTTAAAATGAAGTGATTTTTAAAAGTTATATGTGGCCTGATTATGGAAAAACCGTCGGGCAGAGAACATTTCAGAACTCTTCTAATATTCGGAGGAATGGTTAACAGGATGGTTAAACTGATTAACTTCATAGAATCTTTTATAAAAATCGTGAATATAGTTAAAATATACATTAAGTTGATAATACGATGTGCAGTAACATATTTGTGTCCTTAACACCGATCAAAGAAATAATTGTCAATGAGGGAATATTACCAATGCAAAGATATAAAGTTCCGGAGACAAACGTGCAGAACTTGTAGCAAACAGAGCTACAAGGACTTATACTTGTAAATTTAATGATGCATTTTTAGTCATGTTGATCAATAGTAAGACATTAGATCAAAATAATTTTTTTGAGTATGATATTTTCGCAATAAGTGGCCACGTTACAACGATGAAAACATCGTTGTAACGTGGCCACTGAGGAAATAGATTACATGCATAGTATTTACATTCTTGAAATAGAAGTAAATGCTAACTAAAGTAAAAACATCAGTGTAAGTCATCAAAATTAATCACACGTTGGTAATGAAAAATAAATACGATTTCATTTTCAAGTGATTTTTCACTGTTCTTGTGACAGTCATAGGTGAAACTCTTCTCTCATGTGCCAAACGTCTTATGAATTAAGTTGGATCTTTTCTAATTGATCTTTTTATCTCTAATTTGAAATGATGATCCAGTTTTACTCTCTGCTGTTCTCTCTTTCTAAAACGTATTCACCGTTCTCTTGATGGTACTTGAATGGATTTTGAGGATGGAAGCCAATGTATGAATTTTGGTACCAGTTCTGAAAGCCTAAATGATTTTTCCTCTCACAATTGCTCAGTTGAGAAGATAGTGGGGCTGGCACAAAACGATTTTAACCTGTTCTATTTCTAACTGAATAACTCAAAGGTTTTGTCATTGCTTCTTACGATAAATGGTATCAAGATACCTAAACATCTTATCTGAAAACCTGGAAAAAGAAACTCAATTAGTTTAATAGTTTTATAGATATTAAACATTTTGCGGGATGGAAAATTATGCTGTAACACGTTGTAAACTATAGTTTTAAATCATGCTATAATTCTGGATATAATTGCTCAATATCCTAGATATAACGTGTGTAAATATAAGTGGGAACACAGAGGTGAGGGTTGAAGTTTATGTTTAAGCATGAAACAAACACACTGACCCTACACGCTGTTGACTTCATACAAATTTCCCTAATCATATATATATATATATATATATATATATATATATATATATATATATATATATATATATATATATATATATATGTATAAACATGGGGGTAGTCGTTCAGTTCAATACTAAATATAATTTATGGCCTCTCATATTTTTTCAAGGTCATATGTCGTATAATTTAAATACATTGCTCATGGATATTGATATATCTATGTATTTGCGAAAGAGAATATATGTTCATCCGATATATCATGTTTTCGTTTTATTTTTGCGGTCTGTTCCTCTTTCTACTAAGAAATCGCAAACGATCACAGATATTTTAAAGGTTTCGATATTCCACCTGAGTTTACGTTGTAGTTCAGGAAAATTTAATCGAACTTACAATAAAATAAATTGACCAAAAAGGTCGTTTTGCAGACAGTAAACAAAAGTACCAAATATTTACATTATTTTTAATTCCGTTTTTCTGATATCCATTCCGCTACTTATTGATCCGATTTTGATTCACATTTTCTATTATTTTGTTTTACTATTTACAATATTTCTACTTATTTTACATATATTCTTGTTTCGTTATAACATGAAGGTAATTCCTCAAGCTATCATTGTCAGTAATCAATATCCTGTCTACACAAAAGGCAGATAAAACTGTTATTCATCTTTCAATGTATATTTGAATAATTATGAAAATATTAAAACTTAAAGGTGTTTTAAAGTTAGTGGAATGCTTAAAATGCTTATGTGTGAAATGTAATAGAACTGACGTTATTATTATTTATTCTATACACACCTTAATTATCTGTGTATCTTAGTGTGTGTGTGTGTGTTTGTGAGTGTGTGTGTGTGTGGGTGTTTGTGTTGAACTGGTGAGATATGAAATTCGATCAGGTGCTAGATAACACGTTGCTGACAGACAGAATATATATACGTTTTGTAACATATTTGTTTTTATTTCAATATTGAGTTTTAAAAAACTCAGTATAAATTGGTAACTAGTGTAGATCGAGTTTGAAAATGAAATAAAAAAGAACTTCGGCAGCTGTCTTATTTTCACGGATAAACAAATGAAAGCGAGCATATAGAAACAACAACCGTGATTTTTCTCATCTGCAACCATCGCTCCACATAAAAAATGATTAAAATGCTGGGAGAAAACACTTTTAACACTGACTATTTCTCGCTCCTTTTCAAACGCAACACTTTTTCTTTAATGTGTGCTGCCCCTTCAGGATGTAGGCGATCATCGCTCTCCACAACATCTTACTTTTCTTATTTCTAAGCAAACCTTATCTCTTTACTATTCGTCCTAATACTTTTTCTGCCATCCATTTAAATAAATTTATTAAGTAGGTTACACAATGTTTCTCTCTGCTCATTTGCCTTCAATATATCCTGTGAGTGTCGAATTCTAGAAGCCCTTTTTCTCATTACATCTCCCCAAAATGTCAACGTCTCTTTCTGATTCAAAGCAAATGCGTCCTCTTTTTGTTCCATTTTCCTTAAAACGTCTTCGTTGATCAAATTTTCCATCCATGTATTATCAGCATTCATCTGTAATAACGCAGCTTTTCATCTGAGAAAAAATTGTTAAGAATTTGCGGCCATATAGAAGGATTGATATTATATAGTAGCCCAGCATTATTTACTTTGTTTCTTACGAAATTTTCCTGTCTCTTAATGCTTTGTTTATTTTCTGTGGATTTGTCTGACATTTTCCGTCGTCTGTTACAACACTTCCCAGATTAAATTTATGTACTTGATTGTTTTTGACATCTCCAATTTGTAATTTGAACCTAAAGTTTTCTCTCTTACTAACGAACATATATTCTGTCTTCTGATTGTGTTATGGTCCAATATCCTCGCACCACTGTTATGGTCCAAGGTTAGGACCATAGAAGAACAACACGAACACAAGCGTAAGAATAACAAATATATTAAACAGAATAATAATACAAGAAGTTGAAGGTGTTAGTATGGCTGTCAGTCTGGCTTAGAGTGAACTACTATTGTCTCGACTCGCTCTGTCTCGACTCGTTACACTTCGTTCTATCGTCTCTCTTGAGAGGCGCAGTCTTTATAGTGTCAGGAAGAGTTCATTGTCGTTACAGGTAAGATCCCATAACACCCCCACAAAGCTTTTACCTTAAACCCGTACTTTTGTATTCTCCTGAAAACCTCTTGAACGTGCTCCCAGTGTTGTTCAATACTTTTGCTATTTATTAGGATGTCATCAAGGTATGCGATCATGAAATCCAGGCCGCCTAGCATAGTATCCATTATTTGCTGAAATATTGCCGGCTCGACTTGATCCCGAATGGTAATCTTTTGAACTTAATATAAGCCTTTATGTATGTTTATGCACAACAAATTCGAGCTTTCCTCATCTACTGGTACTTGTAGGTATGCTTCGCTCAAGTCTATTTTTGTTTGTTTGTCTTGTTTTTGAAGTAGAATAATTGGTTTGGTTTGTTTTTGAGGCGGGACAAAAACGTGTTTATCGTTGTACTTTTCGTATGGAAGCGACGCCAGACTCTTCTATATCTTTCGAGTCGTTTTTTACGCTTATACATCTCTGACAGTCTTCAGCCAATTTTTGTAGCATCAATTCTGGTACACTCTCAAGTTTTGTTAGAATTTTCCGTCTGATCTCTGCATCTTTAGTCGAAACCAGGCCTTGGACGAATATCAAACATTTAAAATTGTCCGGGCTGAGTTCAGATAACTTAAATTCATCGCAGTGTTTGTTTACTATTGAAGCGAATGTTATAAAGTCTTCGCTATGCTTTTTTGTTAAATTTAAACATTTCCACATTTGTGGAATAGTGAACTGTTCGGACTAAATAATTACGTTAAAAGTTTCACGGCTTCCTTGAAAGTCAATTCATTCGTTTTCCTCTGTAGTATGTAGTCTACGAATTTAGTGTATTCGCTTGACCCTAGTTTTCTCAGTAGTAGACGTACTTTTTTCGCGTCTGACCAATTCCCGCAATCAAACTCATATAAAACTTCATATCTTCTGAAGTAATCTGCGAAGGTTTTGTCTTCGTCCGGTGCATAAGTGAAGTCTTCGATAGAGCTCCATATAGCATTTTGCGAGAATGCGGTTTAATTTTCAGAATGTTGCCATTTATTTGCTACTGCCCGTAATAGTAATTCTTGTAGTTCAAGATGCTTCTGTTCGTTTTTCTGTTGCTGCTCAAATTGCATTTTCATAAGTTCCAATATGGTTACCTTAAAGTCTCCTATGTTTACCGTAATTTTATGTAAGTATTTTTCCTTTATTATAGACTTCAGGTCTTTGTAGCCTGTTGTTCTGGAACCTTAGTATGAAAAAATATTCCTGCGTAGAATTCGTGTCGTTGTTACCACTGTAAAGTTGATGTCTAAAAAGAAAATTTTTCTTTTTTTTATGTTCGCGGCCGATAGCAAAAAGATTTTTTGTAGATTCTCCGCGTAGAACTTGTTTTTTTTTTTTTTTCAATATTCACGTAGAATTTTATTTTTTTCAATATTCTCTGCATAGAATTCGTTTCTTCAGTATCCTGGTTTAGGATTTCTCCGCGTAGAGTTTGTTTCTTCAGTATCCTCGTCGCCACTGTTATGGTCCAATATCCTCGCACCACTGTTATGGTCCAAGGTTAGGACCATGGAAGAACAACACGAACACAAGCATAGGAATAACAAAGATATATTAAACTAAATAATAATTCAAGTTGAAGGTGTTTGTATGACTGTCAGTCTGGTTTAGAGTGAACTACTATTGTCTCGACTCGCTCTGTCTCGACTCGTTACACTTCGTTCTATCGTTTCTCTTGAGAAGCGCAGACTTTATAGTGTCAGGAAGAGTTCGTTGTCGTTACAGGTAAGATCCCATAACAGACTGTTAGTCCTTTCATGCGTCCAATGAAAACAAATTCTCACATTAAAGACATTACATTCCAGCATTGCTACTTTAAATTTGCAAGTGTTAATGATGGTGCTTAGGATTCAAATAACTTCGGCTCAAACAGTATTCATGAAACTCTTGATTGACAACATACCTCTAATAAGTTGCAAAAAGATATACAAATTAATGCCCTCTTTTAATTAACCAATATGAATTGCCTGTACACTGTCGAATAATTTTATGTAATAATTTATATATCTATCAGTAAATAGACTATTCAAACTTTTTTTCTAGATAGCATTAGATTACTGACCAATTCCGTTCGTTCCATATCAGTATTATATATCTTGTTACCTGATCACAAGTTTATTCCAGACATGTGATTTTGTCCTGAACTCTTGCAGCCAAAGCTTAGAGCCATCTCCTTTAAAACCCAAATCCAACTCATTTGGCTGGTTGCATTGCTTTTGTCAAAGAATACAAGTAACTGACAAATGTTAAAAACACTAATTTAGAAATGTTCCATTCTAAAATTAACGGAATATTTAGTCTTGTGTAAGTATTTTTGTGTGTGCTATTATTTTGTATGTATCTGTATATAAGGGGAGCGCACCTGCACGATATTCGTACAAAGATAGCGAATTCTCTTGGTTCACACCTTTTTCTTCAAAGCGAGCGAAAGAAATCACACGAGTCAGCCTCTGCCATTCGCACCTGGATCTATTTACGTACTCATCTTTCTTTTCAAAGTGAACGTGTTTGAAAAGCACCATAACATTTGACTTCTAAACTATTGTTCTTTTCATTTTTCATTGGCTCATACCTATATTTTCTTCTCTTTCAATTTTGCACACTTTTTTATTATTATCTTTCTTTTTCATTCGCTTCATAATTTTCGTTTTCTTATGATGCGATTTCTCTGTTTATCACGCACTTCTATTTCTTCTCATATAGCACTAACAATACTGAAGAAGTAGATCATGATTATGACGATGATGATGATGATCATCATCATCATCATCATTATCATCATCATCATTATCATCATCATCATATTCAATAACAGTAAAAATAATACGATATGATAACAATATTATTATTAACAATGCAACGAGCGTAACACTTACGATCATGGAAACATGAGTTGGAGAAGTGTTCGAATTCTGTTAGAAACTGCTATAAACCCATGAGAAAAAAAAACGTGACTTTAACTGTTCCTATGATCGGTCACATCGCCAGTCATTTTGACAACGAGCTTTTAACTGGTACGTCTTAATATTAGAGAGATAAAAGAATGCGTGAGTTCATTCTCCCATAATTATTACGAATGTCTAAACAGAAACAATAAAATAGTGATACCATGAAATCAAAAATATTTTATTAGATTTGACAAAAGACTATTAATGCAAAAGTATAACATATTTAAAGAATTTAATACATCAGTTTCTGTTTGTGAGTTGATAACCGTTACACCATGTCAGGACAAGTTTCTAACAGTGACAATAATGGTGGCTACTACTACAACTACTACCACTAAGAAGAAGAAGTGTTCAAATGAGAAACAACGTTTACAGTTTTTGTTTTCTGTTTTTCTCCTTTTTAGTGCTTCGTGCTCTTTGGTTCACGCTTTCTCTTAGCTACTGTTTATTTTCAAGAAATCTTGAAACGTTCGAGCACTCCCTTTGTCTCATTCATAAACTGCACGTATCTTATTTGGTGGTTGCTTTCCAGTCACATTTTAACCTTATTTGAAATAAAAGTCGTAATTGGACGAAAAAGTTATTTTCTTTCATGTTCAATATGAGAAACAATGAACAATCAAAAGCTAATTTTAATATAATTTTTAAATGCATGCTCAGATGACACTTTTCGCTGTCAATTCAAAAGTTATTTTTGAATGACTTTAACTAAAAGTCATCGCTCCGATGCTTGCTAATGATAAAAGCAGAATTAACATTTTAGACTTCTTCTTGTATGCGTCGTGTACCTTCAGGACGTTGGCGATCATGGCTTTCCATAATTTCCTTTGCTTTGTAGCTCTTAATAAATTTTGTCTTTTTAGTCACATCCTATTGATATGAGTAAATGGTGTAGTAGAAATGTTAGCAGTAGTAACTTATACTGGAGTAGTTATATATTTATTTAGTTGTTTACATTGAAAATTTGTAGAGAGTACCCCACATCTCTTTAGATCAAAACCTTTCTGTGGTTACATTTAAAAGTAATTGGTTTAGAAGAAATGACTTTCCTTTGATTTCTGTTCTTTGCACCAAAATTTGATCTTTATTATGTTCCATGTTCTTCAGAGCGTGGATGATCATGGCTCTCCACAATTTCGCAGAACAAAGTAATATTTGTCTCTTTACTATCTCACCAAATCCCTGTTCTGTCATTCATTTACACAAACGCATTTTGCAGATTCTATCTTGCCTTGTGAGTGTTCAATTCTCCAAGGCCTATTTATTCATTATATGACCTAGAAATTTCAACTCTTTTATTCTTATAAAACGTTTATATTGCTCATATACTCTACCGAAATTATCCTCAGTATTCTTCTGTAGAGCCACATGCTACCTCGAGCATCTTTTTCTTCTATGAGATTTCACAGGATTCACTGTTATATTAAAAATCTGATATTACATAGCTCTTATGTTTACTTTTCCCCTGGTATTCTAAAATTTTTGGTATTCTAACGAAACTTTTCTGTTTCTTAATACTTTGTTTAGTATTTGGAAAACATCTTTCGATATTCCAATTCGCCTTTGGATTTTTATTACATCATCTTCCCAGATAGTTAATTTCTGAAATGGTTTGATTTCGTATCTCAGACTCTTCCTCTTGCTAATAACAGTACATTGAATATTTAGAAAATGGAAATTAAAAACTTGTGTCATTTTTGCAAATTTACATCGATAGCTGTCAACCTCATATTCAGCTATTTTGCATTTCAGCATAATTTGTGTATATAATATGCATCGTATTTTTTGCTCAAATGTTGTTCGAGATTTTGTACAGTTCAAAGTGTTTTGTTTGCCTAGACTAATTCTGTTGACTTTGATGCATATTCCGAGTCAGCGTATGACATACAATATTACGACGCACTCTTTAATTTACTTATACATTTCTCCAGTTTCAATCAGAATATCATTGTTAATCAGCTATAATTTTGTTTTTGTGCTTCTTCTTGTTGTTCCTGAAAATCCTCGATCGCGATTTGGCTGCTTTAAATATTCCTTAATTATTGGGCTTACACCATCTCTCTCTCTCTCTCACACACACACACACGCCCGCCCACACACACACACACACACACACACACACACATATATATATATATATATATATATATATAAAATAAAAGGCTCAAACACTAATATTTCATCGTTATAATTTAGTTCATTGGATTCGTAATAACGACCCAATTTATCAGACCTACAAATTCCGAAAATATATCCCCGGGTTTGCAGAAATTGACTTCCGATTCGTTGACCTAAATTACATCCAAAATATCTTTAAAATGAAACTTTCTGAATATGACAAATTCATCACTAACAAAATTACTAGCACTTATAAGAAAGACAAGGACAATAGCACATTATCCTTTATTAATGAAAATTTGCTGACAAATGTGAATTTGCCGATAGAATGGGTAACTTTAATATGAAAATCGCATACATTCTATTGTAACATCATAAACCTAACTTTAGCAATAACTTACAACCCCGTTTAATTAATCCTCGCAAATCTGAATTAGGATTAATTTCTAAAAAACATTCTTAAGAGAATAACTTCTGTGCTAGAAAAATATTCTGCCAGTCATTGGAAGGACTTGGCAGATATGATTAAATGGTTCCTAAAGACCCCAATAAAGGGAAACCTACATTCATCCAATTTGACAAGTTGGATTTCACCCTTCTATTTCGGAGTAACTATTAATTAATAGACTTAATTTTGCAAAAAGATATACAGAAATTATGAAAAATGATCTGGACATTGTTTTAGCGTCTAGAAGATCAATACTAATATATAATGACGCTACTTGGGTTAAAAAGAACAATGGAAGCTTTCATGTACCTATCGGGACATTCGACTCTGACCAAATTTGGTGGGCATATATATTTTAGAGACATTAAGTAAAATAATTAACCACAATCAAGTAGCAATTTACAGAGATGATGGCTTAATCATTGTTCCTAACAGCAGTGGTCCCCTGGCTTCTAACTTACATAAGACGATTATTAGAGCCTTCAGATACCTAGGCCTTAAGTTTGACATATCTTCGAACTTTAAAATAGTCAACTTTTTAGCCCTTCCATAAAGCTACACCCTTATACACCAATGTCCACTCAAACAACCCGAAATCAGTTATATATAACATCCCTAAAACCGTAAACACTAGAATAAATAGGCTATATTATAGGCAAATAATCTTTAACGAAAATAAGTTTACATACATTATTTACATTATTCGGACTATTGTCCTCATATTACATACATACAACCTAACTCTCAAGAACAGTGGTCTTAAACAAGAATTAGACTATCAAGAAGCCCTGAAAAAATTATAGGGTTCATAGTTCCAAAAACAGGAAAAGGAAAGTAATATTGTTTAACCCACCATGTTACAGGTTTTCCAACATTGACATAGGAAGAGTCTTCCAATAGTTAATAGACAAGCACTTTGATAGTAAACATCCACCAAATAAAATTTTCAATAGGGAGACACTAAAAATCAGTTATTCACGTGTAAGTAATATGGAGAAAATTATCACTTCCCACAATTGTAAACTACTTAAGAACTTTTATAATAGTGAAGTTCTAGCTAATAATCCTACCTGTAATTGTAAGAGAAGAGCGGAATGCCCAATCGGGAAAAATGTATGTATGATAATGTAATATATAGAGCTACAATCCTTTCCAAAGAAAATATCAGCTTGAAAAAAAGATACATAGGTATATCCGCTAGAAATTGGAAGCAGCGTCTATACAACTACAGGTACTCTTTCAAACATCGATTCCTAAAAACCAAACTACTTTATCCATGCCTATTGGGAACTGGGATTAACCCCATATTTGGATTGGAGATACATATCATGAGCTAGAACTCCTGGAAATTTCATTGATCGGCGTGATCTATGCATTTCGGGAAAAAAAATTATAATTAAAGACAAAAATCCAGAAGAGTTGCTGAATCTCCAAAGTGAGATTATATCCAAATGTAGATATAAACAACGCTTTAAAACATAAACACGATTTTATAACATATTGTTCCCTATAAAAGTTCAGACTTGGATTCTTAACATTGGATATGATATTTAAATGGATTGACACTTGTTACGAGATGTCATTGTCTGTGTTGATGTGATCTATATATATTAATTTCATTTAGCAGCTTTAATTTGTTCGTGTATGTGTATGTGGGTATGTATGTATTTTTTTCTAGATAAGCACTATATAATATCGGATGGTTTTCTAGATATTTTTTACATACGGAGGTTTATATGAATTTACATCGTTAATCTCTCCGTATATCATATTCTGTTTCCTTTAAGATTGACTACTATTAATTACTACTACTAATCGTTATTTGGCGAGCAGGAATTCCGGAACCAACTGCTACAAATGTTACAAAGGGAACTGACGGGGGCCGTGGTGGGAAATGCCTGGTGGGACAATTTAAAATCTAAAATTTGAACGTTTGCCGCCGATTTTAGTCGTCGGCTCAATCGAGATAGATTAGCGGCGCACACGGCTTTAGAGCAGAAAGTTGATCTGGCAGTTAAATCCCGTGACAGTGGGGAAGTAGCCTTAGCTAAGGCAGAGCTGGCCTCCTTGCTTATCAAGAAGGATCAAGCTAGTTAGGGCTAGGTTAAAAAGAATGTCCTCTGAGGCGACGAATATGCCCGCAGAATTGCGTGCAGAGGAATGTAGGAATGCATCACGGCGACATATCGCGTGCGTCACATTGCCGGATAAGCGGACCGTGACTACAAACTCGGGCATATGTGAGGCTTTTCGGGATTACTTTCGGGATCTTTTTACCAGGGAGCCAGGTCTGAGCCCTGCTCAGTTCGACGCCTATTTAGCCGACTTTCCCCTGCCTTGAGGCAGCTGAAGCGGTTGGGTGCGAGGATCCCATCACAGAGACGTAAATCTGGGAAGCGTTGAAACAGGTTGGCCTGGATAAATCTCCGGGATTAGATGGTCTTCCCTACGAAGTCTAATTGAGGCAGTCACCCGTTTTTATTCCTTTGCTGGAACTGATTTTCAACAACTAGATGAAGCAAGGACACCTCAATGCTTCACCAGGGGTGTGATCAAGTTGATGCGTAAGGACAAAAACGGTGGGGATAGGATAGGTAATTTTCGCCCTTTAACTATGTTAAATACAGAGTTAAAGATTTTGGCAAAGATCTTAGCCAACCGTTTGCAGCTTGTCCTGTCTATTCTGATTGGCTCCGAACAGACTTGTGCTGTGAAGGGCAGGACTATTCAAGAGAACCTTCATATGGTCCGATTGTCCATAGAGTAAGTCGTCAGTGAAGCCGCGCTGATCAATTTGGATCAGTCCAAGACCTTTCATAGGGTTGACCATCGATTCCTGGAGGCTATTCTTTCGGGCTGCCGGTTTCGAGCCGGACCTTCGCTCCTGGAGCCGACATCTGTATGCGACTCCCGGTGCGCTGGTGGAAGTGAACGGAGTAAGATTGGAACCTTTCGTATTGTCTCGATCTATTCGTCAGGGTTGTCAGTTTTCGCCCATGCTTTACTTTCTTGCGTTGGAACCTTTTCTTCGCAAGTTAAAGGCGAAACCAGTCCTACGCGGAATTTCCCTACCTCGTGCTACCACCTCGGCCAGGTATTCTGTCTATGCTGACGACGTTTCGGTACTTGTGTCGAGCAGGGCCGAGATTAACGAAGTCAGCAAAGAAATCAGTGGTGATGAGATGTTGACAGGGGCCAAGATCAACTGCGATAAGTTTGTTGGGTTGCGGTTGGGTGCGTAGAAGGGAGTTTCTCTTCTAGGACCTTTCCACTAGACGGATGAGCCGGTGAAGATACTCGGCGTGTGGTTTTGTCCTGATATCCAGCTGGGAATGAATTGGTCGGAGGTACAAGGGAAGGCTGAGATCGCAATTGATTTGTGGTCTCGGAGGAATCTTTCCTTGAAGGAGAGGGCGGAAGTATGTGTTTCAGATATCTACCCGATTCTCCTTTACCGACTCTCGGTATTTCCACTTCCGTCTGCCGCGCTAATTTTATTTTAAGGCTCTTGTCTTCTTTCTTGTGGAGAGGCAGAGCCGCTAGGGTATCTCGGGAGATCTGTTGCCTTCATCCTTCTGAAGGCGGTCTAGGTATGCCTAGCATTGAGATTCGTCTTGATATGTGTCGCAAATTGGATGAGGAGGGCGCCTTCTGGAAGGAAGACGACCGTAGAAATTTCCCATTCTTGAGAAGAGTGCACTCGTGCGAGGAGGAGGCCCCCGAGTCGAGTACTCCTTCTACCGTGAATGTCGTCTTGCTCTGAAACACCTTTTACGGGCGTCGGATGGCCTCTCCAACGTCTAGGCGTTGTCTCGTAGGGCATTATATCAAGTTTTAGTCAGGGGGTCCGTTCATGATGATCTGATTGACGAGCTCGGTCTTACGAAGCAGGAGGCTCGCTCGATCTGACCTTGGGCGCCCGGGTTGAAATGTCTCAATAACGATGAAGCATCCTCACCTGGCTGGTGATGCGTGGTGCTCTCTGGGTCGCCAAAAAACTTTGCGCAGCGAGCTTGGAGAAATCTCCAAACTGCCGACGCTGTGATGGGGAAGTCGAGACCCTTGGTCACGTCTTCTTTCATTGCAAGTTGGTAGCACCGTTGTGTAAGTCGACTCTTTTCATCAGAATTCGGCAAAAGGTGGGTAAATCTTGCACGACTGTGTAGAGTGAAAGGGGCTGACCTGAAGTGGCACTTTGGTGCCGATTAGTTACAGGATTTTGTCCTTCCTCTGTTGAACAGAGGCAACACGTACCGATATTAGGCTAGTTTAGGTTTAGTTTGAATTGTTAGTTTCTTGTTTTCGGTTAACTTAGCTAGGGTATGTATGCTCATTGGCCCCTTTTATTTCTGTCCCTATTTTTCTTTAGTTTAATTCCCCATCCCCTCCCTCGTTAGGTAGTCAGTGATGTCAGTTCTCTGGTAGATGCGGGATGCTTTTCGTTTCGTGTGTATATTTTCGAATTTGTTGTTGTGAGTGAATGAGTGCGTGTTTGTGTGAGTGTTTTTGGATGGCTGATTGTTTTTATACTATTACAATCCCGCAATTTTTTCGTCCAGTTAACTGATGTTTCTGCCACATTTAGGGTTTGTTGGGGGTTTTATTACTAACCTTATTTTGTTTTGTTTTCATGTAAATAGTATTAATCCATATTGTAAATAATCATTTTTTTTAAATTGTTGTTTTTATTCCCCTCCCCCACAGACTTTGAAATGTACATATGGGGATGTAGTAAGAAAAATAGAAGTTGGTATGTTTGGGTCAGTGTTTGTGACTAGCTAAGTTTAGAATTAAGACAGAAGAAGACCGCCCTTTCCCCAATCCCCTTTTTGGCCTTGTGCCACATTTTTTACAAATTGTACGAATAAATATTTATTCTAGCCTGTACTATGCAAGCAGAAGGAGAATTTTTTAAGATCCTTGAACATATATATATATATATATATATATATATATATATATATATATATATTTTTTTTGAACGATAAAAATTATTAAAAAAATCAATTAAAATCTATATATATATATATATATATATATATATATATATATATATATATATATATATATATATATATATAGTACAGGTAATCGATCCGTTGGTATATAATCCAGGTGGATTCTAGTAATATTAGTTATTAAAACTGATCCACAGAGAGATCGATGTATTTATTATAGCAGAGCATATGTATTTTTTACAGCAAAAAATCGAAAATTACCTCAACATAAAAAAATAGTCTAATTCAAGCCGTTGAGGTAATTTTTGTTTTTTTCTGTAATTCATATATATATATATATATATATGTGTGTGTGTGTGTGTGTGTGTGTGTGTGTGTGTGTGTGTGGTAATAAACTGTAGTGTTTATTTACTGGATTAAATATTTTATATGTTTATGTTAAATTTGTAATTTGTAAGGGATAATTACATGCCTTTTCAAAATATTCTTTATTACACATTATTTCCCTGATTAAAGGCCCGTTTTGTTTTGTCTTTTTCGCTTTCTTCCAAACTTTCTTTTCCTTCCAAACTTTTTTCTTTTGTCTCTCTTCCTCTATCTCGTATTATCCTTTCATCTATGCATAAGTTTAGTAAATGTAAACGAGACGACAAATTTTCATATATACTTCGGAATTCGTAAGTTAGCTACACGAAAAATTTTGATGGTTCAATGATTTCCCTTCAAACCTCGTTTCCCTTCCCCCACCTTTTGTAATGTCACCACAAATGTATCCATACTTTTCCGTTTTCTGGTTTTTAATTCATGTCAACGAATCGGAAGTCAATTTCTGCAACTGACAATAACTCGTTTTCATCTAAATATCACGCCTTAAAACCGTTAATTTAACAGCTCTCTTTAAAATTTTATTCCTCGCCCTCACACTAGCTTCTTTACTGTTCTTCTATCTTTCTTTCCACCTCTCTCTAGATCTTTCATATATATCTTTCTTTCTCATCTTTGTTTCCCCCACTCCGCCATATACATTGGCACAGAAATTTTGTTATTTATACCCGGAGATACATTTACTGATTTATTTTTGAATTTGTAAGTCTGATAAATTGGGTCGTTATTACAAATCCAATGAAATAAATTATAACCATGAAATATTAGTGTTTGAGCCTTTTATTTTATATTCTTGCTCTGCCTATGACATAGATCTCTACCTGGATTATATCCTCTTGGAAATATATATATATATATATATATATATATATATATATATATATATATATATAGATAGATAGATAGATAGATAGATATTGACCACTAATATTATATATATATATATATATATATATATATATATATATATATATATATATATATATATATATCGAGTGTCTTCTTTTAAAGTCACTAGATATTGTTATAGGATATCTCATTTTTATTTTAATCGTCGTCAGAAGGAAGATTGTTAGAAATTCTATTTCTTAGAAAGATTAAACGTCTTGCTAAACATCCAAAACCCTTCGTAGTATTTATGCCCAAGTATTGCTCTTGGGTATACACCATCAATTGTTCACACTGTTTATGTTACATTACCGCCTCTTTGAAATCTATACAGTATGCAAGGAATAATATGTTTTTCTCTATCTCTCACTGAGTTAAAAATTACTATAAACCATAAGCAGAGCTTGAACGAACAGATGATTTGTTTGCCTTTCCACAAAAGCAATCTGATTTAAAAATATAACCCACACACATATATGTATATAGGGACACTCTCCAACTTCATGCGGTCAGTACTGTAAGAACATCAAGGCCGATCACAACTTTACCAATGCAGTGAACAGGGTTTTTTTGTTTTTTGAATACAATAATATTTATCCTGTACCCGAGTCACTCGAGGTAGAGGGTGACAAAGTAAGAGGTGAAGGGCACAGTTTATGAGGATATATGGGTATGATAACAGTTAACCATAGACTTGAACATATTAATATTGTAGTAATCGGGAAGCATCCTCTTGGGAGTTCCACGACGCAGCGGTTCGTGGGAAGAAGCTGCTCGAGTGGAACCTAAATTTCACCAATGGAATACGAAGATGGTTATATATAAAGTCATAAATATATTATTTAAACATATTTGTCTGGTTGTAATTTTAGCAATAATGTTTTCATCTGACACAAGTTTTATGTTCTGTAAGCTCGTACTCAAAACATGAGCTGCTAAAGAATTAAAAAATGTGTGTTTTGTATATTTTAGTTGTGTGTGCGTAAGAGAGAGAGAGGGGGAAAGAGAGAGGAGAGAGAGTATGTGTGTGTGCGCGCACGCGCATGTGTGTGCCTGTGTCTTATTTTTCTTAAAAAAAACTATTAGACAAAGAGAACCGATTGTAGCATAAATCGAGTCAAGGAAAGGTCGACTGCCTGTCTGGCTGTTATCACGTAGTCAGTCTGAACTAAAGATGCGAGTTAGCATCGTCCGACTCCTGCCAAACATATCTTTGATGCATCCTGTAATTGGATTATGAACGGATATTACCTAATTGTTCACCGCTTTTTCCTAATGACGTCGTACCATCTGACATCGTCGATTCCCTTTTGCACATATGCGCTTGAATTACTTAAATAAATAAGACCAGACGATGAACACAAGAAAGGAAAAGGAAGAAATTCCCGTTAAAACATTTCCCATCATCATCTTTGAACGATGTTATCCACTAATCTGTCTTCTTAACTTCAATTTTATGGAGAAATTTAAAGAAAATTTGATACCATAAACATAACATAGATATTTCTAGTTTTGGAACTGTCTAACTCAAGATGCCTCTTCGGTTGCTTGACCTACAGCTTCAATGATAATTCTTAAGTAGTAGAGAAGGCATTAGTATCCCGCTTATTTTATCCTTGACTTTTTTGGAAGAAGTCAGTAACTGTAACTTTGTGCGTTGCGTGCAGAAAATAAAAAAAATAATAAATAAATAAATAAATAAGAGAGAAGGCTGCTGTTGATCAGAAACATATTTTATTTCATTTTCCAACTGGCGCGAATTTAAGAAGTTTTGGCTTTCGATTCTCAACAGCCGTATTGTTAACATTCGATGGATGTGAAATGTATAAGTGCACTAGATTGATGACTGCTTGAGAGAAGGTTCTCTTCATACTTTAGAATTCAGTGTAAGTTCTGACCCCCAAATTTAATAAAATCCCATAATGACACATTCTAAATTTCATACGATAAAACATTATTTCAGTATCTAGGTTTATATACTGGTTATACTTACCAGGAAAATATATAGGCAGTGGTGCTAACATTTCTTGATCCGATCCACTTTCTAAAATCTGATAAAGTAGTCAGCGAGAATTATGTCCTCTATATATTGTTGTGAGACCAATACTTCCCTACATCATGGACTGTCCCAGTACTATGTTCTTATATGAATGGTAGTATCATGAGAGGAGTAGCACGAGTAATGCGCAGCCGCGTGCGATACCAATATCGGCCACCACTGGATAGTAAGCTCTGCTTACACTATTCTTTGTAACTTTTCTGTTTAATATATCTTTCTTACCTCTAACCTGTGTTCCGTGTTTTCCTTCCGTGGCCCCTACTTCGGGTCCACATCATATATATTTGTATGCGTGGAGAGGTATTTTTAGTCGGGCAGAAAGCTTTTAAGTATTTCTATTTACACTTTTATTCAATGGTTACATGTAGGATGAAAAACCATCAAAGAAACAAGACTATTTTTCTTGGTTAGTTGCCTTAAAAATTGTTTTCTGTCCAAAATACAAAAATAGCCAGCTTATTTTTCCGTCCGGTATGATATAAGTTAATTTCAGTCTCAAAAATCTTACTACTGCTTTAACCAGTAAGGATTCCCTAGAAAAATAAATACATACTTGCAACATTTTCTTTTCCACGTATATTCTAGGTCACAGCTGTTTATATTACTCGTGTAATTGTTTTTTACTGTTGACCTATCCATGTTTATCCTCTTTGAAAATCCGCCTCAGAAAGTCCAGTGACATAAGCTATATAAATACAGCTCTCGATTCATAACCTCTAACAACCAACTTTTCTGTTTCCAAGTGTTGCACAAGTGCCTAAAGACATTGATTTTGTTGTTTTTAATCCCGCGGAACATCTTCATTGTGCATGTATTTCTTTGTAAACTTTAAAGACAGAATCGTAGTGACAAGAATAGAAAAATGTAAACAAGAACATACTCTGCTCTGTCGTTACCATGGTAACAAAGCCGGGATTATTAAGTATGTGACCTTTTGCAATTTCCCCATGCCTGTCAATATCTCTACCGGGTTCTGCAGCGCTGAGCGACATTAGAGAATTAAACACTGAACGTCTTCTCGTTCATTTTATACATAAAGAAAATTGAGGACAAGAAGACCAGAACATGCATATGGTTATACGCTTATTAATATTAACAGGTTCATATCTTTACAAATGTCTATACGCCTTTTAATATATATAGATACTTTGGCATAGATACGTATATATATATATATATATATATATATATATATATATATATATATATATATATATATATATGAGCGGTGCTTAGTGGAAAGTGCACACTATCCGTGATAGGCCTAATATATTCAGTTGCATCTTTTGAAAAATAGTTTGCCTGATGATCGCAAAAGTTTGAAACCTGGGGTGGACAAGTAATATCTGTGCAACTGAATATATATATATATATATATATATATATATATATATATATATATATATTATTTTATTTAATAATTTTATTTAATAATTATTTTATTTAATATTAATTTATTATTTATTATTATTTGTATTTTATATATTGTTTTAATTCTAATTTTTAATTTTAGATGTTACTTGTTTACTTACGCTTTCTTTAAATAATTCTTTGTGATTCTGTTTCAACCTAATTTGAGATGTTAATATTTTAAAATATAGGTCATGGTTATTTTAACTGTCTTCTTGAAACAGACACTCCCACTTCTCCTACCATGACATTGGGAGCTTATTAAAATTTATGTCTAGAGTCTTATACATTTTATTCTTCTTTCTCTCTTTCTTTCTTCTTTTTCTTTTTCCTCTTTTTCTATTCTTCTTCTTTTATTCTTCAGATGTTTCAATTTTAAGCTACTGTTTTATTTCTTCACACCTCTGAGTTGACAAAATCTATAACTAAGTCTTGTGGGCCGAAATAGCTATTCGAATGAGGTAATTTGGGATTTCTTTCCTATGTAATATATATATATAGAGAGAGAGAGAGAGAGAGAGAGCGAAAAGAGTGAGTGAGTGAGAGGAGAGAGAAATATATATTTTTTATTGTATACGTACAAGTTTCTTCTTTTCAAAACTTAATAAATGTAAGAACTGTCCAAATGCTGGTTGGTTCCGAGCAAACTCATAAATAATTATGTTGGATGCACCACTTCCGCTTGTCATTTGACATTTCCGACCAGAAATCAATACGAACACATTTAAACCAGTATAGAATCGTACCTAAGAAACCTACCAGAAACGTCGAGAAGACAAATCTGACACGTATGTCCCAATGCAAGAAGCGCTTAAAATTCATTGAAGCTCTTATTATAAAAAAGAAGCTATACCTTAATAACATTAATTATGGATGCAGTTATGACTTACAGACCGTATTTGAAACTTAAAAATGTTTAATTTCAGCAACTTTTAGACCGCCTATAATAACACTTACATACTATGTGTTATAGCATCATTTATGCACCATTAGTGATACTAGTATGTTATAGTGGTATAACAAAAAATAATCCTTGAAAATGTCAGCAGTTTAGCCGAATGCGGCAAACAGTTGCACAATTTTTTGATGTTCATTAAGTTCA
The DNA here is from genome assembly GCA_964036315.1 of Acanthosepion esculentum. Taxonomy (NCBI): domain Eukaryota; kingdom Metazoa; phylum Mollusca; class Cephalopoda; order Sepiida; family Sepiidae; genus Acanthosepion; species Acanthosepion esculentum. The sequence goes on along the minus strand of OZ038481.1, from coordinate 61,327,718 downwards.
GGAAAATGTCACTTTTGCGTATACACGAAAACTTAATAAAAAAGAAACAAAATTAGTTCGCCAGTTTTGTTCAACGAATTACATAGATAGATAGATAGATAGATAGATAGATAGAGTGCGATAACGATATATATTTTTATATATCAAGAACAGTATTGGGGAAATTGTATGACAAAGTGTTAATATCTCAGTGTGGAATACCTACTAACAAAAGTGCTGTAAAGAAAAAATCTAAACGAATTCGGCTACATAAAAAAATTCAAAATCTACCAGCAACCATCTGTTGTGCTTATGTGTAGTCCTACCAATATAACAAAATTTTTGGCCGATGAATTCCTCAAGAATGAAACCTGTCACAAGTAAACTTTTTCCAATTTGCCATACAATTTCTGCAATATATATGTGGGTATGTGCGTGTGTCTCTCTATCTGTGTGTTTCTTTACGTGTGTATATGTGTATGTGGGTATATGCAAACAAGGTTTGCTAAATTCAATGTATGTATGTATAAATGTCAGATAAAAATCATTTCAAATATATATCTATATCTTATGTATTACTTATAATCCAAGTATTTATGTAAGCGAATACGTATATATGAAGCTATGCGTATATACAATTATTTGCCTGTACATATATATGTTTTTATATCCGTATACTGACATTCGACATTGCTGGTTGCATGATTGAAACAAACGGTTGAGATCATCGCTAAATTTTGACTTATTCTTCTCATGCCCCATACGCCTCACCTTGAATGTATAATAAATAACGTTGCTAGACTTTCCGCAGTTGATCAAAAGTGGTCTGTTTTTCTTTAAATTATTAGCTCTGAATTTACTTTGAGTTCTCAGGATTTCATCTTCCTTGGGACTACCCATACGGATTACCAAGTTTTTCGTAACTTATATATATATATATATATATATATATATATATATATATATATATATATATATATAGCTGCCTGACGATTGCACTAGCATGAAACAGACTGCCGCCTCTAAGTGTTGACTTCTATGTTCACTTTTATATTTACACACGCTCTATCCCTGTTATTGAGCACTTTATCCCATAAATATAGCACACTTTAAGACTATATTCCTTCATATATATATATATATATATATATATATATATATATATATATATATATATATATATAAGCGTAAGTTAGCTCAACTAATATTGGTTAACCACCTCAGAAATCGAAACGCTGTCATACTCTACTTCAATCCCGTCATTTTAAACACAATCATATCCGTACATATATACAACGGGCTGTTTTATCGGTAGAAAATGGAAGTTTTAGTGCTGATTGTTATTTCCTAGCATTGGTCAGTTTGATTTTAAAAGGGCGTAAGTTAGCATTCACCACTCATGCGTGATATTCCGTTTTTGAAATGATCAGAATAATAATATAGTCACTATTTTGATGCAAAGATTATTTGTGAATTCAAACCGCAATTTTTAAAACTGATATAAAGTATTTTTATCATGATGGTGTTTATTCTCACTTTCTCAGAAATATCAATGGTTAGATGCAACCGCGTACGTCTCGAGAAAATGCGCCATCGGAAACATCTGAAATAAATTTTAGAACTTTGTATATATGCTACAGTTTGTGAAAGAATAATGGTATCGTTTGAAAATGTGATCCAAACTGGTTTCTCTTTCTCGACATTCCTATGGTCTGGAGAATTGTATATTAAACTGTCTAATCCAGACAACGTCTATCTTTTCTGTTTTAAATTTGTAAATTACGTTGTTGAATAGTAAGAAGAATGAAGATATGTGAACATAAAAATTCCCGCGGAACGTAGTCATAAATCATGGCTGCATAATATAACCAAATAAATGTTACGGTAAACCCTTCAGACTTATGCAGAGAGACCACGACCAGCGTTTCGATCTCCTCGGATCAGCTATATTTTTTGAATATGCTTTCGAGAGAGCGGCTGACCTTTACAATTCATTTAGATATACCCTTGGAAAAGGAAATTCTAATATAAAATCTACGACCGAGAGGACTAACTATCATCCCCCGACATTGCTGGGCTATGGCGCAGTAAGGATTGGAACGACAATGCACACGCTTCACTTGACCATCAAATCTTATTAGCATAGTTGCCATCAACAACAATGGTCTGTAATTTATATGAATGACCCTCTGAAAGATTCGTTTGCAAAGATAAGGCATAATAATTATCAAAAGATAAGGCATAATATTCAACACGTACAGTACTTGTGTCTAGAATTCAAAAATGGGAAACTGACCAGTAAGCTAGTAAAATCTGTTTAAATCTCACGTTTTGAGACTTTCAAAATATTGCGATAATTGATTGCTATAAAAAAAATAATCAGCCAGACTCTCTTGTACTCTACACGTTCTATGGCATGTTGAAAAGTCACACTGAAGAATCTGCGCCTTCATTCAAGTTTGGTATTAAATTTTCCTTTAGCAACTGGATGTATTTGATTCTATTCAAGCTGCTGTCAATTGTAACCAACATTCTTGAAACAACTCTTCTTATACATTCCCAAAGTATTGGGACGATTGAAATTCTCAGTCAAAAATTAAAAAAGGCCAAACGGGATGTTTTAAAAAAATGCTGGGAAGATAAACGAAAGATTGTGTGTGTGTGTGTGTGTGTGTGTGTGTGTGTGTGTGTGTGTGTGTGTGTGTGTGTGTGTGTGTTGAAGCAGGATATGACAAAAACTGTGAGATTAATTAAAATAAAAAAGAGAGCAGAACCCTTGCAGCTGTTACCAAATCAGTGATAAGAAGGTTGCAAAGTTGAACGCTTCTATCGCTGAGACTGGCAACAAGAAAAACACTAACCCCATTGCAATGGCAAATCTGTACATAGATTTGTCATTTCAAGCGCATGTTTATTCTCCAATTTTTAATATGACTGCATGCTGAAATTTATCCACAATAGCCACTTGCCAATATCTGATAAACTGGCCAAATACCAGGTGCCTTGGAAAGATTTCTTGATCATACTGTAATCTTTTCAGCGCCTCTTTGCATTAATGATCCCGATTCTTTTATTGTAGTTTTGACTTTATTGTAGCTTCTATTTGAAATTCTTCCTAAATGTAACTTCCAAGCATTTGATTCCTGTGTATCGGCTATCAAAGTTTATGAATATTTCGTAAATCAGAATACCTACATATTATATATGTACACAAATATTTAAAGGCATGTCTGATATCTTTTAACTCGTTTATAATGATGGATTTTAACTCCTCTATTATCTGTTATTAATTGCGTCAACTCCAAGGTCATCGGCAAATAAACAGTATACTTTCTGTATACAGTCAGTGTTTGCTTTTTAATCTAATCAATGTATAAGGCTACCTATCGATCTAACCAAAGCAGTGATATCTTTTATTTACTGATAAACCCGAAATAATAAACAATGCTGAATAGTTAACAACTCTTTGTGAAGGTGATCACGATATTATAGATTTCAACCCATTTTTGTTAGAAATCCTATTTACATTTGTAATCTAGGATCATGATGTAAAAGCACACATTATAATGTCTATGATGTAAAAGCAGAGACATTCTCTCGTAGTGAATGGTCAGCATTTGAATATTGAGTAGTCTTCGGAACAGATTCGTAATAGATTAGTAATAGTAATAGCAAGTAAATAACTAATTCATTCCGAAATACCAAATTGCTCGCAAAAGCCATTGTGAATAAAAAATAATATTATTAAATACATTAATAAAAACACAAAGGTTTACAACAAATTTAAATAAGAAAACTCATACTAAGATGAAACTGAATATAGACTGTCATACATAACGAAGTAGATGAGGAAATAAAAGATACATACCAGGCATTCGATCCAAAACTCAGTGTAGATATTTCGATGGTGACTGAATATACCGAGTACGGCAGAAATATCACCCACATATATATCCGGGAAATACCACCCACATAATTGTAACACATTAGTGGCAATGGTGTCTTCCTCTAACTAATGTCTTAAAGTTATGTGGAGGCTATTTCTGGGAGATATATGTAAGAGGTATATGTGGGAGGTATTATAGTGTTTATGATCAATATGACAAGGACAAGTCTTTGTTATAGAAATATTTCTTCTGGTTCTTTTATTTTCAAGAACTTAAATTCCAACAAATTGTCTCGAGCTGATGGTCTACATGCTATGATAATAACATGTCATGAACTATCTGGTCCTTTTTGTTATTTTTTACTAAATAAATGTTACTGTTTGGGCTTTTCCTTAAACAATGGATATCGAATCGTGTTACCTTTACAAGAGATAAAATACAAATCTAAACTATTGAATTGTCTTTTAACTTTTAGACATAGCAAGATTGCAGATGGCTTTATTATAGAGAATCGATTTTTACCCTAATTACGGGTGTACAGACAGTGTCGAATGTATCTGAATCTATAGTCACTATCTTATCGAAAAAGAGAAAAACTTGACTATTTATACCACTTAGTAAATAATCTTGATAATAATAAAAATAGCAATTTATTTAAGTCCAATATTTCTAAGACTCGAGAAAGCGTTTTTAAAATTTGAAAATAATCATAATATTAAAAATGTTACAAAATATACATTCATTCGCGTAATCATTGATGAGTGGAGCTGTTTACCGAATTCAGGCTTTTGTAGGAAAAATGTTGATGCTTTCAGGAATTGATAAATTTATTGAGCTCCATCGTTTTTCTTACTGATTGAATTTGATGAAATTGTATTATTTAGTTTCTTCCACCTTCTGAAAGAAAACTTAATACACCACCTGGAGGAGGGCGCAGACTTGCGGATTGAGATCTTATGATAATGGAGATTCAGTAGAAAAATCCAAACAACCGAAATTTTATATTTGTATAATCAATTTAGTTTTAAAGAAAATGTGCACACAATTTTTGCTGCAAGTCTGTTTTGTTTCTAAATTTTAACTCTTTCAAATATGGGTTATCGGTCTGTGAAATATGTGTTTACGAAACCTGCCTCGCAGTATATCAATGAAAAACATTTGAATTTGAAAATCTAAATTTGATTGTTAAACGAGAAATATGAAATTTGATTCCTTCTGTGTTCAATTATAACTTTCATATATTTATTTTGCCAACAGATAGGTTGCTTGCTTGAAGTTACATTTCACCTCCAGTATTTGTTTGGTCATTGTCATGCAGTGTGATTTCTTTGTTAAAATCTTGACTCAAATTATGGCCGAGGTTACGCTGAAATTACTCTTATAATGTAAGTATTGCCGGTAAGACTCCAAGTAATATTTGAATATTCAAAATCTATTAAACATTCCTCTTGTGAACATACAAGTGTGTACGCGCACAAATTTTATTACGCACTCATGTACATATCCTCACACGTAATACCAAGATTGGAACAAACGCAATATGTGAAGTCTTATATATATATATATATATATATATATATATATATATATATATATTTCATTTTAGTAACTTAATTTACAAGGACAATGTCATTGCTCTTACTCTTATAGTGCTTAACATTATTAAGACCCCTCAAGAATTTTAATATATTTGAAATAAGGATATCAGAATTATCCAGAAAATTCAATAAATAGTTAAAAATAGAAATAGACGTAAGATAAGGATGTGTCTTCTTACCAGACTGTTTCAACCTTTACTGTGTAGCAATCCTTAGAGAATTAGAAGTCCTACATTGTGGCAGTCACAATCTTAACAATTTTAAGCTATGCAGATTAGTGTCATTGTTGATAGCAGACGTAGTAAGGTACAGAAAATCCTACAGAAGATAGGTAAAGAAATCTATAAGAAAGGACCAAACACCAATTGTAATAACACATTATATTGGCTGTCAGCAAAATAAACAGCCCAATATGCAAATTACAAATTGAAGATACCAAAATCCAGCATGTCCAAAATTTAAATATATAGAAAGTGTTTTAATAGGGGACAAAAAATGTGACACCGAAACCGAAGGCATCACATTAACGAAAGATGCCTTGCAAATAGCAAAGCAAAACAGGAAAATTTCGTTAGGAAAGAGTACTGAACTGTTATGTAATATCGGTCTTCCTATATGGTAGTAAATGCTGGACAATCTCATCACAGATCAAGAAAAGACTTCAGGCAACAGAAATGTGATTTTACAGAAGGATGCTTCGAATACGATGGACCGAACAAGTTTTAGATAAAATGAAAACAAAAAGCACATTTATACTTTCTATCAGAAGGTGGCAGTTGAAATTTCTAGGGTACATAATGAGGAAAGATGGCTTAAAAATTTGACCCTCACAGGATATACTGAAGACAAGAAGAACAGTGAAAAACATCGACTACCTATCGTGTAAATAGTTGTCGGTACAGGGTTTAGAACATATATCAAAACGGCAATTTTACTAAGACCTATAAAGGACGCGGAAATGTGGCGATTCATGATCTCGCACGTCTTGATGGGGCACGACACATCAGAAAAGAATAATTACGGCAAGAATACCAAGTAATTTACCTTGTTACCTTGGTAATAGAGTAAATGTAGGGTTGTTTTTTACAAAGTTGAATTGAATATTAAAAGGTATTGATCCGATTCCGTTGACAATCCATACAAACAGAATTTTATTTGAAGACGACACTCTTCAACCAAACCTTCGAGAAATAGAAATCATCACCCAAATCGACTCAGTATTAATTAACCTGCTTTTATTTCGCATTTCACTTGTAATCGGCCTGAAGATAATGACCAGCTTCTTGAGAAAATCTAGTGTACATCAAAGTAAACAAAATTATTCGAAAAACATAACTGACCTTCACCGGAAAAAAAAACGAGTAACTCGATAAGACCGTTATTGCAATCAATTCATACAAGGTCAATTATTCTTACAATTCATAGAGATCTATCGATTTTTTCATGGCTGTCTTTCGTACAGTCGATACATCTTTGTCAGTAGAATTAGCGAATAAGTATTAATCGTAGATTTTTATCTAACTACAATATGTCAATTGATTTTTTTTTACATGTTCACAAGAAATTAGTTTCGGTTCACACTTATTGGATTATGTTCAAAAACATGAGTATTTCCAAGAGCATTACAGGAAAGACATCATCGAATTTACAACTTATGACGCTTCTGAATTAAACTAAACATTATGTGGTTGAATCTCAGTTAATACTGATCCTTTCCTTAATAATGTGGCCGTAGTCGAAGTTTTAAATGCTTATCCCTACTTTAATAAAGCCACTCTAGTTTTCACAGTTTATGACATGGGAACTGGCTATTTATACACCAGAAGCGACTATGCCAATTTAATATACGAAGTCATATATTTTCGCTCGTGTACACCTTAGGTCCTAGTTTTTAAATAGTAATTTATTTTGGGCACAGATTATAAGTAGGAAGCACTCAGTGAGAACCGAACTTACAAACCATAAATATTAATAATTTATACAAGCAAGTTTTTCCCGTCACACTATGACTAGACGCTTAAAATATCTCACTCCTCCCCTTCTCTCTCTCCAAGTATATATATATGTATGTATATATATATATATATATATATATATATATATATATATATATATATATAAACAGATGTTTGACACCACACATAGATTTGAAAATGCGAGAAAGAATTCTTTATATATATATATATATATATATATATATATATATATATATATATATATATATATATATATATATATATATATTTGTCATCCACAATACATATATATATATATATATATATATATATATATATATATATATATATATATATATATATATATAAAGAAATCATTCTTCTTTATATATATATATATATATATATATATATATATATACTGACAAAAAGCAAAATTAAAACACCATACTTTCTGGAGAGGTCGAAGGAACCGATCATTTTTCTCCCATTTTTAGCGATGGCTCACATGTACGTGTTCCACTTATTTTCTGGAGTGAGCTTGAGTCCCAACAGACATGCCATGCAGAGTCACCGAAAGTCCAACTATTCATAATGAAAGGCGCGCGCCGAGCGTCTGTGAGTAGAAGATAAAATATACAAATCTATATATCAGCCTAATAGTAGGCAACTGAATGACATAATGGAAAAGTCTACGTATCGCCTTTCATCCCTAGAAGGAATTTCTTCGTTAAAAACATTACTAATCTGGAGAAGCTCCTTCTAGAAACAAAATGCGTTAGCAGTATTTTCCATTGTCATGTTATTAACAAATATATATATATATATACCAGGTGTAATGATAAGTTCACGGCTTGAATAAGAACAGATTCCCTTTCAATTATTTGTTCACATTTAGGACCAAATATAAATATATATATATATATATATATATATATATATATGTGTGTGTGTGTGTGTGTGTGTGTGTGTGTGTGTGTGTGTGTGCGTGCGTGCCGCATGTGGTATCTGATTGGATTGTTAGAATTAGCAGTGAAAGTATAAAAAATAAAAATAAACAAATTTTATATCTCCATTTGAAAATAATTATATCCGGAATGTGGTAACCTCAATGATTTTTTTCGTTACTGATATCTACAACGTCTGTCATTTATACAATATAATCAGTGCTCACTCTTGCACATATGCATATACAACACGATTCAAAGATCCTTACACGAATTTTAGGGTTTATCTCAATGGTTGGAGCGTGAGTTATAATTTTTGACAGTTGCATGTTAGGAAAATTTGTTCATTCATTCATCAAAAGTCGCGCACCCGACACACCACCGCATTCACCTATGTACGATTTATTGTTTTGTTCTGGAACACACATGTTTATATATGTAAATAGATTAATAATCTGCACGCATATACAAATAACTCTCTCTTTCTCTGTCTCCACACTCACACCTTAGACACACACACACACACACATATATATATATATATATATATATATATATATATATATATATATATATATATATATATATCGTATAGTTTTGGGGTGACCCTTTGTATTTAATGATTGGTAAATTTCATACCTTCTTTAGTTCATTTAACTCCTAGTAAAATAATATGCTGAAATTATTTAACCTATTAATGCATGGTGTTACCTAAAATTTAACATCCGCCAATATTAAAAGTTCCATTAGCCAGCAAGGTAGATTAGGTAAAAAGAGCTAAAATTTCAAGGGAATTATTGAGTATATGACTAAACACTTCTAGAAACGAAAGTCCCTCAAGCCCGAAATGAGCTAATAAATTAGATTTGAAAAAAGCATGCAACCTTTGATTTTAGGCGATTCTTTGAAATTATATGTTAGTCCGGTGGAACCGCCTCCAGCCACAATAATGGTGTCAATGCAGGACCGGAGTCATTAACATGCACGCATCACATGGTCTGTATTGATATTAGACATTATGCGGGTAACGGGGACTTTCAACGAATCACTCGTATTGTGAGAACGTTGATTAGTCAGCCATTAAACAATGCCCCACACGTAATATTACGAGTTGGATGGCCACATGTTTGCTGCGATGCCGTCGTGCAGATTGTTTGTCATCCAATCTTGGGTCACCACATCTTTATGAGCACATGCAGAAGCACATATTGACTTCCATCGAACACAAGATCTTCCCAGCGTTTCACAACTGTTTCCAGTGCCACAGTGTAGCCAGTAGCATTCAACTGAAGAACCTGTTGAAATAAGTGGGATGGCATAACTTGACTTTTTCATCCTGGTCGAATTTTTTTCATCTAGAAAAAAAAACAGAGTATATCAGTTTTTTATGTTCAATAATAATTTTCTCAGAGTAACCGTTTTCTTGTGTGTGCCGATATGAACTGCCTCTTTCTCATCAGATATGAGTTGTACCGAATGTCCTCATACACCACATTGTGGATTGTGCCCTCATACACCTGGAGGTCTCTGGCACTGACCCTCATGGATGTCCCTGTGATCACATCGATAATGTTCTGCACCTGCTTTATGAATTGTGGTATCTCGATACTTCCCGAATGATGTGAATGCTTTCTGCGCTTCGCTTACAGGCGACACATCCCTGTAAGAGACTTCCAACTCCTTCTGAACTTTATGAACAAAAGACCTAGAGACTTGCAATTCTTACATCGCTGTGCTTTACGTCTATTGCAAGAGTTATAGCATGTCGTTTCATCTCGTGCGTTAGGTGATAGTTTGCCATTGATTCTCTGAAAAGATAAAAGCGCATTAATTGATTATCATATAACTGCAGGGGCCAGTCAAGTCCTCAAATACCTAACGTACACCCGTCACCCTCTTCCAACTCTTTCACTCTCTTCCTCTCTCTCTCTCTCTCTCTCTCTCTCTCTATATATATATATATATATATATATATATATATATATATATATATATATATATATATATATATATATATATATATATGTGTGTGTGTGTGTGTGTGTGTGCGTGCGTGTGCGTGTGTGTGTATGTGCGTGTGTCTGCGTGTGCATGTGTGTGGTGACAATGGGGAAAAAGTTTTCGTGTGACGCGTTTCGTCCCTTAGGGCTTCATCGGACTTAGGTGACGAAAAGTGTCACATTAAAAAATTTTCCACTTTGTCTTACATCTTTCCTCCAAAACTGGTTTTGATAATAAAAATTTATATACTGTGAAATGGACAAAGTTCGACAATTACTTTTAAGAATTTTTTTTATGTTTATACGTTCTTTTTATAGATAAAAATATTTAGTAAATGCTCTGTTGATAATAAACAGTATTAACGACATTTACCGACCTGAATCGGTAAAGCACGCCAGGCTATATCACAGTTCCGTATAGGATACAGGTTCAATTCCTGTCGGAGGACGCATATTTTCTATAAAACTTTCTCGGACATTCAGGGAGGTAAATGTCGTTAATACTGTTTATTATAAACAGAGCATTTACCTAAATATTTGTATCTATAAAAAGAACGTATAAACATAAAAAATGTCTTAAAAATAAAAATTTATATATCGTTATCCCACATATATATATATATATATATATATATGAATGCATTTATTCAAGCATCAAAATATTCATATTGTGTACACATAGATATATAAACTTTAGAAAAATTGAACAAGATGAAATTAGCATATCACCTACAACGGAACAAAACAAGACGGAAAAACTTATAGTAACTATGCTTTCGTAAACATTACAATGTTTTCAAACAAATTCAAGGACCCTTTCGAGAACTGTCAAAATTATCATAAAGTGACGCATGCGGAACTTTCTTCCTGGATTTCTCCAAACCTATCCAAACTGAATTACTTGTATATTATATAAGAACACGAAGCAAAACTATTTATAAAATCCAACCGCAATAATAACAAGAAAATGCGGCAAATATCGCTCTAATGCATGCAGCATAATCCAAAACACACATCTTAACATTCAAAATCATGTTTATAACATACTGAACAATTGCATTCAAAAGTAATGCCAAACAACGCAAAAAATTTGACTTGACACACATAAGTGACCAAGCTACTTGAACCCGGTATTGAGAGTAACCTATGACACAACACATATTACCTGGCTCTGCTACAGGCTACAAAAGCCTTGATGATTAAAATTGAATCCACCTTCTTCCAGACGGTCAAGAGAATATTCCTTCTCGCTATTTCCCTTTAAGCTCACCTCCATTACCGTTAGAAGTGTCGTGTGAATGCCAAGAAAGCCGCTTTCAACAAAATGGATAACGTTAATAAAATTCCTCGACACGTAAGGTTTCGGCTACTTACTTTATTACCTTCCAGCAACATCAAAAAGAAAGGTAAATAACTAATAAAATTGAAAAGAAAATATGGCATTGCATGCATGTTTAATCAATCCTCTAAATACACTGTTATACGTTAATTTACAAGAATTTACCTCGGTGTATTATCCGACATCAGTGAATGTATTTCTGTTTATCAATGTAATCATTTACGTACACACACAGAGACACACACACGCACTGGATATATATATATATATATATATATATATATATATATATATATATATATATATATATATATATATATATATATATATATATATATATATATATATATATATATATATATATATATATATATATTCAGTTGAAGCTCTCGAGAGAAAGGTGGTTTAAAAACAGCGGCTCCTAATGTTGTTAATGCATTACTCTTCAAGTACGAATTGAGTTCTAGGGGCCGCTGGCATATTTCGTATATAAAACGTTATCATTTCCCATTCTCTCTGCCGTACGACGATAGCCTAGGAGTAGGATCTCTGACTGATGTCAAATCGCTCGGGTTTCGATCCCGGCTTCAATCAATCAGACTTCTAGCCACACAGATAACAACCAGCAAATGTTTATTTGTGTAAGTTTAGTTAAAGACCAACAAAAGCTTGTTTATTCTTCTATATTTCGTAGCATTTGTCTGATTTCAAATTAAGAAATAGAAAAGTGTTATTCAACAAAAATGCTCTCATCCTAAAGGACGTCCAGGGTTCGCCATAAGAAGCGACTAAATGTCGGGATCAGGTAATCCTCAGCAAGTGCTTGGTATATGAACGCTCTTCGGTATCTCTTCAGACATCTTAGTCGAGGTGATTCAAATTTGGGGAAGTACGAGCTACATACTCTGATTACATGATCGTGAAGATTCACGGGAGGTGCAACGTTCTGTTGGAACATTGCACCCCGAAATTGATTACCGTGCTCAACACATCGATATAGACAATGTGAAGTAGTATTGCTCATGTTGCACAAAAAACATCACAGACGACCTGAACCTGCTGAAAAAAACGAAGATACCAGGCACTCATAAAACATGTCAAAGTAATGAAATGGAGAAAATTGACAAAAATTTAAATGTGCTTTTTGTCTAAGTGATCGTTTATTATCGTTTTTTCGCTTATTTAATTATATATCATTTTTTAATAGTATTATATACGTTGATGCTAATTATCATCTAAAACAATGAAATTAAGTCTTAGCGGTCAATGAATACCGTTTAAACTAAGGAGCTTTTTGTGAAGACTTTGACTTGTGTCTTTTTTCCATTTCCCCCTATTTTATCAATCTATTAATTTCTGTCCTTATTGTTATTCACTTTTCTTTTATGTATGGGTCTCACTGTTTTCTTCATTTCTTTTCATGAATCTTTATTTTCATTATTTTTATTGACTTGTGGCTTAATTTTAAACGTTGTCTCCTGCTATAATAATCATACTTTTGTGAATGTTTTGTTATCATATCTTAATGGTTTATTACTTCATCAAAAAAGCGTCAAATAATTATTATCTCCATACAAAACATATATACTTATTGTTTTTCTTTGACCTTATGGAAATCTAAGAAGTGTGAAAACTGAAAAAATGTAAATTTATTTAACTAAATATAAAAAAATTATGCAACATTTTTCGGTTAGTTACGAAATTTAATCATGTTATATAAAGTTTATTTATAAGCTATCACAAATTAGCAAACGAATTTTCAACACTCTTTTAATATCACGACTTAAGTGACGTCAACTTAAAGATTTCTTTTTTGTTGAAAATTAATTTTAATTTATTTTTTATTCTTCCTTCTTTGTATTTCTGTCTCTTCAGTTCTTCGGAGGAATCAACCTCCAGAAAGATGTAGACATGATTGGGTGATGTTGAAACATTACGTTTATAAGCGGAAACAGAATACTGTTGATGATAATGCAAATGATAGGTGTACCCAGCGAAAATACACCACGATACAATCTCCCGCTTGACAGGAAAAAGTGACAATGCAAAATGCGAGACAAAACATCTTCTATTTAGTAAATTCTTTTAAAAACTCTATACGAATCTCATTCAATGAAAGGCGAATTTCCTTCAAACTTCAAGTCTTTTACAATTCTCCTATATTCTCATATTGTCTGTTCGGTATATATCCGCTTGCCCTTTTTATATTTGACCTATAAAGCGGAAACACAAAGCTCCACATATCTATCTGCTATACCTTGATGTAACGGTTTCAATAAAATCACGATTCTATCTGTATTTCTTTTATCTCTTTATATGCACTTCTTTAGTCATAGAAATTGAGTGTCGGCTGAATAGATTCCTCTTAAAATGTTCCAATTTGTGATGGATATGAACTATCATGTATGCTTATCAGGTCAATACAGAAATATAAACATCGATGAACTGCCAAATTATAACAATTAAACTTTAAATTTAAAACCTGTAAATTCAAGTTGGAAATATTTTAAATAAACGAGCGAAGAATGTATCGTGATATTTCAAATAACGGCCAGTAAATTAATTATTTTTACAAGGATTAAAAAATACATCAAAATATAGGCATATTTATCTAAGATACTTAAAATATTTTGGCGAATTATATTATCCAGATTTAGTTATTAATTTCTTTAAGGTGATAATATACTTTCACAAATTATATACTATCGATTTTATTTGCATAATGTTACTTTTATTTAGAGCTTATTCACTTATTATTATTACCAGCAGCTGAAAATATATAATCGTAAAACTTTTCAATGTAAGGAAAATAAGCGAAAATTTGACTCACTTCACATTCTGCCAAAATAGATTTTGTATTCAGTATTACACCGGAGATACAGAGAAGTCTGCTGTATCAACTTTTTGGCTTGACGGATGATTCTCCTAGCTGCCAGGTGCACACCCGCGCTTCCCCTGATGTCAATAGCTTCCCCCGACATGTAAACATGTGATCGATCTCGCAGTTCCTGGGGTGCCCACGCGTGTATGGTAAGTAGATATATAAATAATAAAGAGAGTCTCTCATATCCGACGATATGAATAACCCACCTTCGGAGAAATAACTCAAATTAGCCACCCACAGGCCGACAATAATTGACTGTCATGAGTTGAATAAAATGCAATGTTACGTATAAGAGATTTAGAGTAGTGTTTTTATTAATCAACATAGTTAAAGTAGTAAATTATTGTTACTGTTAATGATTTCGTTTTTCGTAAACTTATAAATGAATTCGGTATCAAAATTTACAATTATATAATACATAACATAAATAATAATAATAAAGCGAGAAATTTGTCTCCAAACAAATTACATTATTGAAGATTCAGCATGCATATATTTCTTTAGATTGTAAAATTTTAGGGAAATATAGGTATATACATGAAAACGCATATACAAGCAAACATACACGTGCACACACACACGCACACACACACACACACACACACATATATATACATATATATATATATATATATATATATATATATATATATAGGGTGCGATGGATAAATTCATGGCATTTTATATTTTTAATTTTGCGCATGTTGTTTGTTTTTGATTTTCTAGATTGCACAGTATAGTAGGGTTAGTTGACCATATATTTTTGAGATACATTTTGAGTAAATGTTATTGTTAAAAGGAGTTGTTACTGTTATTTTAATTTATGCGTAATTTAAACGCCGAATTATCCATCACAGCCGGTATATATATATATATATATATGTGTGTGTGTGTGTGTGTGTGTGTGTGTGTGTGTGTGTGTGTGTGTGTGTGTCTGTGTGTGTGTGTGTGTCTGTGTGTGTGTGTCTGTGTGTGTTTGTGCGCGTATACATATATATATATATATATATATATATATATATATTACCTGTTTTGGGATATTCCGCTTAGACATGATTTCGTCTTAGACTTTTCACGTGGCAGTATTTGAGCCGGCACTGTTTTTTCTTTTTCTTTGGGATTACAACTACCAGTAACCGGTACATACTAGTTTAGTGATTTTGATGGCTTTTAAACAAGATTTCTACGAGGCTGTTTTAAGGAGGAAACTTCAGGCAGTTGCAACGTTTTGCAGTTTCTTGAAGAATTTCAAGAAAGCAAGAAGGCAAGATAAAGATTCATTCCTTATTCCAACGCCCTTCCTTTCTTATTTTTTTTCTCTTCGTACGTATCGGAAACTCCTTGTCGGTAACATTTCTAATTTTTAGTGTAGTGGATACGAGGATTTCTTTTTACATGTCACTAACTACATGGCCTAGTAATACATGCCGCAAATTCTGTAGGCAAATGATGCTGATTATACATTGGCCAAAAGCATATATCAATTGACTAGTAAGCTTTCAATCGCAAGATGGGATTTGCACACGTGAATATTCGCAAAACATTCGTTAGTCTCTACCTTTCAAGTACACTGCGCTTTAGGCGCGTGAGCCTCGACAACCCACATTTGCAAGTGGTCATATGATTAAATACACAGAACACATGTTCTCTCTTCAAACTAGAACATTTAAAATGAAACATTTTGTATCTTATTCAACTCAGAGTACGGGAACCTAATTTATTTTTTAACCTCTCATTCTATCTCCAACTTATGTTCTGAATAATACAAGGGCTTTGTGTATTTTCTTCTCTCAGCATACAGCATATATCTTGTCGTTTCATTGAAACTGGTGTACTGTGGTATAATCAGCATAACTTTATTACATTACAAGGGCCTGAATAGTTTCACATTTCCTACCTCTTTTTACCATTCTATGTTTATTATCTGGCGCCAGTACAGAAAAACTCATTAATTATTTTACCATCTTTTTTTTAAAAGTAAGAATAAACTTTTGCTTTGGATCTTTCAGTTGACAATTACGTTTTCCATCTAATGCAATTTAAACTGACTTACGAATGAACTAACCTCATATTATAAAACTAATGTTTCGTAAGAAACAGAAAATCATTAAATTTCCTACAACTTCAGTTGATTTGCTTCAAAACAAGAAAATTAACAATATGCGAATTAAATTATTTACAGTCAAAATAAGGAAACATTAATAAACAATTACATAATTGTCAGGGTTTAAATACAATATATAATGGCATTAACCACTCTGACATGGAACTTGATATCGAAAACATCTTATATGAAAAGAAGATTTCTGAGCCCAGAAAGAACCATAAATCAAAGCTTCACTGAAGCAAAAATCTTTCATCCCGTCTTGCATTGCTTTCTTTCTATAAAGTCTACCATTTTCTTTCATTCCATCCCTCTAGAATTTTCTTGGGGTCTCTGCTGAACACATCTCAATGAAAAGAATCAAGTTTAAATCATACAATCGCATTAATATCATTCTTTGAAGCAAACAACAAAAACACTTGAATACCAAGTCCAGTCTCCCAAGTGCCGTATCATTCTTGTCTATATTTTCCGGAATCACTGAACTTCAAAGGGCGTGCCACTCAGGAAACGACACGAAATCTGGAAATAGATAGTTTTCGATATCTTATTACTGACATAATTCATATTTGTATATCTTCAAAGACAAAAAGATATGTACGTGTCTCCAAACCTGACTGTGTACGTGAGTCCATGTACGTGAAATATTGGAAAAGCATTAAAACGTTTTCAGTAATATTTTATATTTGTTAAAATTTGATTATATTTTATTTAGAACCATGTTACGTTATATTTTTCAAAGCCAATATGCAACCATATCCATCCAGCACCATCTATATATTTCCTTGTGCATATTTACATATGGTAAACATCTTTAATTAAAATATACTAGTTTACTGTCATGCAGATATAATACCGATGTTTAATTTATGCATATATTAATATCCATATCAGTGAATGCGAACTAGCCTTTCATCTAGTCTTACATAGATGGCATTCTTTTTGCCTTCTTAGTCATTGTATGTGTTTTCATAGATAAATAGATTTCTAGACAAAAATATAATATGAGTAACACATTTTAACATTCACACATACAAACACAAATATACATATAGATATATATATATACATATATATATATTTATATATATAAATACATATATATATATATATATATATGTATTTATATATATGTGTGTGTATATATATATATATATATGACCTAGTAAATGTCACTTTGATCGGAAGAGATAAGGATTCACTAAGAAGAAAATGCATTGAAAACGCGCTGAACTCACAATTCTTAACGATAAACCTCAGACCGGACTCTCATACAATGTCACTGACTGTCGCAAAAGCCATAGTAACACACTATAGTATAACTAATAGAGAAAATTAGAGAGATCTACTCGGAGTGAGCTAATTTAAAATCCATCAAATGTTAAGTGTTTCAATACGAAAAACGTAAGCGCTTTCTGGTCGTTGGATATTATAAGGTAATTTATTACTCCTTTCCTCAAATATTCCAACGAACTTTTCTTTCACACTGTCTTAAATTGAAATCTAAAGAGGCCTACCAAGCACACGTTGTCGAAAGTGAAAAAAAATTCTACTCTGTCTCATTATCTTCACATTTGTACGGATATCTACTTCAGATTAACACACACACATACGTACTCATCCACACACACATATATATGTGGGGGGGTGCGCGCGCATTTATATTCTATGTCAGGTTTTACTATGCAAGTGAAAGATTTCGCATTGATACTAACCACTCAATGTTGGCAATATTTCCATGCTAAACTTCTATATATAATTTTTTTTATTAGAAATATATGCAGTAACCTACTTGGTGTCATGCATTCCTGCGAGTTGTTCACTATATTGTAAACGCAAATATATAATCGTAGTTGACAATTATCTCGTTATTTCAGATACATGAATATTGGCATTACTTGTAAGAAATATATAGCTCCAAAAGAGAAACAAGTTATTGAGTGAAGGGAATACATAAAAGAATTGCTTAAACATTGAACAGGGAAGAAATTGAAAATATTGACATAAGAACAAGAAAAAAAGTCGACTGATCAGGATGAAATATTTTAAGATGAAGAATTTAACATAAGAAAAAGATATTGAATATTTAGCACATAAGCTTAACACATAAAAGTTACCAACATTAAAGTAAGTAGCACAGAAAAGAAACGGGCAAATTGGGCGAAAAAGTAAATGAAAATTGATTTTTACACAGTGATATGTGTAGAGTTACTATGGATAAACCTTTATGGAAATAGTCAAATTGGAAGATGAAGTAAGGTTCTGTGCAAATATTAAAGTTAAGAAAATTATAGATTCCACAGATGCTGTTAAGATAGAAGCAAATAATTATTGTCGGTTCATGGATAAGAGGGTTTTAAATAGTAAAAGTCACATCCAAGAAACATTGTTAAAGATTATGTTCATGCAGTACAATGCTATTTCAAATTCTGCAAAGCCGACTAATGCCTACCGCAGCAAAAATGTTTTAAAAGCGCCAAATGAATTAAATGCCCTCACGACTTCCCAAATATTAATCTAATAGAAACACTTATTGTCCTTTATAAGAAGAGATGTACCACAATATTCAATAAAAGTTCTCTAGAAAAGCATCAAAACTAATGTTGCAATTAAAGCAGTAAAAGGTAAGCAGAATCAATAGTTGAAAGACTAAAGTGTTTATAGAATCACATGAACCTTATATTAAGTTGTAAAAGATAAGAAATAATTTAGTTATGTGTATGGGATATGTTCTTATTCAAAATATATATAATATCAATAATTTTGCAACCTAATGAAAAATATGTACTCAAGTAGTTATTCTATAAGATAATTTTACACTTTGTCAATGCACATAATCATCGCGCTGGAATATTAGACAGTGAAAATAACTACTATTTAGGAATTGCCTTATTGATTCACGCTCTGTGTGTGTGTGTGTGTGTGTGTGTGTGTGTGTGTGTGTGTGTGTGTAGAAAGATATATATATATATATATATATATATATATATATATATATATATATATATATGGAGAGATATGTTGCGTTGTATATATAAGTTTATTTCAGTGAGCCTGGGAATATTTTGGACATATGCCTGTATTTCTGCGCGTGCGTCATACCCCCGCATCAAGTATGTTTTTTGTCCTTCTTATTTGTCCCTGAATGAAGGTATATGAATTCGATATAATGCGCAAAATTAAGAAAGAACGTGCTTGTTTGCGTCTATTAGTCGATTCGGTATAGCTAAGCTTTCAGCTATTAATACTGAAAAATATCCTGCGTTATTCAAGCGCCATCTACTCGATTATGAGGGAAATTTCTATGAATTTGCGTCAGCCGAACTGAAATGACGAAAGCATTGATTCATTAGATATAGATTCATTACAAATGCATTTTTACAGAATTCAACGCCGGTTGCAGTCCGAGGTTGTCTTGACATCTGTATGTCACCGCAACACGGCTTTAAATCATCTCTGAGACTTCGATTTTATTACTAGCATTAAAACATATGCCTACATTTGCTCATCTTTTTTCTGTTTTGTTGTTCATTTGGATGTTCTAATATTTAGAAAATACGAACTCTTAGTTGATTAAAAGGATGACTGAGATGAAAGTTTCTGTTTACATTTCCTGCTGCGTTTAATTAAATGGATATAACTTTGACGAACGCATAATAAAGACACATGCTATTTGGCAAAAATTTTCAGAACAGAAGACCTTTGCTATGAGTCGTGCGTAAAAGTGCACAACTTGTCCAAAAATCACACCCAAAAATATTCTAATATTTTGTCATTTTGTCAGATTCTTGAGGGCACATAAACCAAGAACTTTTCTACAACTATTCTGTCAGAGATTACTTCAACTTATGACACTTATATATATATATATATATATATATATATATATATATATATATATATATATATATATATATATATATATATATATATATAGGTTAGTTAATAAAACAAAGGCAAACGAAAGGGTACAAATATAAATAGTGCGAAAAACATTTATTGAATATTAATTATTAACCATATGACAGGAATGAATAATAAAGGATTTAATTCCGGATTTTTCGGGCACACCTTTTTTGCTTTTTTTTCTCGCGCCGTTGATGAGGGACACCCCCATCAACGGCGCGAGAAAAAAAAGCAGAAATGGGGATTACTCACCAACTGATGGATCAAATCATTAGCAAAAGCCCGATCCCTGTCTGATTCTTTGCCTGCGAAACTTCTTATGAAAATGAACTCAAATTTAAACTTTGGATCAATGTAAAAGGTGTCAGTGAGGCGTGAGATTTTAAACATAGAGGAAGAAAGTCATAGGTTGTGGGGTGGGGGACGTCTCGTGTGTGGTCAGTGTAGCTGTAAATTGTTCGACCAACATATCTATTGCAGAAAGACGGAGTCTGGTTAGGATAACTTGTCAATCTCAGAAGCACAGGCTGTGAGACGTGACAACAAATATGTAGGAACACAGGAAAAAAGTAATAAAGATAAAATGAAAAGAAAAAGGAAAGAAGCAAATAGAAGAATAAAACCTTTGGATATAAATTTTGGAAATCTATTGTTAAAAGATGGAGGGTTCAGAAAAAAATCATAATAAAAAATTATAATAATAAAATAAAAAAGTGTGGAAAAGCGTATATATAGAGAGAGATGCGCTGTGTACATAAGTCCACATAGCAGTGTGTAAATATACCCAAGATAACACACAAATTTATGAATCTCCACACAGATAAAGATATGAATACATAATACAAGAATAATATGTATTTACACTAACTCCTTACATAAGCTTGTATGTAAAGGAACAATATTTGTCGAACCTAAGAGGGTATAGGAGAGGGTAGATTGGAAAGTCGCCCTCACTATACTTGGCAATACTTCCTTTACTGGATAGTGCGTAATGAGGGAAAAACATAGGTGGCAGAACTTAATAATATAGCAGGTAAGAGATGGCTGTTAAGAATTTAGTATGTAGGTGATTGCTGTTGAAATTTGTAGTTAAAATTTGGGTGGGGTGCCTACTCATTCGAGAAGTGGTGTTGCTGATAATGGGTTTCTTTGAGGGAATTATACTCTCTGAGTAAACCCAAATCTCTGTTTAGTCCTTTTATGTGGAATTTATTTTTACAATATACTTCAACTCTGATCTGCGTCTGTTCTCCTGGCTAACGAAACCAGACGCCAGAAGCCCTTACCCGACATCGTCGATGTTATGACCAGGTTGGTTGAAGTGTACGGAGACAAGGTATATTGTTGTTGTTGCCCCTGATGGTTTTCTTTTGGTTATTGAACTGTAAACGGAAGTCTGTTCCGGTTTCTCCCACATAATTCCCCTTCTCGCATTTGTGACAGAAAATTAAATATACTAGATTGGAACTGTCACAGCTTAGAACAGGTGGTCTTAATACTATGTGAGTACCGGGGGGTGTAGATGTCAAGAGTGTTGATGTGATTGCAGACCAAGCACCGGGTTTTGTTGCAGAAGATGTTACCTTGGTGAGGTGATGTGTTGCAGATTTTTTAGGTTAAAAGTCTGAAGAGATTGAGGGGCTTTCGCCTCGCATGTAGGAAGTTATCACTAAATAAGTTGCTAATAGTATTATCTAATTTTAAATGTTGGATATATATATATATATATATATATATATATATATATATATATATATATATATATATATATACGTGTGTGTGTGTGCACGCGCGTGTGTGTGTGTGTGCACGTGCGTGTGTGTGTGTGTGCACGCGCACGTTTGTGTATACTTTATTATACAGCTGGTTTTGTTCTTAAAATCCTATTCTACGCAATTTGTTGTTTATATATTCTGTAATGTCCTTATGTGTAAGTCAGTCATAAATGAATTCCACCAATATTTCTATCTTTAGAGCATATCTCTTGGTATCTTTACAGATTTTTCTTTGTACGAGTTCTTTGTATTTTTAAGATTAGTTTTCCATATTACGTTTATAGTAATAGGAAATTAATATGGATATGTGCGTAGGCGATCGTGAGAGAATTAAAAGTTCTACCAGGTTCCATTATTTGTGGACGCAGTCTTTAAAATATAAGATATGCAGATGGCACAGTGTTGAAAGAAGACACGGATAAGAAACCATAGGCCGTCTTAGAGAATGTAGTAAAGGAAAACTAAAAGAAAGGACGAAACCTCAATTTTAATTATACAAAGGTAGTCAGCAAAACCAAAAATAACAGCCCAAGATGTGAACTACGAATTGGAAACCCCAAATTGATGCAATTTCAAAAATTTAAATACCCATGAAGAGTTTAAATATAGAACGTAAAATGTGACACCAAAATACGAAGGGGCACTAGAATAGCTAAAGATGATTTTCAAAAATTAAACAAAGTATTAAAAAACGGGAAAATTCTGTTTGAAACAAAGAAAAAATACTGGAGTCTTATGTAATACCAGTCCTCCTATATGACAAAGAATGCTGTACAATCTTTACACCGATAAAGAAGAGACTTGAGACAACGGAAATATGTTTTTACGGAAGCATGCTGAGAGTACCGTGGATTTAAGATATGAGCAATGACGAATTGCACCTGAAAATGAAAACAAAAAGAACACTTGTAATTAACATTGGACAGTTGAAATTTCCAAGGCACATCACGAGGAAAAGGTGATTAAAATGTTGACACTCACAGAACATACTGATGGTAAGAGTAATAAAGGAAAACAGTGCGCCTAACATTCGAGAACAGCTTTAATAAATGTTTGTCAGAACAGGCATTAGAAGTGATAGCAATAAGAAAACATTACTAAGAGCTACAAAGGATAGTCAGGGAGAACCATGATTGTCCACGTACTGAAAGGACATGGCACACAGAACAAAGGTATGCATAAGGTAGCTATTATCGGGGCGAAAAGTGAAATCGGCGTACTGAGTTCAAATTCCAGTTATATTTGTTGCATACACTTTTGTAGAAATATCCTTGAGAAAGGTAGTAATCCATACTTCCCTCCATCTTTATAGTTTATCCAAATTTATTTAATTACATTAAGTCGATAGAAATAGACATATAATATTACAAATATATATATTTTTTATATTATTATATTAATATATTTTTATAAAATCAGAACTTGCTTTTAAACATTTAAAATTTCCATTGCTTTTATGATTTATGGATGAAAATACACGTATGTGTGTTTGCGCGAGTATGTGTGTGTGTGCGCGCGCGCTCACGCGTGTACACAAGTATTTTTTACATCCGTAAAATAACACACCGTTATTAGCTAAATTTTAATTTGAAATTGCCACTATATATTATTCGATATCTCTTATGCAAAATAGTCACATATAAAATTAGCTAAATCATTACATTTACAATCAATCTGATTTGGGCCCTGTTTTGTTTAATTAGAATTTATGTAACTCAGCGGTTAATGACTTCGCTTCATTCTGACGATCACATACACAGTAACGCAACAAATAGCATATGACAAATATGAAACAATAATCATATTTCCATTGTAGTGTGATCTACATTAGAACCTGTTATACATAGACATTGTTTATTACATATTTTTCGTTTATTTTTATTTTTGTTTATATTAATTCTGTCCTAGACAACAGAATCACTTAAGAAATTCTTTAGATTAAGAAACTAATCATTTCTGACCACTGAGTAACATATTTATGATGACTGAGCAGAAAATTTCATAATTTTATTAGCAAATTTCGGCATTCTGTGTGAAAGTCAGGAAAACTTGATTTTCAGGCATCAAAAATTGAACAATATCAAAATGTTTCCTAGATTCTCTATTGTATTTAAACGCGTTGATTTGGACTGTCATTCCATGAGCTGGACATCATGCCCCCCTGTTTCATGTATTCAGCATGTAAGAAACAACGCCATATTCATACAGGATAGAGCTACGTACCGCCACACCTCTAAAAAATGCTTCCAAAGTCACAATTTTCAGCCCATGAAATAGCGACTGAAAAAAAATCTAATAATGAATTTATGAAATATCATGAAAATTTACACTAATAAAAATAACCACAGATCATTAGAGAATTATTAAAAATAATTTGGACACCAGAAGTCAACGATAATTTATTTAAAAAGAAAAAAAGCATCACTGTCTTCCAAAGTCAAGGCAGTACCGAAAACAAAGAATATACTTGCAAATAGAAACATTTCAACTCAGGTTAATTCCTATTTCTTATCCAGAAAGATCTTATAATGAATAGAAGAATACAGTACTTTTAAGTTGAAAAAGTTTTATTTTCATGATTTGTGGCTGAGATTTGAAAAATTTTGCAAGATGCTATAGTTGAAACAAGAGATTACACAATATCAACCAGAGTCTGAATGAATCTTAAATTGAAATATACTGTTTTATTTACAAATACTTCTTATTTAATGGGTTTAGGGTGAAGTTTTATTTCAGAAGAAATGATTTCGACTTACTATTTTTACGTTTATACTTCCCATTTTTCTTGGGATGCATGTGTTTAACCTATTGCTGTGTGATTTAGTTATACAATTCACAAATAGTGAAACATTTCAACATTTTCACAAGTGCACAAATACAAATACTTTTTATTCAACTCACTAAACTTGTCATTTTCACTTGTCTAAATTTTCATTATAGTCCTCAAAATAATCATAGAAATATCACTTTCCTCTACCTTCTCTTGCGATTCCACAACTACCTCGACAAAACTAATTCTAGACACATCTGTTTCAAGCAGAAGAGAATATTTTCTAATAAGTTTTCTCGGTTTTTGCTTAAGAAATAATTTGCTAACACAAGCAAGCATTTGCTTTAACACAAAATAATAACTATCTTGGTTAGAATAATAATGAAGATGATTGTGATAAGAATGGTGAAGAATTGCGTTCTTTGATTTACTGATTCGGTGAAAATAGGAATGAGCATGGTTGGCTGCCGACTTGTAAAGGAATTCAACAGAGCTCAAGTTCTGATTGGAAGCGATACTGTTATTTTCGCGCTAATGCTCTTAAAAAGATCATGAGACCAATTTTTCTTGCACTTCGTAACCTCAAATAGCTTCTTCACCTTGATTTCTTTACTGAACTCTGCAATATCAACGATGGAAAGGTAAAAAGGTAAAAACAAAAACGTGTTAATTAAAAAATATAATTATTCCCACGCGCATATGTTCACGTAAACCTACTCCCGTTCATAATTTGACATTGCAGGTTAGTGGATAGATACGAATACATTGAGATAGATAGAAAGAAAGAAAGAAAGAAAGAAAGAAAGAAAGAAAGAAAAACGTGGAGGGAGCTATACTTTTCCATGCTCATGATTAATATTCATATATACTTACATATATGAGGCTCGCTCTTTGTGGGCATTATTTTTCATAAAGTAATTGTACATACTCGAATGATTCTGTTTGTGTATGCATTTTTGCTTATATCTTTTTACTCTAACTTGCCTGCACATGCATACATTACATGTCTGTTTATGTCTGCACATGTGTTCACATTAGTTTCGCTGTGTATATATCTATCAATATTTCCGCAAGCTTTTTTAAACATACTAAAATTCGCAAATATGTCTGATTCGACTTGGCATTATGCACTTCACATAGAGCATTTGCAGATTTATACGCAAAATTCTACTGAAAAGTCGGGTATCATTTTTTTTTCTTTTTTGGCAAATGAACTATGACGTATTCCCGCGTCTATTTCGACACATGACTCTGTAATTATAAATTCGGTTCGCTGGATTTGATGCCAATATTCATTGAACCCAAAATATGTATACATTGCTAGCGGCAAATAACTGAAGTCATCATTTCCAAATCTTTAAATACAGATACGCATGTAAATCTGATAAACACAAAAATATACATTAGTAAATCTATCTGTAAAACTCATGAAATAGCTTCGAACATTATATAATACGTAGCGATATTTGAAGAAAGCTTGTGGATATAAAGATATAATGAAAGAGGCAAGTAAATAAATAAACAATTTTTTTCAGAAATGCAATGTGTGTTCTGTTCAGGTCTATACGTAAGCGTTTTTGTGGTACGGATTTCTTGATTTATAAGCACGCAAATAATTATATTGGCAAACATTTATATAAACAAGTATAAACACACATGTATGTGATTAAATAAACATGTAGATAGATAGATAGATAGATAGATAGATAGATAGATAGATAGATAGATAGATAGATAGATAGACTAACAAATTCAAAATAATGTAAACTAGTGGACAAACGTATTTGTGAACAAGTCTCTATTTATCCATATCTACGTACATATGTGTGTGTGTTTGCATGTGCATGTATGCATTTATCAGTAATCAGTGTGTGAGCAAATTCCAAAATATATAAGTTGTCATACATACATGTGGACATGGACAGATACACACTTACACAGAGACACATACAGGCATACGCATGCACACACACACACACACACACACCGACAGATGTATATATAAAAAGTTATGCATGAAATTTTGCCTGTTCATATAAACATAGACACACAGACAGACAGGCAGACAGACACACACACACATACATATATATATATATATATATATATATATATATATATATATATATATATGCATACACTTATAGCATACCTTAAAACTATAATTTTAATCCTACACACATACGCACACACACACACACACACACAGACATATATATATATATATATATATATATATATATATATATATATATATATATATTTCCATATTAACTCTCTTAATGTTAAACATTTTACAATCTTTCCGTCTCTCTCTTAGAGACTCACAAACACACAAAGTTAAAATTGAGACTTTCTGCACTTTACCATTCCTTTACATACACACGTACACGCGCACATATATAAATTTATAGATGTACACATATACGTATATATAAGAAATTATATATATAATGTTTGTATATATGTATAAATATATATACTAATTATGTAGGTATATATGTATATTAATATATCGACATATGTGTATTTATTTATATTTATATATATATATATATATATATATATATATATGTATATATATATATATGTGCGTGTGTGTGGGTGGGGGTGTGTGGGTGTATTTGAGAGCGTGTGTGTATTCGTGCATGTGTGTCTGAGTATTTGTGCGAGTGTATGTGTGTGTGTATTTGTGAATGTGTATCAAGACACATAAAGATGAATAGACTATATACCTCAGCCAAAAGGGAAAGTTTACTTTTCCAAGGCATTCGTTTTGATCCGTAGATAACGAAAAAGGTGAGATTTAACAAGCAGAGAACATGTGAAATGCAACGGAGTGAATTAATAGGAAGCAACGAATACAAAAATAAAAATAAACCGATCTCGGAGTCAAAATACGGTTCATTTATTCAAAAATAAAAATAAAAACGCTGATTTGGAAACAGTGAAAAAGAAAATATTTATCATTAGTTTTTGACGTTGAATATCTAATTTGTAAATAGTATTCTCTTATTTACTTTTCTGTAGGTGCATGTAAGTGTACATGTTATGACTTCAAGATTTGATTTTGTAAGATAATAATAAATAAATGATGTTATTTTTATGCAATTTATGAACATAAAATAACATATTCAAAAATATCGAAATTTATGAGTTTTGGAACTGGACACGGCAAAACATGATTGCACCGGACAACGTCACTCTCTTGAAGAATACGATGGAAATGGTAGATACTTCATTTTAAGTGAAGTATTCAGAATAAAAATTATTAACGAATGTCGCTGATACGAAAAGGATACCTGTTGGGATTTAATTATACACGTTTGTTTTTCCATCTTGAATAACTTTTATTTTTAATGTGCATTTGCCAAATGGGAGATGAATTGTTTTCTACCCTACAACTTCTTTCCCACAGAAGAAAAGTAGCTAACCTGTCGCTGTTCTACCACTATTTTCATAGCAGATGTTCGGGCCAAATATATTCCTTGGTTCCACCAAGTTCAGACCGTCAAAGCTAGCACCCGCCATGTCCCGTACAAGACAAATTTTGGTGAGATCGAGTCGACTCATACCCATTCCCTTCATATTCCATTGGTAAGCTTCACTCAGCCAGCTTCTTATCCCGAACTGTTGCAATGCGGAACGAACTCCTGAGTGGATGCTTCGTTGATCACTACAATCTTAATCACTGAAATATGCAACCCTTGATCGCTCCCTATACGCCCTTACAACATCATCATTCAGTAACCCTCTATCTTCAGTAGTTCTTAAGCTGTGTATTGGCTGAGGAACTAAAATGTGTCATCATAGACCAGTGGTTCCCAAACGGTGCGGCGCTCCTCATAGGTGCGGCGGAAGGGGATAGTAAGTGAAGCGAAATGACTGAAATGCAATAAAAAATTTAGAAACTGTTTAAAAAAATAATATGCCAAAAATAAATATGATTTCAAAATTTGAAACATTTTTATGGAGTACTTGTAATTGCATGCATGAGACCCAGTGTAAAAAGTTATAAATAATTATTGATCGATATTATCATTGTGATAGTTTTGTATTTTATAAAGTATTAAGAATATAGTAACTAGAATTCGCAAATTGTAGGAGAGAGTTATCAATGATAATGTTCTGACTGTAATCTCTTTGATTTTTTTGATTTTTAAATGAACTTTTTATCACATAAAATTTGGTGAGGCACGAGCAAATTTTCATTCCGAAAATGCGGCCCAGAGAAAAACAGTTTTTGAACCACACTGTCATAGACGATACTAGTGATCTATTTAATTTTCATCGGGCAGCATTTTAACAAAATATAGTTGCATAATGTTATGAGACCTTACCTATAACGAAAGAGTGAACTCTTCCTGACACTCAAGAGAGACGAGACGGAATCGAGTCGAAGCAATAGTAGTTCACTCCAAACCAGTCTTGAGCGAAGCATACCTACAAGTACTAGTAGATGAGGAAAGCTCGAGGTTGTTGTTCATAAACACACATAAAGGGTTATATAATTTCCAGAGATTACAATTCGGGATCAAGTTCATGCCGGCGATATTTCTGCAAATAATGGACACTATGCTAGGCGGGCTGGATTTCACGATCGCATACCTTAATGACATCCTGATAAATAGCAAAAATATTGAACAACACTGGGAACACGTTCAAGAAATTTTCAGGCAGATACAAAACTACGGTTTTAAGGTAAAGGGAAATAAATGTGACTTCTTTATAAAGGAGATAAAATGTCTAGGCCATATTATTGACGGAGAAGGAAGAGGACCAGACCCAGAAAGGGCCACGGCAATGAAAAAATGCCGGCTCAAAAATTTTAGCCGAGTTACAAAGCTTCTTGGGCTTAGTAAATTATCATCAAGAATTTATTCCTAACATGCACAAATTACGCGCACCCCTAACCGAAATG
This sequence comes from Acanthosepion esculentum, assembly GCA_964036315.1. Classification (NCBI taxonomy): domain Eukaryota; kingdom Metazoa; phylum Mollusca; class Cephalopoda; order Sepiida; family Sepiidae; genus Acanthosepion; species Acanthosepion esculentum. Next base: position 61,297,653 of record OZ038481.1, on the reverse strand, counting down.
TTGAAGAAGGAAAAAGTTTGGGAATGGTCATATGAATGACAGAAAACTTTCGACAAAATCATTAAGGCTCTAACAGCAGATTTATTTTTAGCGAATTATGACCCAAAATTGGAAATAATAGTCGCGAGTGACGCGAGTGCCAATGGTATTGGGGCATGTATACTTCATAAAATGCCGGATGGGACACTAAAACCCATCGCGCATGCGTCAAGAACGTTGCTACCAGCCGAACAAAATTATTCGCAAATCGAAAAAGAAGTGCTGGGGATTATTTTTGCGGTTACACAGATATATTTACGGTAGATCTTTCACCTTACAGACGGACCACAAGCCGTTATTGACAATATTTGGATCTAAGAAAGGTCTACCTCCCTACACTGCTATTAGATTGCTAAGATGGGGAACTATTTTATTAAACTATAACTTTAAATGGGAGTATCTTCCATCAAACAAAATCGGGCATGCAGATGGTCTTTCGAGACTAATACCAAAGAAAACGGAGCCATTAGAAGATTCCGTAATTGCAGCTCTACGATATGAGGAAGATATTAGAACATCATTATGTAGTACAATTCGAAACCTCCCCGTCACATTACAGGAAATAAGAAACAAAGCAGTGAATGACGAATTTATAAAGAAAACGAAAACAAAAATTGCAGGAAAAAATAAGCATGTATCAGACAGTTTTTCGTTATGTGATGATGTTCTACTATATAATGAAAGAGTAGTAACCCCGAAAACGCTACAAAGGCGAATACTCAAGGATTTTTACACGGTCCACCCAGGAAAGAATAGGATGAAATCCTTACTGCGAAGTTACGTGTACTGGCCAAACATGGATCAAGATATTTTACATATGGTGGACAAATGCAAGGGTTGTTCCTTAGCAGCCAAAGCACCTCCGGTCACTCATAAGCCATGGCCTAAGACAAGATCGACCGTGATCGAGAATCCATGTAGATTTCGCAGGTTTCTACTACTTGATTGTAGTAGACAGTTACAGCAAATGACCAGAAGTATTTCGTTGTAGAAAACCTACTTCTGAGACTACAATAAATTGCCTTCACGAGCTGTTTGTTCGTTTCAGAGTGGGTGATTGTCTAGTCACCGATAATGGGACACAATTTACATCTGCGGATTTTCAAGAATTTTGTGAAACTTTTCAGGTGAAACACATCAAATTCCCACCATATCACCCAAGATCAAACGGGCAAGCGGAGAGGTTTGTAGATACATTAAAAAGAGCACTAAGGAAAGCTTATGACGTGCCAACAGAAAAGGCTTTACAACACTTCTTGCAAGTGTATAGAATTACACCGAACAGTACTATGCCATCGGCATTATCACCGGCGGAGGTAATGTTTGCCCGAAAAATTAGATCGGTATTCGACAAATTACTGCCAAAACAGACAAAGCAATCACCAACGTTGTTTGTACCAAAAAGAAAATTTAACCCAGGGGAGAATTTTTTTTTTAAATGTTCGAAAACAATACATCCTATTGGGAACCAGGTACAATAGAGAAACGAATCGGGAACATGATTTACATAATTCAAGGTCCGAAGTTCTCGCATACAAGGCACTTGAATCAGATCAGAAAGAGGCTGTTAGAGGATTCTAACGGTCTACCTCAGGAAGAGGAGGAAGTAATGGACACAATATTTGACATATTCAATACGCAAAGGCCTCAAGCAATTTCAGAACCGCAGAAATCAAGCAGAAAAAGAAAATTTACAAGCCTTTGATGATTAATCCGAAGAGGAAAAAATATTAAAGACCCCTGCGAGGTAAAAGCTATGGGACCTTACCTATAACGACAGAGTGAACTCTTCCTGACACTATGAATACTGCGCCTCTCAAGAAAGACGAGACGGAATCGAGTCGAGCCAATAGTAGTTTACTCCAAACCAGACTGACAGTCATACTAACACCTTCAACATCTTGTATTATTATTCTGTGTAATATATCTTTGTTATTTCTGCTCTTATGTTCGTGTTGTTCTTCCTTGGTCCTAACTTTGGACCATAACATAACAAAATTCATGATTCTACACCTCTATTTTACTTTTTTAAATTTTAATCTATCAACATTCTAATAAGAAACAAAGCTAAAGGATTTCTTTCTATATTCTATTGCTCTTTTAATATCCACGAGACAACATTCTAATAAGAAGCAGATATAAATATACTTCTCCATTCGTTTTTAATGTACATAAGAAGCACAGCTAAATAACAGCATTCCCCATTCTCCAACTATTTATAATGTCCATCCTAAAAAGCAAGCTAAATAATAATATTAACCTTTCTATCTCTATTTGGAATATGTATCCGGATTATTTTAAGAAGAAACTCAGCAAATATTCCGATTCGTATTATATTGACATTTTAATGTATAAGCATGAAATTCGACATCATTCTCCATCCAAATGCCACTTTAAATGTGCATCCTGTAAAATTATAATCACAGTTAAATAATACCATTTATAATTCTATCACTATTTGTAATGTGATTTCGGCAACATTCTAATAAAAAATATTCAGTGTCTTTATTCAGCATTCTGCTGCTCGCTTAATACGGATCCTGTGGCATCAGAAACACAGCTAAATAATATATTTCTGAGATGAATTGTAATTATTTAGACTACTTACATTGTTCAAACTGTTGTTCTCAAGGATGCACGGCCCAATGGATTAAAGAGTTGTTTGGATCCAGAGTTGTGAGTTCAGTACCTGGCTACTGCAGTGATAAACAAAAACTTGTAGAGTTAAGTTAAAAGGAGATAACTAATACTGAGACATCCGGAAGAGGCTTGGCACGTGGAACTAGAACAATCTACTCCGGTGGACAAAATAAAGGGTTCAGTTCGAAATTCCAGTCACCTCAAGAAGGACGGGTGTATAACGACTGAAATATCGTTAATATGGCAACAACAGACCTAACAATCCAAATAGTGTAAACAGCTAAATAACATCATTCACTATTCTACTTTAATGTACATCCAGCAACAAGAATAAGAATCAGAACTAAATAACCTTATTCCCTATCTCACTGACATTTTCTATCTACTTACTCACTAAAAACTTATCATTTCTACATCACGTTAGGGAATGTTACAAAAATATAATCTTTATAGATTTCATTTTTGTTTGCTTATTTTTATTTATTTCTTCGTTGCTCAATTTATAGTTGATCTGAGAAAACAGAATAAAGTAATATTATCATACATGTTAATCGATTCTTACCCACGCGATATCGTGCAGATTAACTAATCTGCTGTCATATGAATAACATAACATTTTTAATTAGCACTTCTAAATAAAAAAAAACACCTGCATTCCAAATAGGTTTACTCGAGCAACATGGTTTCCCGTAAAAAAATATTGGCCATACTGTATAATTATGACAAAAAGTGATAGAATGTCTTAAAATGGTAACGGAAATAAACCAATAAAAACATGTATGTAAATGTCTTGAATTTCCAATTGAATTTCCAATCAGCACAAATAGTATTCGGTTTCGGATAAACGCCAAGATTTTGACTGATGATTTACAAAGTGGATTGACAGGCCTTCCCCACTTGGTAAAATTGGTGTAACACAGATACTTTGACATTTGATAATTTGGTAATTAGAATAGCAGTTTTTGGCCGACTTCATATTTCGTCCTAATCTGTTGTACTCACTTTCGCAGAAATGCCCTTTTAACTGGCATTATTCCATCTCTCCACTCCTCCAACTATGGATTAAATAACAGGGTTCTCGGGACTCTTAAGCCTTTGGAGACAGCCATACTAAGAAAAGGACTACTCTAGATTGAGAAAAGTGGAAAAGGCGAGGCGAAAAAATTCCACAGTTTTTTCAATTTACAACTAATAAAGAAATCTGTCAAGGATTGTTCATGTGATAAATCCCTAGTACGTGTAGAACGCTTTCTAGACAGCAAAGTGCAGCATCTCAACATGGCACCAACTCCACTAGAACTTTGGAGATATGCCGTCTCGATATTTGTCCTCAGCTTCCTTGTATTTGTGAGTGATGGATCTTAAATACATGATTGGTTTCATTTCAGGCCAACATGGTGGCCAACACTATTCGCCGGAAACCTCCAGAATTCTCTGCAAACAAATCTTGTGCAAGTTATGCCCACTAATACGATGTATTATAATGCGTGGATACCTGCTGCTGTCGGGTTAAATGTAGTCCATAAACGGGTGCAAGTGGTCACAAAGCAGTACAAAGGAGCAGGCAATAACGTGTTTAGGCGAACCAGAGGGTACAAACTATGTTTTGTGAACACGCTCCGTACCATTGTGCGGAACGTGTTCACAAGACACGCCACCAGTCTGCATTTTGTCTTGTCACCAGTGGTACTCATTGCTTCAGGGGTCTATGCGAAACTTGAACCCTACATTGGCCTGAAACACCTGAAGTCGTGATTTATTGGAAAACGGCGACCTTCAGAGCCCAATTAATGATGTTACGAGTCCAAGTGAAGCGATGTTTTTTTCTGCTCCACTGATTCATATGAAGCTAAGGAATATTGATATGCTCTTCTGGATATTTTTCATACCTCCTGCATTGTATGCGAATGTCTTTTACTACAGGCATTTGTAGCCAGAAGCCTCTGGTCATGAACTTTACCGACTTGCGATCAGACACTGTGCTGTCCATGTTAGCCTGCAATAGTTTCCATCATGTATTCCCGGTATGACAATTTCAAAAATAGAATGTCCAATCCACCTTGTAACGACTATCATGTTTCGTTCAAACTTCAATAATTCACGTTATCATGCGATGAGCAGACTTGTCAGTAGTCAGAGTATAACTGGGCGTTCTCATGCAGCCAAGGTACTGTGGTGTAATCTGCCACCACCATAACATTTTGCTAAAACCAAAAAATCACTATTCATGATTAATGTATACGTTACAAGTTATATTTTAAATGATATACATAGAATTTACGAATATATTTTGTTTAAAAGGAAATAAAAATATATCTAAAATACCTAGTTTAAAGAATATTTATCGTCTACTATTAATCACTGTGATATAAAATGTTTTAATCGATTTTAATCATTTTCATCGTAAACTATAAATGAAGGAAAATAAACAACGCTTGCACTATAAAGTTTTAAATGTTTAAAACTTTAAAGAACACAGTGTATTGCTTTAAAGTTATATGATTCAGTAATTAAAATTTTTTTATCCTTAAAACTACAACGGGGAGACAGTGGCAACGAATATTAATTCAATTCGAACCAATCGCGATGTAACTTCAGTAATGATAATTACAGTGATACGATGCCGAATCATCTGTATTGAATTTTAAATCAACTGTATTGTCTCTCGAGTTTAGGTAAATATGTTTCTATGTACGACAACGTATTTTTTATTTTATTAATTTCAGAAATATAATATTTTTATGAAAAAATACGTTTTTTGCTTCGAGCAAAATTTTTAATACATACATCGAATCTCAGTAGTTCATTTTTTTTCGTTATATCCCGATTATTTTAAAATAATTTAAACACACATACTTATATATATATATATATATATATATATATATATATATATATATATATATATATATATATATATATATACAGAGAGTATAGATAGTATATAAATATATATGTATATAAAAGCATTTATATGCATATATATATATATATATATATATATATATATATATATATATATATATATATATATATATATATATATATATATACTGTTTTTCGTGATAATGTTAGTTGCATTGTGACGAATTGGGATGCCTGGTTTGTTTGCTTACATATACATAAATTGCTCATATATATATATATATATATATATATATATATATATATATATATATATATGCGTGCGTGCGTGTGTGTGTGTGCGTGCGTGTTGGACATGAAGAAAAGGGGGCGATGAAATATCAAATATTAATTTTTAATCTTTTTCTTAAATTATGTGTTTTTGGTATGTAGTCTAACTGATTTAATTTAGTTTGTATTTCTTTTTCTTTCTCTTTTAGTAAAAGACGAATCATTTTGTTATCAATGTTCATAAAATCGTTCTTGATATATATATATATATATATATATATATATATATATATATATATATATATATATATATATAATGTATATATATATATATATAATGTTTTCCCGTGTCGTAATGATGACCAACCACGCTTTCCTTGTTTAAAAAATGGAATGCAAGTTCGATTCCAGTCAGACCCACATTTTCATTATTACTACCGTGATCTCATGCCTAATACGTATTAATTCCACTCTTTATGTGTGTTAGCATATTCCTCTAGCAATAGTTTAAACGTACACTTTCTTTCGTTTTTTCATTGTTGTGGATTCCGGGAATGGAATCCTGCACAATTAAATAAACAACGCCAGTAATTGAGATAGAAAAATAAGTGTATTAAACGTAAGAATACAGACTTGAAGTGAAGATTAGTAGTCCAGGAATGCAGGTTAGTTGAAAGTATATATAGAAGTCTCTGTAAGTGTAGACGTAACTCTCTCTCTCTCTCTCTCTCCCTCTCTCTCTCTCTCTCTCTCTCTCTCTCTCTTCCCCACGACACCCCCTCCCTAGCTTCATTTTTTGTGGAGTTAATATTTTTTTCGCTTATGGTCTATTATTTGTGGTTTCGTGAATTTTCTTTTTCGGCTTGTTCTTCTAATCTCTGTGGCTACTTGTGGTTTTTTGATTTCGAAGGCTTCGAAAATCGCCTCCATCGCGTCTTCATTTTCGGAAAGTGACGAGTTTGGTTCCTCTACCCGTCTTTTCTGTATCTGATTTATGTGTCTCCTGTGAGTGAATTTTTCACCTTGGATCGTGTGTAGAACATTTCCCAGTCTGTTTACTATCGTACCTGCTTCCCAGTATGCCATATTATTCTTGAACATTTTGAAATAGACCCGTTCGCCTGGTTTGGAGGATCTCTTAGGCACTATCGGTGTATGCCGGTTTTTATTTTTTATGGGTAATAGTTTATCAAAAACAGACCGTATTTTGCGGGCAAACATCACTTCAGCTGGAGAAAAACCAGATGGTGTGTTTCCGTTCGGGGTGATTCTGTAGACTTGTAGGAACTGTTGTATGGCTCTTTATGTTGGTACGTCAGCTGCTTTTTTCAAGGCTCTCTTAAGCGTGTCCACAAACCTTTCTTCTTGCCCGTTAGATCGTGGATGGTATGGTGCTATTTTAATATGTTTGACTTGATAAGTAGCACAGAATTCTTGAAAATCGCTCAAGGTGAATTGGGTACCATTATCCGTTACAACGCCAAATCTTGCGTATAACTCGTGTAGACAATAGTGTTTTCCGTCGTAGGGTTTTTGTATCTGAAAACTTCTGGCCACTTGCTAAAGCTATCTACCGTTATCAAGTAGTAATATCCATCTATGGGTCCTGCATAGTCCGCATGGATTCTAGACCAAGGTCTGTCCACCTTAGGCCATGGTTTTTGTATAATAGGTGGTGCCTTTGCTGCCGCAGCACAGCCTTTACATTTTTTTACCATATGAGTAATGTCGTTATCCATATTAGGCCAGTACACAAAACTTCTCATTAACGCTTTCATCCGATTTTTCCCTGGGTGTCCTAGATGAAAGTCCTTCAAAATTCGTCTTTGTAAAGATTTGGGTATGACCACTCTTTCATTATAAAGTAATACGTTATCACAAATTGAAAAACATTCCGCTAGATTTCTTTCTTTTTCTTGTATTTTTCTCTTTGTACTTTGTATGAATTCATCCATTTCAGCTTCTCTTCTGATTTATAACAAGGTCACTGGTAATTCCCTTACTGTATTGTTTAGAACTTTACTAATTTCGTCTTCGACTCGCAAAGCCGCTATTACAGTCTTCCAGAGGTTCGCATTTCGCAGGTACCAGTCTAGATAATCCATACGCATGACCAATTTTCTTCGACGGTAGGAACTCTAGTTTGAAATTATAATTCAATAATATATTTCCCCATCTCAGAAGTCTGTTGGCTATGTGAATTGGTAGTTCTTTTTTCGATCCGAATATAGTGAGAAGAGGTTTATGGTCAGTTTGAAGAGTAGACTCTCTTCCATATATGTATCTGTGGAAGCGAGTTATGGCGAATATTATTTCTAACGCTTCTTTCTCAATTTGCGAATAATTCCTCTCTGCTGGTAACAACGATCTAGTTGCGTGAGCTATAGGTTTCCTTGTGCCATCCTGCATCTTTAATATACAAGCTCCCACACCGTGTGAGCTTGCGTCACTAGCAATGATAATTTCCAGTTTGGGATCAAAATGCGTCAGTGCTAGAACAGACGTTAATTTCTTTATGATCTCCTTAAAAGCTTTCTGACAATCATCCGTCCAGTTCCATTTGTTATCTTTTTTCAATAATTCATTGGGGGGAGCCCTCAATTTGTGCATGTTTTCAATGAATTCACCGTAATAGTTCGCTAGAACAAAAAAGCTTTGCAACTCTGCGACAGTTTTCGGCGCAGGTATATTTTTTATTGCAGATGCTCTATCTGGATATGGTTTTCTGCCACTTTCATTGATTATATGGCCTAGATACTTGATTTCTTTTAGAAAAAAATCGCATTTTTTCTCCTTCACTTTAAAACCAAAATCCTGAATTCTTTTAAAACTTCTTTAATGTGCGTTGCGTGTTCTTCTACATTATCGCTTTTGATTAAAATGTCGTCTAAGTAAGCAGTAGCAAATTTCTGTCCCATGAGCATGGTATCCATAGTCTGTTGGAAGATTGACGGTGCTACTTTTATCCCAAATGGCAATCTGTTAAATTTGTAAAGTCTTTTCTGAGTATTGATACATAAAATGTTTGTACTTACTTCTTCTACTGGAATCTGAAGATAAGCGTCACTTAAATCAATCTTAGAAAATACCTTACCACCATTAAGCTTGGTAAATATTTCCTCCGGGCTTGGCAATGGGTAGTGATAATCCTTGATAGCCTTGTTTAACCCAGTCGAAAAATCTGCGCAAACACGGGTTTCTCCGGATTTTTTCCTTACGTAGACCACTGGTGCCGCCCATTCACTGAATTCGATTTGTGAAAGGATTCCAGTTTGTACCAATCTATCTAACTCCTTGTCATTTTTTCTATGGTTGCGAAAGTATTCTATTCGCTTTTTCTTGAATACTGGCTGAACATTTTCCTTTAGTTCAGTTTTAGTTGCAACCTTATTACATCGTCCCAAACCGCTCGAGAATACTTCGGGAAATTGACTGTGTAGTTCTTCTTTCAATTTTGTTGCTTTTGACTGCTCCCACTCTATTTTCTTACAAAATGAGATAATGGGTAAATCCCATACGTCAAATTTTTGCATCCAGTCTGTGCCCACGAAATTTTCTGTGTTTTTCATTATAAATATCTTCAATTTTTTCGTTTTCCCATGGAATTTTACGTTTAGAATTACTTCGCCTTCAAAATTGATACGCTTCCCTGTAACAGACTTGGCTATTTTCTGTGTATGGTCGGTCTATTTAGCTTCCTCCATGTTTGTAAATTAATTATAGTTAGATCCGATCCTGAGTCTAACTGTAATTTTACCTTCTTATTTAAGATCTCGAGTTACACATATTTTCTTGTGTTTAGTTTGTCTTCGTAGTCCATTCTAGTAGTTCTAACCCTACTAGTGTGTTTTTTGTTTCTGCATTGAGATGCCTTATGTCCCATTTTTCCACAAGCTAAACAGTTCTTGTATTTAAATCGACATTCTTTATTCCAGTGGAATCCACCACATCTGTAACATGCAGATGGCGGGGAGGCTTATATTTGCTTTGATCTCTGTCATTAATCGCCTTATACCTTGTAATTTTTTCTTTATCATAAAAGTTTTGATTTTCTTTCGGGGGGGGCGTAACTTTTTGTTCAACTTACGTATGTGTGCTACTCCCGATTCCTCGATATCCTTAGAGTCTTTTTTATTCTCAAGCATTTTTGGCAATGTTCTGACAATTTTTGTAGCCTTAATCCAGGCTCATTTTGAAGCTTCGTGAGAATTCTTTCACTGTCCTTGGCTGAGACTAATCCCTGTACGAAAATAAGACACTTAAAATTGTCCGGAGTCAATTCTGCCAATTTAAAATTATCGCAATGTTTGTTCACAATTGCGGCAAATGTGTAGTAGTCCTCATTTTCGCTTCTTACGAGGTTGAGATATTTCCTCCTTTTGTGAAAAAGTGAAGTCTTTCGACTTAAAAGCTCCGTAAGGCATGTAACTGCATCGTCAAACGTCAAATCGTTTGTCTTTTTCGGTAGAATATAGTCCACAAATTTTGTGTACTCCTCTGTTCCCAATTTCCTGAGTAATAAACGTAGCTTCTTAGCTTCCGTCCAATTTTGGCAATCAATGTTGAAAATGTATTCATGACGTCTGTAATAGTCCCCGAAATTTTTATCATCTTCTAGAGAGTATTTAAAATGTTTCTATTGTGTTCCAAACTGCGTCTTGAGAAAAAGTCGCCTCTTTTTCGATATTCTTTTGTTGTGCGTTAATCGTTACTTTTAATATTAATTCCTGGAGTTGCATTTGTCTTTCTTCACTTCTTATAAACTCAAGCATTGCTTTTTGAAAATCTTCCATTTTTTAGGGAGTGACGCAATTATTCTTTCTATCTCTTATGTACGTTCTTTTATGTTCGTCGTTAATTTATTGTTCTCAATGTGAGTTCCTTCGAGTCTTGTCACCAAGTTGTTGTGGTCGACGTGACTCTCAAATTTCCGTCGCGATTTATTGTGTTGGCGAGCGAATTTTTTTTTCGTACTTGTCCGTATTCTTCGTCGTCAAGTTATTGTGATGACGAGAGAGAATTTTTTTTTCGTGTATATCCGAAATCTTCGTCGCCAAGTTGCTGTGGAATCCGGGAATGGAATCCTGCACAAATAAATAAACAACGCCAGTAACTGAGATAGAAAAATAAGTGTATTAAACGTAAGAATACAGACTTGAAGTGACGATTAGTAGTCCAGGAATGCGGGTTAGTAGAAAGTATATGTACAAGTTTCTGTAAGTGAAGCCGTAATTATCTCTCTGTCTGGACTCTCGTATAAATCTCTGTGAACACCCTGTATACTGTCTCCGTATCTCTCACCCTGATTCAACGTATGTCAACCTTGACTCAACGTATTTCACCCTGCAGGTATTCTCTCTGTCAGTATAAGTATACTTTGGACGAGTCCATCTTGTGTAAAAGGGGTCTGACTCACAACATTCATGTAGCTAAAAACGTATCTACATATATAGCCAAGATCTATAGTCAAATTTTTACCAAGATATATAGCCAGTATGTCAGACTGTAAAGTTGCATTTACATATGAATGTATACAATATTTCTCTATGAATGTGGATATATATATCATCACGCAAATAACTAAAGAAATCTTCGCGATTTGTTAAACTAAGTTTATTTAATTGAAGATTGCAAATTGTTTCTAATATAATCAAACGAAGAATGCCGTTTGTGTAATTTATTTTGAAATATTTTATCAGTGTTTATTCCATCTTCTAAATATTTGTCTTTTAATGTAAATAAACTTCGCCTATATTCCGACATGTTCTCTCAATTATAAAATTTCTTATAACAGCTAAGACTTTAAACAAAGCCAGTTTTTTTCTAGCCATATTAATTTAAAATGATTAAATTATTAGCACCTGCCTATCTCATCATTGATTTTAATGCAAAAAATATTAAGCTTGTTAGCTGTATTTGAGGTAGAAATAAAATTGGGCCATTTGATTTTCATCTGCGGTATTTCTTGATATTATAATTACCAATATATAAGGTAACCAAAACATATTTGCCCATTTTTACATCGTGTGGGGAGAAGTAATCGCTGACACGAAAATGTGTGTTTCAGGTGACGGGTAAGCGGTGGGTGTGAAGTAAGTGGGGTGTGGGCATTGCTCTTGACCAACACTGGTACGTGGTGCACACATATGTCATAGGTCAAACAGTGGCAAGGAAACGTGGCGTTTTCGAAGCCATTCATTCGGGGTTGTCTGCTTTATGACTATAAGGTGGGCTTTTTCGCAACCACATCAAGTCGCCGAATAAGTCAAGCTTTTGGGAATAATACTGTGAGTGAACGCACTGCCAGGCATTGGTTCCAGAAGATCAGGTTAGGAGATCAGTTTGTCAAACGTTTACAGGCTTCTGGTGATGCAGTCAAACTTCACCAGCACTGCATAGGGAAGACGTACAAGTTGAGTTAGTAGGTACCCCACATACTGTGGGTAGCCAACAAGCAACGAACAGTGACAGCCTGTTTCTCATTGCTTTCTCTTCATCGCAACGTACCCATATTTGATCGAGTGCTTACCAGTGACAAAATGTGGCTCCTGTATGACACTCCCAAGCGTGCTAGATATTGTTTGTCACCACAGGACTATGTGCCTTACACTACACATACGCAAAATCATGCACTGTATCTGGTGGCCTAGTCGACAAATGTTGCACTTTGAACTGCTTGCAACAGGCCAAACCATCACTACTGACCTCTACTCGCAGTAGTTGGAACATGTGAAACATGAAGTGAGGCAGATGGAGCCAGCAAGAATGTACTTTTCCTCCGTGATAATACACGGGTGACCAGAAATAACATACAGTGACATGGCTGGGAGATACTGTACTATGTAACTTACTCACCGAATCTTGCGCCTACAGATTATCTAAACAACCACCTTTGCAAATGAGGTAGATTTGCATCCAAACACCTGATTTTTGCTGCCAGAGCATTAAAACAACTGGAGGCAGATTGGCAAAAGGTTCTTGGTGCCGATGGGGATTACTTTGGGGACTAACGGTTTGCTGTATACCTTTTATTATAATAAATAATAAAAGGCAAGCACTAATTTGTTTACCTTGCAATAATATTGCTAGTAGTCAGCATTTACTTGACAAGTCTCAGTCAAATATACTTGATTATTTATGAGCACTTTTATGCGTGTGTATTCCACTGAAGGCCACGTATCAATATTTTTAACTCTTTTGGGAATTTCGTTAGTTCTGTGAGCCTTTTATATTAGTTATGTATGTATCTGCCGAAGAAAACTCGAAGTGAACAAATTATTATTTTTTTCATTTTCTTCCTATTTTCTGGGGTTTAATTTCTGTTTGTTTTTTATCAAATAGAATATTATCATCATGATCAAACTGCATACCGAACCAGGTTAATAGCTTGGTAGTGAATATAGGATTTCTCGGTTTTCTGTGAATTCATTTTGATAAAACTTTTCCTAGCTGATTTGCAAGATATGGCAACAGCATTGTTAGGTTTTCGTTATTCTGTGTAAGGCCTTCACTTTTTTTTATTTCAGATTCGGCAGTTTTGGGGTGAACCACATTAATAGCTTTCGAATGAAAATCGCCCATCTGGACAGTGTTTGGAGAAAATGAAGCATGGTCATACATGTTAAGCATACCTTGAGTAAATATTTAACAGAAAACCATATTAATATTAAGATTTATTGACATAATTAATTATTTGGCTACTTGACGGATATATCGACAGATAACTTAAAAAATCCTATTAGTATATGGTATCTGTCAAATTTTATCGTATCAGGTTGCACTGTCTCTGTTGTAGCTTAGATGGTCGCCCATAAGATATCTTTCGACGTATATTGGCGTCTATGGAGATAAAAATCTTGTTTAATGATGAACCAAAGATTTTCGATAGGGTTGGGAACCGGAAAGGCAGGCGACCACACCAACAACATTTCGCCTTGTATGCTGTAAGAGCCTAGTGAGTGACCCTGGCAGAGTGGGGGAGAGTTTGTCATGCATGAATACTAGAGTCCTTAGAATTGACGGCGGTATGTCATCTATCCATGTATCCAAGACCTCCTTTAGATTTCAGTAGGCGGCTGAGATCACTTCAGGCACCATGAATTGGCCAATATGATACCAGTCCACAACATAACTCCTCCACCCTGATGTTGACACTGTAAATGTTGGTGATCCTCATCTCCGAAATAGACACAACCGTCAGGTCCGTTAAGAGTTTCCCTGGTCTCGTCAGTCAACAAAACACAACTCACGTCCAGCGTCATGTACTTCCTAGCCCATTGATTCCTCAAATTCCTGTGACGGACAATTAAAGGAGGCTTTTTTCAAGGGAGCTCGCACAGAAGCCATGGGCCCGAGGATGCGATTTCTGGTAGTTTTCAGTACATGAGGAAATCCAACGCCGGTGAAAATGGTTTTGCTTGTTTGTCCGGGTTTTCCACATGACTTTCGGATAATATTCCTTAAATCCGTAGCTTTCATAGTCTTGGAGATCCCACAATCGGATCGTTTCTTCACTGGCGAAGAATAGCCTAGGAGTCGTCTAACCGTGTCCACATGACGACCTAACTCCCCCGCAATGACATGAAGCGCACTTTCCTTGATGATGACAGACTTCTCTTCATCGTTGAGGCCTTCCACGTCCTATTGTTCTTAGCGAGAAGTGCTATTAGCGTGGTTCACACAAAACCTGTCGAATCTGAAATAAAATATAAAGGACGTTACACAGAATAATGAAAATCTAAGAATGGTGTTTCCATATTGTGAAAACCGGCTGGGAAAAGTTTTATCCATTCAAAGAAAACTGAGAAAACCTAAATTTCACTACCAAGCTAATGGCGTGGCTCGGGTGTATTCGAATTTATCGCAATATTGCTATTGCAGTACTCTACTTTATTTTAAGTCTACAAGTGCTCGAAATTTAATTTTCACATTAGTCTTCAAGTTATTTGCTATAATATATATGAGTGAATTAAATTAAACGTCCAAAAATTTCAATTATCAAATATGGCAGCCCACTAAACAGAGTATATAAAAATATTGCATATTTTATTCAAAAACATCAAAAATATCACCAATATGAATAATGAATTCTTTATATCATCTTACTGGTGAAACACGTATGTAAAAATATCCAAATCTTGTAAAAATCATTTTATTGTGGCATACATAAATATATATAAGTATTCAGTAATATTTTTAAAAGTTCACTCTACAATAAAAAATTTAAAGTGATCAAAATTAATACACTTCCATATATGTGTAATATTACACGTAATGATTCTGAAGAAGTACAGATAGTGGATTTGGCGTGCCAAGTTGAATCAGAGCTAAATTCTGTTTCTTTCATTTCTCATTAAAGCCTTTCGAAAAGTCATGAATCCATCTTCATCTCGCTATGTGTTAAGTGTCGGGATAGTATGGATTTTTTGCTTTGAGATGGCAACTAGTCTTGGAGAAGGAAAACCTGCCTGATGATGCATCGGCTCCGTCAAACTCTTTTATTCAAGATAAATCACTGCCGCTGTGGTTGCAATATATGTGGGGCCTTTAGGATCCAAATGGGTTACAGAACTCGAGAGGTGAATGATTCTGAAAAGCCATAAGGTTTCGAAAAGGAATTCTACTTGGTCATATTTTCAGAATGAGCCGGGGTGAACACCTTTACAGCCATCTATAGGATGTAGGCGGAAAGTATTTCGGAAATACTTCAGTTATTTCTAGGATGAAAATATTTTTTAAATGTTAATAAAGAAATATCCAATTCCTGTTTTCCTTTTATTTATTATTTCGGTACGACAGCAAATTTATTGTATAATATTTTTCGTGAGTCACAAAACAAGCGGAAGCAATAAAATATCATTTACAAAGTGTAATTAAAAATAAATTACTTTTCATTGAAATTTCTCATTCTACTAAACAAAAAAAATTGTGGATATAACGAGCAAGTTCTTGTACGTTTAAAAGAAAAAAGTATGGTTGAATAAAATGAACTTATCTCCTATGGCATATCAGATGTCTCGGCTATGTAATTAATAATTGATAGAATGCATACGAAAGGTTTCATACGTAATAATTATGGACGATCAAGCTTTTAATGAATATGACAGATGTCTTCAATGATTGTTAAAATAAAAGACTCCCTGTATGTTTCCTTTTGAAGAATAAAAAGCATAAAAAGAAGTACATGTCGAATAAAGATGTTTAATAATAAATTTTATGTGCAATCAATTCAAAGGTAAATTATATAAAGATATATACGAAGTAAAACAGAGATTTCATGTTTATTCATAGATTCATGATTCCCATATTTGGACGCAAGTATCTGATAAGACAATCTTTTATAGACTCAAACTTATAAAGATTCAACTGCTGTAGCCAACCCATAACATTTGGGGTCAAGTCACTGGATTACCAACGTAGAGGTGAACAAAAACTTGGAAGTGAGTTAAAGGGATACCGAGATCTGGAAGAGGCATGGCACGTGGAACTTGAACAATTTACTCCAGGGGACGAAATAAAGGATTCGGTTTGAAATTCCAATGATCTTAAGAAGGCCAGAGCGTACATCGGCCGAAATGTCGTGAATATGGCAACATAGATGAAGATAACAGTCCGAACATTAATAGCGTAAATAATTACAATACCTCATGTCAGAAATATAAGCAGGTACTTCAGATACGTTAGCATTTCTAGCTTTATTTCAAAACTTACAAAAAAAATCTCATCTGCATTTATATGTAAGAGTACAAATGTGATTTATTATTTTAATGTCGATTTTATATTTTTAAAAGAAAACCTATTTGGGCTGTAAACAAATTCATTATTTAGTTTTTAAGATCAAATTTAAGTGTCTTTCTCAGCTACTTGTTATGGGCAAGTTGAACATAGACGATTCCCAGAGAATTAAAGTAGACAATTTATTAAAACATATTTTAATAAAGCGATTTGAAAAAAACAAAACAATAACGTAAACTTTATTGGAACACAAAATAACAAAGGAAGTAGTAGCTTTGAGAATGCGCATTTCGACATGATAAAATAATTACCAAGTAAAAAGTTATTGCTGAAATTAATTGAAAATGAAAGAGAATTAATGAACACTGGGCTTTGGCGCTGAGCTTCACTTTTAAAATCTAATATAAAATTCATTTTCAATTTGAAGATGAAAAATATAATCAGTTAACGATCTGGTGTCCTGCTCTGACTTGCATAAAAAGAATGGAATAAAACAGAATGAAATGAAATGTTAAGAGAAGTGTTATTCATGAAACGATCAGACATTTTAAATGCTTTGAATGTTTTTCTTTTCTCTTTAATTTGGTAAAGTTTTTTTTCTTTTTAGATATCAATCATTTATGATGAAGTCGTGATAAAATTGTCATAGAAGGAAATTTGAAATATTTATTACTTTCAGTTTCTCTTTGGTGATGTAAAGGTTTATTGAAACTTTTCACAAACCATCTTAAGAGTCGATTCGGTATATAACTGCAGAAAGATTAAGATGAAAATTAGTATTTTAATAATAATATATTTGACTAATCAAGCGTCACTTTATGCAGTAATTCGAACGTAGGATTAGCCTCATTGGTAAAAAGACAGACATTACATATCTGTTGCTAACTCATCCCTACCATCGACTTTATTCTTGTTTATATATATATATATATATATATATATATATATATATATATATATATATATATATATATATATATATATATATATATATATATATATATATATATATATATATATATATATATATATATATATATATATAAGTGGACATTGAAGTCGACACCAAAAACCAACAATCTGTTTCATGCTAAACTAAACGCAATCGTCTTGACCTGATGATTGCGCTTAACATGAAACAGATTGTCAGAACATAAAGCCGAGGGACTTCATTTTGTTTTTCTATGGACCACTTCAGCACCTCATATAGTAACATTGACTATATCTGTATGATTACCCTCGAATATTATACGAGGTCATCGAAGAGCACAGCATGCCATTTTTAGGCAAATTAAACTATTTCTTGAAAAAATTAAAGAAATATTTTGTTTGAAATGTTGACATCTTCATGCCATTTCACAAGGCATTTTTTTTTTACATAGAATATGTAAGTTTGATTTTCGAGATCAATCGAGGTCACCAGAAGTCATAAAATAATATGAAATAGCATTTTAGCGAAATATATAAACTTCAATCGAAATTAAAAGAGATATTGATTTCAGACTAAAATCCTAAAACGCTTTGATTAAAATTGACTTTTCCTGCCAGTATAAATGTAAACAAACTAGAGAAAGAGCCATTAATTCTGTAATTGAGGTATACTTACTCCAAAGAAGAATCCAACTGCAAACAAAAACTCAAATATTGCAATATTTTCATGGATAGGTTTTTCTGAACAAGTCGATCCACACAATTCTGGTCAGATTCAAGATTGATCAGAATACAATTGAATTCCTAATCTCTCACCAGTTGCCTGGTAATTTTCCGCAAATTTTTCACCTAAACGTTGAGACATCCAATCAGAAATCTCGACGCTCCAAGTTGACATAATGATATTTCTATGACTGGCTCTGTATGTTATGGGGTTGGATTCCCAAATAACCTTTCTATACAGGCACCCAGTGAAGGAAGCACAATCCTGATTACCTAGAACTTTTTTTAACCTACATAATTTGTTTTGCTTCGATCATCATAATATTTTTCAATAACAGATACATTTTCATCGGTAATGTAAATTATCTTCCTTTTTATTTATTATGTTGCGAAAGAAAAAAATTCTAAATGGCATATTTTTCATTATATTCCTTTTTACTCGCATTATTTTAATAGTGTGGGGGTGAAGATTCCCAGTACCGTTTCTGGGAAGAAGCGACAGAGGGAGGAGTAGTTCGATGGATATCAACATACCCTCTTGATGAACGTGTCTTTTCTCCCTGCTAAAACCATAGGTGCGCAAAGAACTCTGGAAGAAGAAGGCCTGGAGAAATATCAAAGTCCTTGACTTCTCTAATGCCGCAACCTAACACCTAGTTTACGCACTTCTTTATCAGTTTTATGTCAATACTTATAAATACATTGTGTCACTGTCAGGATTCTACGTCCAATTATGAAAAGGGTTATGACAGTCGAGAGCGTTAACACCTCAGACACTGACCGACTCGTCAAAGTTCTAACTGGTATTGTAGGGTCTGAATTACATTCCACAATAATCGTTTTGCTTAGCCTACGCATTCCATAACACCGTGCTAGGATCTCTATGTTTCAAAATTACTATTGGATTAATGTCGTTAGTTTTTATGTAATATTGTCTCATGGTTTAAATCTGTGTCTATATATCTAACACTGGAAGTACTGTGTGAAATGTTCTTGAGATAAGTATAACCATCATAAAACAACACGTGTATATGACACCATGACTATAGACATTTTTTCCGTTCCAAAGCCAGTCATCTCGACATTTTCTGTTCTAAAGATGAGTTAAGAAAAAGAATTTGTTGCAGTACAAGATTTAAAAATAATATCTTAAACTCACCGAATAGAAGGCTCGTAAGAGTCTAGATAGAAGGTTCAAGAAAAATACTTATAGTAAATGAATATGTATACAATTGGCAACAAAGGAATATTATGAGTATAAGTAAGATAGATAAAGATTGATCGTTGACTTGAAGAGGTTAAGATTGTAGTGTTCAGCTGTGTGAGTGGAACTCTCTTCTTATATTTGGTATACAGGTGAAATGAGAGTGATTCAAAGATACATAGTTAGTCCTAGTGGTAAATGTCTGAACTGGTGGAAATAAAGAATGGAGATCATCTAAACCTTTTGAAACTGTGAAAAGAATCTACATAGTGAAGAATACGTCTCCCTAAAGAAAACTGCGTAAACAAATTTAACTTTATCAATGTGAATTGCGCAACTCCAAACCATAGATACAATTTGCCATGTTAGATCTAATCGGACTCTGGTGAAGATAAAGCATAAAATGTATTTCTAAAAGAACTCATTTGAATGATGTTTCTGAAATAGATTTAATACTGATTTCATTTCGTTTTGCCAGAAACCTTTACATCTGACTACTATCAAAGCAAGTTACATATCCCTAAATTCGCTTCCGATGAGTTAAAACTTGACTATTTCCACCAATAAAAGAAAAGATTCTATATTATTGATAAAGGTTAAAATATACTTTAACAAGAAAAGCTGATAAGGAAACTGGCAAAGTTTTAGAAGTTATGCGTGCAGATGCTATTTTATTATAAGAAAGTCGATAACGTCGACTCTGTATTCTATTATCGGCGTTCTTGCAGATGTAATTGAAATAGAAGGACTGAATCGTTATACCTAAAAATAAGATTCCATCAGCCTGTGGAAAACTTTGAACGGAGATTTTAATTAAATTAAACTGACATAATCTTTGAATCAAAGAACTGATGTTGAACAGAACAAATAATGTGCAAGCTTGGTTTTTCTTTGGAAATAAAAGTTGTTTTTTTTAATATTCATGAATAAAACCGCTTTAAGGGTTGATAAAATCATTAAATGAAGCTTGAGCTTGTTCTCGAGCTACATTACATTCTTAAAAATTTAACTTTTAATTCCATCAGTACGTGTAATTTAAAACCATGAGTAATACTCAAGATCACTCAAATTAGAAATTGTTGTGGCAGTCGGGAGAGTCAAATTAAAGTAATAATTTATTTCTATGCACAACATTGGGTCACTGAAGCGCAACAGTTATGGGCACAGATTTCTCTCGACTTCGTGATACTACCGAATATTCGTTTTAAGCCCACCGTCAAATCCGCTATTAATTATAAAAATTAAATTAGAATCCGTTATTAATTATAGATTTTTAAAAATCCGGTATTAATTATAAACTTCTAAAATTCATTAAGACCCACCATCCTCAAAATGCTGAATTCTTTAATGTGAATCTGATTTAATACACACATACTAATAAACCTACAGTGTGTAATATACGAGAGGTGCTGAAAAGTTCTTGGTTTGACCCGCTTCACAAAATCATTATTTTAATAGTTTCTTTGTCTGGTTGAGAACATTCTAACACAAAATAGTATTTATACAGAATCATAAAAACCGGTTTTGGTCGGTCGAGAATAATTCTCATGCTCTGTTTCGATTAGAAGTGGTAAATATTTTGTATTTTCCACGATTGACAAAATAAGCTGAACAATTGGTAACAATGTTATTTGAATTGTGAAAAGTTAAGTGACTGTATTTACTAAGCATTCAATAACAGTTGTAGTAAAAGACAGACTTGGCCCTAATATACTTGACTTGACTAATTATCGAAAGATCTTTTTTGAAATCTAAAATTCTTAGCACAAAGCTCATGAAGATGTTGGCTTCTACTAAAAAGTAAATGTTATAGAATAAAATTCTCAATTCAATTCTCTGACATCAGCTCCCTATTTCTATTAAGAGGCAGATTCGAAACATTCTTAACATATCTTAAATGTATTTATAATAAAAGTAAAAACAGGAACGATCTGTTCTGTATTACGGGAAAATACGGAACATAAACATTATAAATAATTGATTATGTATTATAATTCATTATAGTGGATTATTGTTAAGATATTGATTGTTGAAAATTGAGAATGGCAGTTTTTAGAGATTTTCTCTTGTTTCAGTGGTATTTCCTGTAGTTAGTGAGATTTAATAAAAAAGGCTCTTGGATAATTGCGTAAAGCCGAAACTCAAATTAGGTAGCTTTTCATGAAAAGGCTTTAGTGGATGACGATGAGAAAAGATAAAAATGTCTGAAATGTAGCGATCAATATTTTTGATAATGATATACATATAATATGCAACCAAAAATCAATAGAAACAGAAAAAACATCTTAAAGTCTATAAGTTATATATATATATATATATATATATATATATATATATATATATATATATGTGTGTGTGTGTGTGTGTGTGTGTGTGTGTGTGTCTGTGACTGTGTGTGTGCGTGCGTGCGTGCGTGCGTGCGTGTGTGTCTGTAACTGTGTGTGTCGGTGTATGTTTGTGTAAATAAATAAATAAGCCCGTAGCTTAATGAAGAATAAAGCATTTATTTTTAAAAAATATATAATATACATCCATTTCAATTCTCTTAATTCAATGTTGAAAATTAATCACATAGGACTAACACTATACAGTGAACATTACAGATCAAAATTCAGCGAAAATGTGTTGCTGCAATTAATTTCTAATTCAGTCACTTTTAATGAAAAACAATCTTCTCAGATCGGTTCATCTTGCCTGCAGAAGATACAGATGATTAACTGAAGTGTTTTCGAATTTATTGTGAATCAGATTTATTAGAACAATTCGGTTAAAATCTTTTGAAACTAAAATGAAATGGAATGTTTACTAACTACCAAAGAAAAACATGGCTGAAATAATATTACAAGAAAGAGGAGTAATGAAATGTTAGAGACCATTTTTTGAAACTCTGAAACATTAACTTTTTGCATAAGTAGAATTATATATCATTGCCAAGTTTCTTTGTTATTCGAATTGATGAGTTCTCGCTTTGACGGTGGAAACTAACGTCATTACTGGAAAAGTGCTTCACGTTTAATCTCATTTAATCTCCCAGCAGTGTCTGTCGGTGTTGTTTGTCGAAGACGCAAGTTTAACAGAAACAAAATTAATTCCTAACTGTGCAAAAATTATATATTAGATATATTGTTATGCAATTTTAATTGAATTCCATCCACAAAGAATTTATTATTTTCATTCATACATTATATTTAGCAATACTCTATAGTAAATCCGTTTGTGTGTTTACCCTCAATATTCTCTAAATAGGAATGCTTCTTTAAATTTCGCTATCCAGAGATTACTAATTTCTGCTCTCCTAACAGGCAGCATATTCATAAACTAGCAAAATATCTGATAAATACAAAAATACTATAATTCACTTTGTCTTTCTCTTTGTCATGTTTTCTTTATGTATGTGCGAAAGAAAGACGGAACTAAATTATATAAAGTTGTCTGTTGGTAATTGGTGTGTTGGTAATTAAAATAGTGTTTATTTTCCATCAATAATATCTAGATGGTTGGTTCTAAAAAATGCATGATTTCAAATGCTGAGTTTCAAGGAAGACAAGCAGACCGTCTTTAGTAGAATGGTAAGGCATAATGCCTATCTTACTCTCAGTCACAATTTCGTTGTGTGCCAGATTAAATTCATTTTTATTACAATTCAATATTGAGATAACTGATCTCCTCAAAAGAAAAGAAAACTAAATTGTAATTCTTTGGAAAGGCTCCCATAATCTAAATCGATTAACTAATTATAAAATCGTTTTAACTTATGAAAAGTTTGGAAATACCAAATAACTAATATGAGAACGTAGGAATGTACCAAAAATATTTATCCATAATACAATCAAAAAGATCAAATATGATTTTAAATTTCATACACGCGCTATCTGTTTTTTTTCATTGAATGACAACAAATGTTCTTTTTATTTACATGTCTCCTAGTTCTTTTGTTTGTTTTATTTTGTTTTGCAAAGTTCTTTCGGAGTAATCCACTCCCTCTATAGATTATACCATTCATTGTACCATTGCCACCCTTACATTCTGTTACTCTCCAAGACATATTCGGGTTTCTACTTAAACCAGTTATTTATATTGTCGAATCTAAATATTTCACATAATACCTAGTAAATCACTGTTCCAATTCAGCACATCAGAGTCCCTACCCAGTACTTCCTCTATCTCCGTCGTCCATTTTGAATTAATTTGCTTTACACGATTATACGATTATTGCGTAGTTCCTGTCTTTACATATACGGTATTTTCAATTCACTTACGCCTTGTCATTCGTGTTAATCTTTAAATAGATCTGATAAATTAGTTTTAAACTCCTATTACACGTATTTATTTTTGTCCTTTTCAAGTGTCCTCTGTGAAACCATACCTAGGTCATTTTGTTTGCAATTATATTTTGTTTGGCTCCTGAATTATCCAATATTTTTTCATTATTATTATTACAATTATGTTAATAATTATATATCACTGACTGGTGAGATTGTGAGCATCTTACGAAACGATAAAGCATAATGTTCTTAACAAATATTTCTTATCTGCTCTGTATTTTTAATGACATACCTTTTTATGTTTTAGACGATTATGGCACCCCACAGTTTCCATTTCTTTCTTATATATGAATTACATTTTCGGAAAGATATTGGAGTGATTTCCAGTTACCTTCTCTACGGTGTTTGATTTGTGTACTTTTCCAAGACTGGCATCTAGCCTGATATTTAACCCCTAGCTGGTGAAAAGAGATATAGATTCATATCTTTTCTAGATACATTCATGCCCTTCCTAAATATCGAAAGTCAACGCACTATGCAAGGATAGAAACTGAACTTGGCTCGTCTATTATTTCTGTTTCACTACTCGCACATTCATTTCTTCTGTGACTAACTTAGAATAGACAAATCACAAATGAACTGATCTGGGATAAATTTTAGTCAAATGTTCACTTCAATGCATTTCTATTGTTGCTGTGTATATTTTATTATGTTAGAAATGATTGTATTCCTTTTTTATTATATTTAACTGATATATTTTCAGTTATATCACTGGTTTTATAATCGTTAATTTTTTTCCTGTACCTAATATAAAACTTATATTATTGTTGCTAAAATTCCCTGAAACATCATTACACCAAAATAAGTTGTCCACAAATACGTATAGTAAATAGTCAGTGTTTGATTCCCGGTCAATACGACAGTGGGTTTTGTCTATTGATCAGAAGAAATCGCCATATATTTTTCTAAAAATTGAAACGAACTTAATAGTGAAATCCGGTTACATGTAAGGTAAAAAAGAAATACCTTATTTTTTAGAAGACAGGGCGGAAATTAAAGTTCCGTGGAGAAAATCATAATTTTTGGAACATAACTGTATCAATCAAATTACAACTAAATTTATTTATATTCGGATAAGCGTAAAATTTTTATTTATGACCAAGTTTGTCTCTGATGTTCAAAAATGTAATTCTGATATAGACGAGAAATATTAAATAATGGGCGCAAGAACTTTTGGTCAAACATGTTTAAGAGAAAAGGATCTGCCATGTGAAGTGTAGATGCCAGAAGCAAATGCCAGAAGCGGGATGATTTGTGATTGACATGCGATGTGGAAACAAAACACGAACAGAAGATGGTTGATGTTCAAAATTAAAAAGTCGAAAGGGAGATATCAGGCAATAAGAGGGCGAGAAATTGGAAAGAATACAAAGGAAAAGACAAAATAGAGAAGCGAACAAAGGATTTATGATGCGCTTTTGTTGCTTATCAAGGCGAGGATCAGTGATGGAGAACAGCAATTGTCAGAAAAGTAGATATTACGATTAGCAAGTTTATTGCATAATGGACATTACAGGAAAGGCAAAGCTTTTTGGTGAATAGATAATTTGTTCATATTCTCATTGATTTCACTGTGAAATATGCCGATAGATCTCACTTTGTTCAGTGGAGCTGCGATTTTTTTCTTTCAATCCTTTTTTCAGGCTTCTCTTCCATTTTTCTTTTTCCGTTTACATATTCCGCTATAGTTCTAAGTTCTTTCTGCTTTATTCTAAATTTTGTGTAATTTATCCATCGGTTTTTCTTTATATTAAAACATTTATATATGGGCTTCGGCCCTCATGTAAATACACATTATACCACTAACTTTTTTGCACTCACATACATCAAAATCACATACATATAAACAGTTAATCACACAAACAGAAGCAATAAAAAATATATTTACGCAAATATAAAAAGCCATTCTAATTCATAATGACAATAGACTACAATTGTAAGCACAGATATTCCTGACATTGAAGAACTTCTCTACTTACACAAAAACCACCGATTCAAACAGAATGTATATGAATATAGACTTTCTGAAGCAGATTATTAAGGGACATAAAGAATTCGTTAGAAACAAAGAAAAGACTACTGGACTGTTAAGTGATATTTCTCCTCTTATATAGCAGCAAATGCTGGACAATCTTCTCAGAGATGGAGAAGAGACTTGAAGCAACAGAAATGTGGTTCTACAGAAAGATACTGGGGTTACCATGAACCGAACATGTGAGCAACAACGAGGTCTTGAAGACAAGGAAAACAAATAGAAAACTAATACTTAACCTCAGGAAGAAGCAGTTGAAATTTATGGGGCACGTAATGAGGAAGGATGGCTTGGAAAATATGATACTCGCAGGACAGATTGAAGGAAAGAGGGGCAGAGAAAAGCAGCACGTAACGTACTTGATGAGCTTGAGCAAATGTATGGTAGAACATGGTTTGGGAGAAATAGCAAAAAGACAAAATTTATTAAGAGCTGCAAAGGACAGGAAGATGTGGGGGACCATGATCGCCTACATCCTGAATGGACACGGCACAAGAAGTTTTATTGGGTTGTTTCAGAGTTCGTTCTCGGTAGATATAAGTTAAATTTACTCTTTTCCCATAGTCTAACATAAATACTCTGATAAAAAAAGGTAGAAGACTCGCTTCTGATGTTAAATATTTGACTCGGAAAAAAACGGAATTGCAGTTTTAATTTTTTTTTCCTCTCAGTTTCCTTTTGGATATTAAAACACAGCGAATATAATAAATATATATTAAATATGCTGTTTTTCCCATTTTCGTTATTTTAGTTTTTACCCTATTGTAATTGGCAATATACGTTACTTTCATTCCTGGAATTTACAGCTATTGTTTCATTACTCTGAAATGATACTTCATCATAAAACAAAGTCTCCATTTTAAACCGTCTTCACCGGCGTGGACGTGTATGTACGTTTTTACCAAAAACGTACATACACGAAACGACATGTTCGAATAAACACGTCCACAACATAACGTTCAAAAAGCAGACGTGTTTATACATCCATACTGATCCTTTTTATGTCCTTTTGAGTTTGAAACGAGGCCATTTCTCACCTCATATGTCTGGTAAAGGTGTTAGGCACGGTTCGGGTATTCAAGGTGTTAGCAACGTTTTTTCTCAAAATAATTGGCAGGGAAGTGGTTAAAACGAATGTGTAACTGTCAATGTTTTCTTATTATACTCTTATTGCTCTCATAATTTCTTTTTAGTCTTTCTTGATTCAAAATATTTTAATTCTTTTAAATGAGCAAAAATGTTATTATATTTTACATAAATAGAAATGTCCAAATATTTACATTATTCGTACTCAAAGCAATATTCTATTAAATTTATTTCACGAAAACAAAATCAATTCTGCAGTAACCAAACAAAGCCTTTAGTTTCTGCACTGATTCAAGCACAACTAGATATTCAAGATCGATACATTTGCATGAAAGGTAATCATGTATATTTGAATGTGAATATTTTAAAGATCTGTGAGAGAAGAATATAACGGGGAAGAGAGAGCATATGAGTATATATGGGTTCAGATATATAAATTACCGCATGTTTGGGAAGGTGACTGAAAAAGAACGCCAGTGTGCTGGTATTTCAAGAAATATTTATTCGTTCAATAAATAAACAATAATGTTAATAACTTTCATATGATATATCAATATCTGCCACTTATGCCAGCAGAAATACTTACCGAATCTTATCTATAATAACGTCCGCCAACTACAGAACAAAAAAACTCGTAGAAGGACATAGGGGAAAAACTCAGAATTTCTACATGCCTTGAAGAAAAGCAATTTGTGCGCTCGGCTGAGTTTAATGAACTACATATAGTATTGTAAAATTTTGTAAAGCGTGGCTGCCAGCGAGAAATTGTACCAATTGAAAAGCTGCTTTATGTAAGATTTTATATCTACTCAATTACACCAGAGACGAGAATTAAAAATCATAGGACCTGTCTCAGATTTTATAAACTTGCTCAGAAACAGAAGGCATTGATCTTAGTTTTCTGACGAACAGGCTTCAAATTTTGCGAAACTTTTTGCACCCAATATTCCTCTTTCAGCCATTTATTCTAAAATACGTAAAGCTCAAATAATAAAAAAAATAAAAAAAATAACGAAGCGCTGCTAATACACTTTATCATTTCAGTTTGTTTACATGCAAATAAATATAAGCATTCTATATTTATTTTTTGTTTTTACGTTCTCATTCTATCTTTCTGCTTATAAGCATGAGTAAAACTAATAAAGATAGATTTGGACAATTTGTATTCAAAATATGATTTATGCATTTTTGACCATTTTTGTGTGTGTGTGTAAAGTTAACATTCTTCTATCTTTCCATATATCGGACATTAGGCGTTGTGGAAGCACAAGAGTCAATGTATAAATTTGAATGTTTTGATTCATACAGCTCCAAGAAATAAAAAAAAACGCAAGGATTAAGGTTTTTGCTTGGTAAATTTTTAACCATGAATTCCACGAGCAAAGAAGCCTAAAATTATCAAATAAATATAGTTACACGGCACACAGGATTTATTTATTTCCGGACTGACTGCGAAGACAAAGACTTCTGCGCTATGGTTTAGAATACATTTTTTCCACAATGTTGCATTGCAGACTGATCAACTGAACAATCTTTATTTGAAATAAAAAGAGTTGCTGAGAAGTAACATTATATATAAACAGCAAAAGAAATGTTGAGGGTATTATGTTTGTGCCAGTCAATATTTGAACAAATCTATTGTTCAACTAAAGTCTTTCCTTTGTTTGTTGTTATAATAGCAACAAACATAGGAGAGTAACAACGTCAGGTCTAGCCTCTCTGTTTAAGCAGCTTGTAGCTTGGATGTAAGAAAGAAGAGACAGGGACATTGTGGAAGAGCAAAAGCTTACAATAAATTTTAAAATCTTTTTCTCTATGCTATTCTCCATCTTGCCTAGATATGTTTGAGCGTATACATACAAACATCTTTGTTTCCACATAATTCCTTCTTGGGAATAAGAGTAGCATAGGAAGTATATGTTGAATTTTATTAAAAAATGAACTCGCCAACAAATGTAGTAAATATTATCGAATGTTTTAATTTGTTATATAAAATAAGTAAATGATAAAAAAATAAAAATCCGCTATGTGATACACATGCTTTCAACGTTAGAAAAGACCACAAAATTAAATCTAATTTAGTTTCGTTACAATCTTTAAGTCTATTATTCTTTCACGTGTTATCCTATTTTTCTAGCATTAAGCAATGTTTGTCTCATTAATATCGTTTCCAGTCTATTTTCTGCTATCCATTTACACAAGCACGTTGTTTTTGTTTACACACTATCTCCATCTACCCGTTTTGACATGCCCTGCGAGTGTCAAATTCGCAAGGCCTGTTCCCCTCCTTACTTGTCACAAAACTTCGACTGTCTCATTCTGGTTGTAGGTATAACTGTCATTTTCTTCGCATTTAACTTAAAACTTCCTCATAGCACATGTGTTATGGTCATGGTAATTTCATCATCCTTCTGTAGAAAATCATCTTTGTGGGGTCATATCTTATATTTAACCGAGAAGAAGCAAAATGAGAAAAAACATCTCTTCTTTATTTTGAAATAAGAATTAGCAGAATACATTGTCTTTTTATACATTATACATTTTAGTAAACTATCATCCAAATCATATAAAAAAACAATGAGACTGTCTGCTACAAAACGAAACAGTCTATGAAAAGAATCAAATATAAATAGCAAATCTTGGTTTCAAGATTTGGTTTGAGAACTGAAATAATTCTTTGGGTTTCTGATCTTATTATGACGTTTGGTCAAGATAAAAAACAAAACTCGATGCTGATCTATCAGTAATAGTACCTTTTTGCGCGAGAGCTAAGAAATCCCATGCTTCACATTATACATTGTATAGTGTAATAAGTAACTAGTTGAGAAGCCCCGAGATTTAATTTGAATGTGATTTGATGTAATATTACTCTTTTTCATTGTTTACTTTCCTTGTCCCTCGAAGGTAATATTATTGCATCACCTGTGTGCTCTCGCAATTCTGTCAAATGAAAAAGACTTTGAAAATATTATTCAATATAATAACAAATCTTGGTTTCAAGTTTTAGTTGCACAGCTGAGATCATTCTTTGTATTTCTAATGCTGTTATCACGATGTTTCTACCGATCAATTAGGTAGCCTTCTTCAGGTGTATGATTGGTAACTTGTTCGTTTTTTTTTTTGCAGTATTATGATTTATACACTGGAAGAAAAATGTAAAATGGATGTGCAAAAACATTTTCAGAAATGCAAAAAAGGACTTCTGTGTTCGATCAAATGACAGTAACTACATTGTAATATACAGTAAGAAAATTTAATCTATTTACAAAGGTTTCTTCATCGTATTGGTATCTTCATAGCATATTTTGTATGAATTCAGATATAGATCAGAAAGGTTTTCAATAATGAAAAGATCTTTTATAATTTTCTCTGTATCTTTGTCATTGACATTATGGCGCTTAACAGATTATGCCTGCATAAATGTAATATTCATCTACCTACATACGTGTTTGAACGTTTGAAATTGAATAAGGTTTGAAAGAAAAAACGTCTTTATCAGATCAACCAAGGTTGATTCTGAAGAATTTAGAAAGCACACAGTCTCCTCAACAGTATTCAGTTTGTCTTTCAGTTCACATTATAGATCCGGAACGCACAGAAACTTCCATCACGTATATCTAATTGAAATTCTGCTCACAAAGTTTGAAAATAAATTTTAAAATATTTGAACCGTTAAAATGCCCAAGATACAACCAAACTGATTCGCCCTTAACATTTGACCTTTACACATCTATTCTCGATCCGCCTAAAGAAGAAAATCAGAATAACAAGACAACACCAATAAAATGCCATTTCTAAAATATAAATAACTCAGTAATACTTTCAATTCCTTCTCTGTAGAATACGATACTATGCTCACTGACGTCAAATCAAGTCTACTAAATAGAATATGTTTTCTTTATAGGCAAAAAAGAGAATAATGGGAGGTTTAAAATTTTAATTTTTTTAATTTTTTAATTTCACCAAAAGTATAGCGATAATGTCTCTATGATTCAAGGGATTACTTGGAGTGAAACAGAAGCAGAATACTTTAAAAGAAACAGGAAACCCATTCCTAAATAGGAAATGAGAGATGAATATCTACTCCTGTTCAAAAGTCGGGGAAGGAGTATAAACCAGGCGATAGGCGAACCTATCTACTCATATTTAAGTAAATATTTGTTACCATTAGTTTTTAATACCTATGAGTGTTAGCATCTCAACACTAACAATAATCTAATATGTTGGATAAACCTTAAGATCATTTCATACCTTAAAGCCTACAATGGTTAGGTTTTTCGGCTTAAAAACTTACGCAACACTGTCTTCCTACCTTCTATTTGAACTTTTGCAGCAACAATGTTTACTAAATATAAATTCAAAAATTGTCGAAAAGAGACTGTGGGGAACTATTCATGAAACTCATTTTTTCTTTTAAGTCTACGACATATAAAGATAATAAACCATCGGATAGTGATTTGCTTGAGTTCTCAATGAGCCTCTTTCTTCTCCGTCAACAGGAAATATCAAACACTGTGATATTCTTTATTGAATACAATACTCCCGGAGAGCGAGTAGTATTGGATTTAAGCCCTTTTAAGGTTATTATTCCTAAATGAACATAAACAACTGCTTCTGAAATTTGAACTTAGTTTTCTTATTTTGTTTTCCATGTTTACAAACTTTATGCTACTATTCACTTCTACAACACCTATTCTTAAGCATCGGGCATTAATCATTTGCCAAAGGCACGCTACTAATTTAGCATTTCCAAAAATATCTCAGTTGAAAAAGATTAAAGTAATTTTGGCGCTGTAAAACAGCAAAATGTCCACTACACTTCTTCCAAAAAAGCCCCTTCTCAGCTAAAAGTAAAGAATCACAAATGTTTCTTATGTCTCCATTTCAAATAAAATATTTTCAACATATGATACTTAACAATAATGTCAGGACAAACATTTTAAATGCGACAAAAACAGTAAGTTCGAAGTAATATGAAATAGCAGTTTAAAAGAAATTTGCATAATAACTTTAGATCATACAACCCACAATTCTTAGATTTTCGACTTTATATTACATTCCAAGGTTCTACTATTTATTCACCATATCTCTGGGGCAGAAAAAATATTACATCGTATTACTTTGCCCTTTCATGAATACGAGAGTATGCTGTGTTATCTTATTTAAACATGCGAATATAATTATTTGGACAAATTGAATTTTTAGACTAATAGTATTAGTGTTTTACACTATAAATAAATTAGTAGCAACTCTCCACAATCTTCCAGTACGTTTCTCAGTATTGTAACTGACATGAATATTGCTGTCGTTTGGATAATTTTAAATCTTCGGATTTCCAGTTAGTTCAGTTTTCAAGCATAATTCTTCAGCATTGATCTCGTCGTACCAGTAATGATGTCTACAATCGATATGTTCCACAATTATTAATTCGCCCGTACACTCTACATATTTTCCAGTTTTTAACTTTATTCTAAATTAATTTTATGGTCTGCAATTTACGTTGATTGGATCATATCTTTTGCTTAAGATAGGAGGATTCCAAAGATTTTTTTTATTCGTTTTTATTCGTTCGAACAAATTTTGGTTTGTCCAAATAAATTTATATGTAATTAGAGATAAAAAAAAAACAGGTAGTTCCTCTCTTTGCCTTAATAACAGTGACTTTGCAACGTAGAGATGATGGAATCATTATGCACGTCTATATATATATATATATATATATATATATATATATATATATATATATATATATATATATATATATATATAATTAAGTAATTCACTGAGTCTGAAAGAAACCTCAACAAATGCAGAAATCACTGGACGGCCGTTTCGTCCTATATTTGGGACTACATCAGCAGTGCGCATCCACTACCGAGAATTGAAACACGGACAGTTAGGTTATCAAGCAGACAATTTATGTCCCATGCTCAATGGGGTTTCAATCTGACGCGCGCTATGACCAATGGATTACATTAAAAACAGCTGATAAAGGTCCCCCTCAAAAACGAACATGGCCACAAATTACATATATCCCATTCCATGTAGTTGTGTCAGGAAATGCAAAGTCAAAACCAGCAGTTTTTTTTTTTTAAACTATGCTGGAGAAAGATCGAAAAGCCGTAATCCGGTGCTGGAAAAACTATGACGTTAGAATGATCAGGAAACTATCAAAAATGATAGAAAGGATCAGCACGCATGCCAAGCGTTAATAACTTATTCAGTCGGCTTAGCATAGAAATGAACGTCATAAGGCACCCTTTTAATAAGAAAGCAAGAATATTAGATATCAGACTGGAATTTTTCATATACTTTAAATACGGTAAAAATCATATACACTGGTTCAGTTGAAGAGAGAGACAAGTGATATTAGATTTAAGAGTCTAATCACGTGGTTGAGTAGTTTGATAAAAAATATATTCAGTAGAAGAAAAAGTGACATTGGAATAATGACTGATATTCAACTTGACATGGATAATGGAATGAAAAGAATCACGCCCCACCTCAGAGATAGGACTTATTCTTTAATAAAGGAGTGAAGCTTACCAAATATGAGGAAAACCTAAAAAAAAGCCAGAGTGTACAATTGCCGAAACAATGTAACGATAACAATGAAGATACTAGTCCGAATATGTGTGTGTATAATAATGGTAAGTTCACGTCCCAGATAATAATTTTTACGTCTGTCTTCTATTTCCCTCAGCTCTTATTTTAGGCATTTACTTTTCCCAAAGTTCTTATTTTAAACATCTCTAGAGGTTATCGAAGTATAATGAGCGATAACAGATTTCTCACCAACAATTTTTTCCAATGTTCTGGAAAAATATTCTCTTCGCATCTTAAGCTTAATCCAATTTTATTACTTTTTAAGTGGAAAATATTATAATCATCGGGTTTTACAGTTTGATCGTTTCGTATGTAAAGTTCTAGTATTTTTCCATTTGTTTAGCACTGTGGACTGATATTATAGATACGTCTACAAACAAGCCACCCATTCCTCTTGTTTTGATGGCTGGAATAAAATATAAAACCCCAAATTAAAAGAGTATATTTCATGAAGATAGTCAGATTTTTAGTATTTTTACATGCTGAAATCCATGTAATTTTCACAGTCTTTAGTGTATCTTGGCCTTAGTCTTTTCTTATGAGGATGTTCGGGTTGTGTAATGAATAACGTCTCAAAATAAGAAATAGGAGTGCCCAGTTCAAATTCTAGTCAGATTCGTTGTATTCTCTTACGCGCAAATACCATTGGAAAATCTATTTCCTCTCTCCAGCCCTGTGTTAGTAAGATGTGTAAGTCTGAAATAAATCATTGCTATTCCCAGAAAATTGTTAATGTAATATTCACTTGCAAAAGAAAATAAATAATTATTCTTATACTCCAAAATATGTTCCCGATTTAAAGCTTTGATAATTTGTAAAAAATGAATTTTCTTGTTCTGGTTTTTAGACTACCCTTGAGCAAAATCTTTCATCCACTTATCACGTGGCATAAGTGAAGACGTTTGGTGATGCCCAGAGTCAACTCCTTGATTGTATTCCCCTAAGTAGTGGGGATTAGTAGTGAGAAACGTGAGATAGGAAGACATTTTAAATATGTAAAAACAGATGAAACATGAAATAAACACTTTATTCAAATTAAATATAAACTAAATTTTAATTTCATTCGTTGATTGGATATCCTCCTGATATGGATGCCTGGGGCCATCGCAACTTATCGTCCCCTTCTGCACGCTGTGTGGCTTACAATTCATCTTTTTTTTTTTAACAAAGTAAATAGTTATTTTGTATATTTTTTTGCATTTATCATAAATAATATTCTTATTTGCCATATTATAATTATGCCTTAGACGTAAGACGCGCGGTTGTAATTGGAATAGTAATATCACCAGGATAATAGTGCTACACTATCCCGGTTGTTGTCAAATGAGGAAAAACGAGTCCATCGCTTCATCATAGAATATATCAAAACACAGAATCTTAGCAATGAAAACAAATTCACGACTAACTTAATCACAAAGTATGCCATCGGCAAATACTTATATAGAGATATGACTAGATTGAAATGGACAGCTAAGTAAATATATAATAACGAAAATACAATGCGTTGTGCTTCTTATTATTCTATTCTCACCAAATCATTTATTTTTTCGCACAGATTTTTCAAATCGGTCGGTTCCTATTTACAGATATGAATATAATGTTATTTCATTGACGAATGTTAACTCGAATCCCGCTCTTGCCCCAGTGACAAACAAATCGGAAAACCAACAGACTGCGTCTAACTAAAATTACTCACACAACTACGTGCTGCCATTTTGATTTTAAGCGATATCTGACTGCGGTACAGTCGGACGGATGATCAATCACGGAATCTCTATTACTGTCTTCACTCTCGCGCCGCCATGACAGCTCGGCAGTAGTCTTAATCAGAGTATTTCATTGAATGATGGAAGAGATGGCTGGATAATCACTGCTGGGTTAGCTCGCTGTGTCCATTAAAGGAAATCTGTCAAGTCATCATCTTTGCATCAGGTATTTACCAATAACCGCCCATCGATCGAAATAATCACCTGGGTCAAGCCTCATTGCCTTTTTATTATACACTCGTCTTCATAATTAATTCAGCGCGGGCACGACGACGTAACTGATTAATCGTCATGTTCATGGATAAAAAGTAACGTTTAACTAAACAATATGTATGTATATATATATATATATATATATATATATATATATATATATATATATATATATATATATATATATACCATAAGGTCATTGTGACATGATCTGGTATTGTTAGCTTGGAATTTAATCTAAAATGTAATTTTCTTTTTATACTTGTATATTCAATGACATTTTGCAGTCGAATGTCATTTAGTAATTTATCATTCAGTCGTTCTCTCAAGTATTTACAGCAACGAACGCGTTTTATACTTCCTTTTTTTATCTCTTATAAATATTCAATGATCATATGGTTGCTGTACAAATGAGAACCGAACAAAATCTATGTTACGAAATTGATAAGAGAGCTTCTGATCGCCACATAGTCTGATTAAATAATGCAATATTGCAGCAATAAACAAGGAATCGCTTTTGAAACAGCAACGTTTGCAGAATAGGTGCACCGATATAGATAGACATAACACAATGAGATAGATAGATAGATAGATAGATAGATAGATAGATAGATAGATAGATAGATCCCATCAATTTCAAAAATTGTAATATTACATGAGTGTGCAAGATAGAATACCTAACCTTATAACTTCTTTCATTCCGTCGATCGAGAAAGAGTGTTGATATCTGGGCTAAAGTTTTTTAAGAATAGTGTATTTTATATATATATACACACATATATATATATATATATATATATATATATATATATATATATTATAAAATATAGTTTTAAGATATGCTATATTTAGGGATTAAATTGCTCAATATCAGGGATAGAGCTTATGTAAATATAAAAGTGGACATTAAAGTCAACACCCAGTGGCGACAATCATGGCCTATCGTTTTGCATGAAACAAACTGTCGACTGTGAGTGGGTATTGACTTCAATGTCAACTTAAGATATATGGCAGCAGGAATACATTTTGACCTGATCTAGCTATTGTAGAGGATAGCAGGAGGAGTCCGGTACTGGAGCGGCACAGGGAGACAACCATTTTTTCAGCCCCTCCCCTTAACGTGGATTGTATGTACGGCTTTCACTTAAGGCCTGGGTTGAGTTCGCTTTAGTAGGTGCTCGTGGCATGAGACCTCCTTGAGAGAACACAGTTTTTTGCGCTCGGTAAAAGTTTTGGGCCCGGAACATTACTAGATTAGTTTCCGAGCCATTGAATGTGACCATAAAGCTTCCCCGCCCCCCATAGAGCTGTTAAAGCTAGGCCAGAGGAGAGATTAGCTGTCAAACTCTGGTCATCTAAAGTTTGGGAGGTGCACCCATATACCGTTGTATCATCAATATAAATATTCACAAATGAACGCTGTATACTCTTCGGCAAATCATTTATGCAAAGTAGAAATAAATTTGGACCGAAAGACAAACCCTGGGGTATCCCTGCGTTGATCGCGTGGGCCTTGGAGGACTGGTTGTTAAAAACTTGCTTCAGGGAACTATCTGTTAGGATTTTATAATTGAGAAAACTCTTCCTGTGATTATATAGCTAGACAGCTTCCATTATGCTAATATATGTCAAAATTGGAGACATAAGGATAAACACTGCATGGTGATAGTAAGTTCCACGCTTCGATGCGATTCTTATTTTGAATGAACACCGCGAAAATACTGAAGATACATTTCAATGTGTTATTATAAAGTCAGCTAAAGCCGGGATGTTTACAATTAACTTTATTCGTGAATTGATGTCAGTTGTTAGGAATCGCGGGGAACAATTTTCACAGAGCAGAGTCATTTATAAGGGCCACGGGAAAGTACTTCTGGTGGATAAAGAATCAGACTAACCCCGTTGGTTGGCGTATATTGTAAAATTCAGACTTAAGTATGTTTATTTACTTGGAAGGAGTTAAAACGAAAATGTTAAAATAATACGAAGAAGTGATGTAAAAATCTCTGTTCAATCCCAAATCTGAATAAATGGCTAAACATCAGAATTTTTCTTTTGTCCTATTGGGGTAAGCTTCTTAAAGAACTATTAATTACCCAGATTTATATGTATTTTCTATAACAAATTTATGTGGTCTGAATGCATCCAAATCATTTTTTCAAATGTATTTATTTTATTATGGGTGTTATTATCATATTATCGTATGTGTGAATGCATATTTCAGTGAGACTATTTACAAATTCACTAAATCTCCTATCATTTAACTTTAAGAGTCGAGATGATGAAATATTCATATAGGCATGAAATATTTTTGAGGGTTTTTACAAATAATAAAGTTAAACTACTTGGGTTTTTATTTGGCGAGGAGGATACTTCTTAATAACATCGGCCCAGGGAGACAAGCTCAGTGTGCGACATAGTTTTAAAGTGCTTGACCTAATTCTTGTGAGTGAAATTGGATAAATGAAACTGTTCACGGTTGGAAAGAGTGAGATAGCATAAAATTACAAGCCATTGTCACCGAGGCTTTGAGTGTACAATATATGTTTAACATTTACTGCCTCTGATCACGTCAGAAAATCTAATTAAGGCTGGCTTAGCATAGTTGCAGTAAAAACTACAGGCTGGCTTTTTGGGTGTTAAGGATACACAAATATTCTTGAGCAAGTGTTTGCAAAAGGGAATAGCTAAGCACACAAGTAGACTCCCGAGACTGACGGTTCCCTACTACTAGTTAGTTTAATAAACCTCCAATGACATTAAGATTCAAACCCATGTATAACTGATTCAACCTCCCCAAAATTAAAAACGCATTGATCCAAAACAACTATAAATTATGTAAAAAGATTCGAGTATGAAAATAGATTTCATCGACTACAATCACCATTTGCTTAAGCTATTTTTCCATTCGTCGTTTAGCTGTGAAGACATCTACTGTATCTCAAGCAAGATAAAATTAACTGCTCCGGAAATTTTAATACCTGTGTTTATCTGTATTAATTATTTTCGTGATTTCCAAATATATCTTTAGACAATATAAGAAAATTTTACTGATATGCATGTCTTTTAGTAGAACTTCGACGCTACCATAATTACGAGTTTATATATGTAGCTCTAAGGTGTGTGTGTGTATGTGCGTGTGTGTACGTATGCATTTATATCCTAATGTCTGTGGGAGGTTGCTTATTTGCGTATCTGTGCCAATTCTTCAATACATCTGTGTATCAAAGGTCACAAACCGCATCCCAAACGGGACACTGCTGTGAGATAGCACCAACATCTGCTTAAAAGGTCAGCTCCAGTTTCCTGCCCGGGCGAAATATCTTATCGTCATTGCTACAGAGATTTTCCCGGTGAACCTCACATTTCTAAAAATGGTAAATGATCAACTGCTGAGGTAATCAAAAACACGGAGTATGTAATGGCAAGGCGGCGGGTGTCTGCCTCTCATGACGCATGCTCACTGGGTGGGCATCCGGGTTTTTCTAATACGATCCATTCAGCGAATCTTTTCACTTTAAGGGCTTCCAGTTAAATATGTGTTAAGATTTGATTTTCCTTTACCGCTGAGGCGAGGGGGGCAATAGATTATATATATATTATATGCATACACAAATATAAGGCATGAACAAAAGAGAAAAATAAAGCTTATGTGAGTAAGGGAGTTTTTTTAAATGCTGACAATGCATATTATTTGATTATTACGAATTTATTTTGTCCGAATCGCGAATTTTCAATAATTTCTATCTTACTGATGCAAGTAAATCGACTCTACTAAGTTGAAATTAGAGACATATTGTCTCATTTATGCTGCGCATTAATGTTGAAAAGTTCCTTTCCCCACTTATATATTAATTTATAAGTATTGTTGACACACTGAGTCTTCTTACCACCAACAGTTGGGTCCTTGTTATTTGTTTTCTATTAATACCAAAGTCTGGATGGTCTCAACTAGTTTCCTAATTACCACTTAGTCTTTTTACCAGGCACTTATGGACTGTTCTCAGGAACGTGTGTTTCTTTACTACTCCCTGATTATATTTTTGGCCTTTGGCTGATTGCTCTTCTTGAATACTAAAATTCCAGAAGAATTTATGCTTCCTTCTCTTGGATAGGTTCTAGTCTATGCATATACCATTGATCTGTATTCACAGCTCCGAGCGGTTCACCTTCCTCACCCAATGTTGCCTATTTTTGCATTCTTTCTGAGCAAACTTATTTATCTCATTTTATTTCTACATTGTACTTTTGCTGTTCTCCTGTGTTTAATATATATATATTTACTTATTTGTCCGTTCAGGTTTCTGAGTTCATCTCTTGTCAGGTGCAAAGTAGTATGAAATACCAGACAATCCAAACTTCGTATGTATTTATTCATTTGTTTCTCTTGCAGAATTTTAACTCCAATGTATATCACACACATTTTATGGCGAATAGTAGTGGGGATAAAGCGTTTTATTTTAACTACTTTAACATACTAATCTTTTGTGGTTAGGTTCAATTCATAATTTTCATATATATATATATATATATATATATATATATATATATATTCACTGCTTTCGTTATGAAGTTTATTAAGTTTTTGAAGATGTTTTAGCATTTTTATTTTATTAAAAAGTTCGCAGATTATCAGAAAGATAAAGATTTCTTTAGTTACGTTTGATATTAGGATTTTCCACATGATTTGTAAGCATGTTATTGTGGTGTAGTTGCATGTAGTTTTTCCTCTACACATCCGTTTGCCGATTTTGTTTCTTTCACACATTTGCATAACATGACTAATAATGAAACGATAAATCCCATCATGCCCCGATGCTAACCATTTTGCTATTTTAATTGTTATTTTCAAGGCTTATAGCTGTAATTCATTTTTGATACTTGTTTTTAGGCTAATCAGATGCTTGCCATGTCTGTTGTTTTTACAGCTTAGCCCAGAAATATTTCAGTCACATCCGATCCATCTGGTGTTTGTATTTGATCTATATTGCTGGGCTCTGTTTTGGTATCTCTTGATTTTGACCGCCTTAGCCAAGGTGTATGTCTCAGATTAGTCCTTTGTATTTTTTATGCTTCTGATTGTATTTATCTTTTGCTTCTTGACATTTATTTTGTTCTCTTCTTCAATAGTTTTGCTGCTATTGCTTTTTGTATTTCATGTTCCAGTCTCATCTCCCATCCAAATGTTACATATTTGTTTCTATCTAAGCAGATTTATTGAATACTAAATTTGTCATTAACGTCTTTTGCACCTTCTTACACAATTTAGTACCACATTTCTACATCATTACTACATTCTCGTACTGTCTTTCCTCACTGGGCAATCAATCTGTCTCCGATTTTGCAAACAACTTCAAATCAATGCCTGAAAGGAAAGATTTGAAGCTGTTTGCAAAAACTGTTTTTATTAACTGATTTGATAAACTCTTTGACTCAGATGCTTCGGCAGGGTAATAATGATCATATTTCTGCTCCTAGAGACACTTCCTTCAGAACATGAGATGTGTTCCAAGCAGTATTGCTACATGCCACTCCTAATAATATCACCTATCCCAAAAGTGTTTTTAGTAGCAAAATGATTCCTGGAAATAGTCCCGATTGCGACAACCACAAAAGGGACATCTTGAACAGTAGCGTGGTATATTTCTCTAATTTGACAGCTGGAAAGTCTTAGTATCTCTATATTTTGGCCTGCTCCGTCTTCACAATATTCTTAACCTAATGTACCACAACGTCTATCAGGATCAATTCATGACTAATCCTGTGCATAAATGTCATATCTGAGTGATTGCTCTCCAAGCGCTTGTCAGACAAGATAGTTGATACTTCACTGTGCACTT
Organism: Acanthosepion esculentum; assembly: GCA_964036315.1. Lineage (NCBI taxonomy): Eukaryota > Metazoa > Mollusca > Cephalopoda > Sepiida > Sepiidae > Acanthosepion > Acanthosepion esculentum. Next base: position 61,256,380 of record OZ038481.1, on the reverse strand, counting down.
CCTATATAGATCCAAAATTATTCTAAAGGCTAATTTATCATAGCGTTGTCTGTACTCTTTTTGCGCAAGTTGAGTGTAGCTACTGATAATGTGTTGCCCACTTTCAGTAGATTTCCTAAGCCTAAGGTATCTTTGAAGAACAATTGTTGTGCGTTTTAATTGAACTAATCCTCTGCCTCCTTCGGGTCTGAGCACATACAGACGATCAACGTCAGCCTTAGGATGATGTATGCGATGGCAAATGAGAAGCTTTCTCGTTTTGACATCCATTCGCTTAATATCAGCTATGGTCCAATTACGGATGTTGAAACTATATTGCACCGAATGGACTGCCAAAGTGTTTATGATTGATATTTGATATATTTCATGTTTGATTTCATCCATGTAGGATAGGTGATTAAACGCTTTCTTCGTTTTCTTTTACTTCATATCACTAATTTTTACCGTTTAGTTCATGCGAAAGTTGGATTAAGGACAGACAGAACAGATGGGGCTACAGAAAGTCTCCTTGAAATATTTCTTGTGGGACATTCAAACAATTGGAAGTGGTAGTACCTTTTGTATGATTTCGGTATAATGTGTATTTGTACAGTTCCATGTTATATTTAAGGAAATTTACTATCACCGAGGAGATTTTGTACATTTCCAAAGACTTAAGATCCAAGAATGTGGCACACTATAAAAGGCTTTACAGTAATCTATCCATGCTGTGCTGAGATTTCTACCTTTTTTCCTGCAATTTTCCAGGATTATTTTATTTATTAGTAGTCGATCCTTGCAATCATATAAACCTCTTCGACCAAATGAAGACTGTAGTTTTTATTGATAAAAGTAAGTGCACTTCGGCGGGACAGACGTGATCAGTTTATATGTGATGGACAGACATATTATGGCACTATAATTTTTTGGATCATCTGTTTCACCCGTATTTCGTAGGAGATATGTAATACCTTTAGTGCTACATTCTGGAATTTCATTGGGGTTATTAATTAACATTGATAGAGTTTGTGCAAGAGCTTTATGCATTCATGATAAATGATAGAGTCAAAAGTTGGGTACCTTGTTATTTCCTGAGGATTTCTTTGGGGGGGGGTTAGAGCTTGCCTAACATTATTCTTGGTAATATTTTACCATTCTTGCACAGGTTTATCCTTCTTTCATTCTTGTTCTCGTTTGATCCAGTCTGCATTGGATTTATATTTCTTTGGGTTTCTCCAAATATTCTCCCAAACAGTTTGCATTTCTTCAATAAATGGTGGCTTTTTGACATCCATAACTGCTTTTCCAATTTCCCTGTAAAACCTCTTGAGGCCCGTTTAGAATATCTTATTTTCCCGATGGAACCTACAACACCCTTCATGTTGTCTTGTTCTCTGTGTATAAGTATTTCTTTGATTGATGGAATTTCATTTAATGCGTTAATTTTTCATTTCTGCTTGATTTGAATTTATTGAAATCTCATTTAGTATTGATAACTTACATCTGATTTCTTCAATTTTCCGCTTTAATTCTGCCTTCCACGTGGGCTCATTTGGTCCGTTGTTTAATCTTTTATTTGTTTTGATATTAAGTTCTTCAGTAACTGCCAAAGCTGGAGTATATATGACCATATTTACTTCTGCCCGTTAACAATGTTTTCAATGCAGCTTTATATGTTTGCACAATATGTTTATTGGAGTCTGTGACATGAGATTTTGGTAGCCAGTTACTTTATGGCATTTGTGTGAGTTACTTTTCTGATTATTCGAATTATGTGGTTTTTCGCTTCAGTGATTCCAACTCTGTTGATTTGAAAGAGTTTTGCTCTAATGCCGTTTGATTCATCTTCATCAGTGTTATGGTCCAAGGTTAGGACCAAGGAAGAGCAACACGAACACCAGAGTAGAAATAACAATGATATATTACACAGAATAATAATACAAGATGTGGAAAGTGTTAGTATGACTGTCAATCTGGTTTGGAGTGAACTACTATTGGCTCAACTCGATTCCGTCTTGTTCCTCACTCTTGAGAGGCGCAGTATTCATAGTGTCAGGAATAGTTCACTCTGTCGTTATAGGTAAGGTCCCATAACACCCCCTCCAAAGCTTTTACCTCGCAGGGGTCTTTAACATTTTTTCCTCTTCTGATTAATCATCAAAGGCTCTGTAAATTTTCTTTTTCTGCTTGATTTCCGTGGTTCGGAAATTGCTTGAAGCCTTTGCATATTGAATGTGTCAAATATTGTGTCCATCACTTCCTTCTCTTCCTGAGGTAGACCATTAGAATCCTCTAACAGCCTCTTTCTGATCTGATTTAAGTGCCTTTTATGCGAGAACTTCGGACCCTGAATTATGTAAATCACGTTCCCGATTCGTTTCTCTATTGTACCTGGTTCCCAATAGGATGTATTGTTTCCGAACATTTTTTTTTTAAATTCTCCCCTGGGTTAAATTTTCTTTTTGGTACAAACGACGTTGGTGATTGCTTTGTCTGTTTTGGCAGTAATTCGTCGAATACCGATCTAATTTTTCGGGCAAACATTACCTTCGCCGGTGATAATGCCGATGGCGTAGTACTGTTCGGTGTAATTCTATACACTTGCAAGAATTGTTGTAAAGCCTTTCTGGGTCTGGTCCTCTTCCTTCTCCGTCAATAATATGGCCCAGATATTTTATCTCCTTCATAAAGAAGTCACATTTATTTTCCTTTACCTTAAAACCGTAGTTTTGTATCTGCATGAAAACGTGTTCCCAGTGTTGTTCAATATTTTTTCTATTTATAAGGATGTCATCAAGGTATGCGATCGTGAAATCCAGTCCGCCTAGCATAGTATACATTATTTGCTGAAATATCGCCGGCGTTTTTTAGTGAAATAAGATGCTATGACTTGTTTATACCCTTCACGATTCTATTTCGTTCGCTTTCCTTTTATTAATTGATTTGGCATTAAGTCCCCAGGTCCCTTATTGGAGTTAATCCGCTTTTGGTGACCAGGTGTTTCATTGTTGGTGGAAGAGTTTGTTACAGTAACAGATTTTTCGACCCCAGACTTTATTACTATTGCTATTATCATTGTTGTTGTTGTTATTATTATTATTATTATTATTTCTGCTAATTTTCTCTTTGCCATATTTTGATGTATCTTCATTTAACTATGTAACTGATCAATTCCACTTTACAGGATCTATACCATTTCCTTAAAAATTATGAGCATTTCTATCTTTATCCGCAGTTCCATGTCGCACAGAGTTAAGTTCTTCTAAAGCCTTGGTATGTTACTATTTAGATTTTTTTTTCGCTGACTCAGTAGTTGAATGCTATTTTTAAAAAGAAAAAATTATTTGAATGACATTATTTTTCTCTTGATTATGATGTGCCTTATTTGTCATTATAATAAACCAAAACTAAACTCACTCTAGAACGTTACGAAAATTCATATTCATATTTAATTCTTATGCTTTGTTCTCAGAATTGCAGCGGTACAAGGAGCGAACATTCTCCCGCAATTTGATTGCAATTGTCTCATCAAATCTTAGTGTCTTCAAGCTTGTTAATTTTCACTTTTACGTATCAGAAACGTCTTGTACGAACACAATTCTTCTGTCATTTTTACAGTTTAAACAAAAGCTTTTTAATCTCTATAAGGTCCAATTTTTAATTTTCAGTGTACCAGGAAGCATAATCACGAGAATGTCTAGAAAATACGTAGAAGCCCTTCGGAAAATGCTTCAATTTTTTATTATTTGAGTAGATTTTGGGAAGTGGGCCAGGCCGAGAGCTTTTCAGTGCCTTCTCAGAGATTTACAATAATACTTTCATTAGCCGTCGTCTATGATTTCCAACTCTTCTCTATTTTTCTATTAACCTCAAACATTTTGATTTGTAACGAGAGATTCGGCAGCTAAACAACAAATATTCCCTTATTCAGAAGATATAAGATGAACTTTTCATACATCTTTCTGTCGTTTTCCCATTTCCTAATCTGTTTTCCGGCGCAATTACATCAACTACCTGAGATAATTTCTTTTAATCACGAATGGATGATATTTATATAGCGTATTTACAGCTAAAGTTACTTATCTCATATCTGCTATGGAAAGAGAGATTGTCATTAGTGTTCAAAATCCTGATCTCTAAATCAACTTCAAGTCCAAATAAATGTGTTGTTTGCAGGAGAGGCAAACAAAGAGGGAATCTCTACGCATCCACACGGTGAGAATAGGCTGCAGCATAAAGCCTTTTAAAGTGGGAAGCGACACACTTTGAACAATCATAATTGATGAATATGTTGCATTTTGTTTTTCATTATCTCTTTTCTGTGTCATTTTAGCTTATTGTCAGCTAAGTGAAAGCAAATATTCAGCCGGTCATAAGTGGAAGAAAACATAATGGAATATTACGATACATGTGCAAAACTTTAATATTCTCATTTTGTTTTTTAAACATCGAGAGCATAACATAGTAACTTCCAGTGTGAGTCAAGAAAATAGAAGGCACACTGAACCACAGCGGCTCAGATATAGCGAGTTTCTTAAAAGTAACCAGGTGAACAAGAAGAACGACAGGTAACATCCACCAAATTCACTTCGGTGTGATGGTCCTGAGGACGGAAAGCAATGAAGGTCATTTCCAAGTTACACGAATTTTCTTGTAGAATTTCAGTATTGTTGACACTGCTTTCATCGAGGTGCGGAACATTGTCATGAAACCATGGATCGAAGTTCATAGCCGTACGTCCTCAAGCAGGACTCTCCCACATAGCCCAGGTGACACAGGTTTATTTAGCCACAAATTTTCACGATCAGTTTCCTTACAAATATGGTTTAAATATAGGTTTAAATCCCTTCGACGACTACGGTTAAAGCATCATCTACAGGGAAATTAATCAGCCATACTACAATACCACGTAAGACTTGTTAAATGTCGCCATCGTAAACAGTTTAACGTGCATGAGAATAACTTAATCTCTGTTTGTAGCCGCTTCCTAGGTCACATCGATGGCCTTCACGATGCTAAGGATGTTTTATTGAACATATTGTTTCTATTTTTAAGTTGAGCATCTGTAGAATCTTTTTAAATATGAGAAAATATTTTATTGAATATCTTTTTTGTTCTTTATACTATAATTTTTCTTATTTATCTAGCGTGCTCTGCATACATACATACATATATATTCAAAAATGCTTTTGAAAATTACACTATATACCTTTATATCTTAATAATGGTGGAGACATCTGAGTCAAGACTATTCAGTCCTACAAATGAAGCAGTGGGCAGGATGATGTCATTCCTAAGTAATTTATTATCCTTAAATCACCTGTTCGAAACATCATTTTAAGGTTCAAGATGGGAAACATTCGTAAATAAACAAGGTCGTGGAAGGAAGAAGTTATCGGCCAGCGCATTACATAACCTTCTAAGAACTGATGAAAATAAGCTAAATATCACAACTATGGATCTCAGGACTAATTTAAAAGACACTAGAGAGAAAATAACAAGATTTACTATTTATTGCTATAACCCTACACAAAGCAGGCCTTACCAGCATACCGACTACTTAAAACATCTTTTCTAATGGCTAGTCACTTGAAATCTCGTTTAGCATTTTCAAAGAACATATTGATAAATCTATTCTGGGAGAATTTACTATAAGCAGATGAGGTAAAAGATATAATTTGGGGTATAATGACCAGATATTTGTTTTCAGATGTCAAAGTGTGGTTTTTAATCCTAAAACACCATCACTAAACAACAACAACAAAATGAAGGAAGGTGTATCATGATTCCGGAATGTTACTCTGCAAAAGAAACAGGAAGTTAATAGTACATTGAAACAAGAGGAATATTGGGAAATATAAGATATCAACTTGAAAGTGTCTATTAAGAAATCTGAAACTGAAGCCTGGTTGAATCTACAGCCATGAAAAAGATACAAAACATCCGCATAATTAATCCATAAATATATTTAGGATAAGAGTATCAAAATGTTCATAGAATTCTCACTGAATCCAATTGAAAACTTATGGCATTAACTGAAATGAGAATAAGAGCAAGAAAAGCAAGTAGTTTGCAACCACTTGAGAATTATGTATTTGAAATGTAGTAAAATATGCCTGTAGTTGATTACGTTAATTTAGTAAAAGGTTATCGAAAAAGATTACAGTAGGTCATATCTCATTAAGGATGGAAAACTGACAATTCATTTTCTCGTGTTATTAACTTTACGTATAAAACTTATGTTTTGCTTTTCTTAAAATTATTCAATACTAAATCTTAAAAGTTATTGTTTGTATATTTACGAAGCGCATTCCTATAGCTATCCTTATTTTCTAGGAAAACTTTTCTACTCATTTATTTTTTGTAATAATTTCCAGTAAATTTTAACAATCGTACATGACGATTAATTTTATACAGTATATATATATATATATATATATATATATATATATATATACATACATACATACATACATACATATATATATATATATATATATGTATATATATATATATATATATATATATATATATATATATATATAAAAGTGAACATAGAAGTCAACACTTAGAGGCGACAGTCTGTTTCATGCTAGTGCAATCGTCAGGCGACTCCAATATATATATATATATATATATATATATATATATATATATCCTTTGGTGTGTATTCATATCATGTCTTATTTACTTTATTATTAATTTTTTATCGCTCTTTCGAATTTTTTTATTTATATTCCAGTTTTACTTTATTGACGTCTACCTTATTTGAATTGTGAAAATATTGCCACTCTGTTGGAGTGAATAAACCGTCCCCTGGCAACGAATGGACATTGTAATACAGACTGTTGTTAACCTATTTGCTGTTACATTGTAATGCTTTTTATCTGAATAGTTTGAATTACTTGTTTACGTATTGAGAGAGATTGTCTTGTTTGCGCTCAACAGCCAACTCGTCGTCAGTCGAGAACCAAGAAAAATCAATATAAAGTGCATCTATTAATGCTTATAACCTATCACATAGGCTGGTATTATTTTACAATGACAACGAGTCTCCTTGAAATGATACAACTAAATTAGCAATAACTTTCGTGTAAATTATGAAAAACTGCTTTTTTGGCAAGTTTATTTAATGTAACTAAGTTATTTTCAAGTAGAAGAGTAAAAGGTGTTCCAGTGATACAAAATCATTCGACCGAACATTTTCCCATATTAGGTATTTTCTTCTAATATATTATAGCTTGCTATTTTTAAACGGAACAAAAACATTGATTATATATATCGATTTTTAGTTTTTAAAAAAATATTACCAAGTGAAATTTTTAATAAAAACTTTTAATTTAGTATTTTTTTTATAATGAACTGACATCATTTAAAAGTATCGTTTGAAGATAAGTTCCCAATATTTTAAATTATTTGTTATATTTGTCTTTTATAGTATCTGATAAATTCACCTCTTCTTTAACAGTTACGTGTATGGTTTTACTACGCTCTCCTCATATCGATTTTCTTTTTCTCTCTTTCATTTACTCGTTCCCTCTCTCCAGCTCAGTTTATATATATATATATATATATATATATATATATATATATATATATATATATATATATATATATATTGACAGAGAGAGAGACGCTGTGTGTTTGCGTGTGGGTATGTTAAATTGTTTGGAGACTGGGACAGCTAAGCATATTTTATAAGCCTGTGCTGATTTTCCAGGAAATACAATCACCCTATATTTATTCTGTTCATTTCTTAGTTATCAACTATCTATGAGTATGTATGTTTGCAATCACGTATACATGTCAGAGGAACTAATTCTAGTTAATAAAAGGAATACATTCAAAATTTACTAAAAATTAACACTTCAAGAAGTGATGTCGTATATTTTCTCTATATTGCCATTATGCTCTTGAATAATATTTTGTTTGCAGTTTACAGTACATAGTTAAGTATGATAGGATAATTTAAAATGTTTCGCTTTTATTTAAGCTTCATGAGAAAATGAAATATGGAAGAGAAAATTCTGTTTTTTATTTTTGTGTTGTTTGTTTTTCATTGGTTGAGTAGAACTATCCATACTTAAATTATCTAAGATCTGTCTACCTACAACCACAAACGATGTAACCTAAATTCTTACCTTCTCACACAAAACCTCCCCCAATAAATATTGGGTAAGGTAAATGAAAGCAAAATTTAGAAATATTCCCTATTTGCTTCCTTATTCTATCATTCTATCGGTTTCTAACCCATATTTAGCCCATATTTGATCCCAATTCATTGTTAAGAGTAAATATTTTATGACATTTGCTCTCCTCATGTTAAGAGGCTGAATCATTTCCATCTATAAAAAGTAAAACAAAATGATAACAGATGATAGAATAATATGAGTAGCGCTTATCTGCTTCTATCTGTCGGTAGCCCATGTCTGTACTACCTCTAAGTAGCCCATATCTGTATCTGTTTGTGGGTAGCGCATGCCTGTATCTACCTGTGGGCAGTGCATGCCTCTATCTACTTGTGGGAAGTGCATTCCTGTAGGTGAAGCCTGTACGTAACTCTTTGTGAGCAACAAACGTCTGCATTTACTTGCGGATAGAGTGTCCGTAACTTTCTATGGGTCAAACGCGTATGTCACGATCCGTTTGTGGCCAGTGCATGTTTCTATATGTCTGGCCTAAATAAAAGTCACATTTCTTTAGAAAATAGCCAACGTAATGACAATTAAACTTCAGCAAAGTTCTTTTTCTTTTCTTATCCACATAGAATGTCATTTTCTGTGAAATCAAAACCAGAATTCTATGGTGAAAGTATTCTCCTTATTTGCAAAGTAAAGTAAAATGTGTGATATCTAAGTGATACAAATGTTTAGTATGGACTTTCAAAAGTTGATCGATGCCAAAGTTTTCTGAAAAGCTTTTTATTTTTTCCATTTTTCTCCCACAACTTCGACAAGCGTGTTATGAGTTGTGAACAAAAGTTAATGTTTTCCGAGAATGTCATTCATTTCTGTTCTAAAAAAATCTTTCTAAAACTTGGAATTTGTTAGAACTAAAACTTTTGTTTTACATGTTGCTGACAAAACGTCCAAATAGCAAAAATGTTGTTAACACTAAGACAATCTATAATTGTGTCTGTGATGCAAGACTGACTGAATAACATATTCTTTATTTTTTATGCATTAGAACCTGTATAAGACCTGTTAGAGATAACAGCAATAATAATGTTCATCTATTTTATTTGATTATATATTTCAGACAACTAAATAAAACAATAATCTATTAACTATTTTTGTTTAATGATTGAGCAAACTAAATTAAACGTTTTATACAAGGAAGAAGACCTCCAGAATGAGATATTTTGAAAAATATTTCTTACTGTAAATGACTGGGGTTATTTTAACCGATAAGTATTACAAGAACGTATATGTCATATTGTGTGCACTAATAAAAACAAAATAAATTTGGAATAAGTCTTATTTGTGAATATGAATTTTATTCAAGTATTTGATTTTTCATGTATATGTCGTGTTTAATTTGAATTTTTACTTACAGTTAACAGAAATGCAGAAATCGAATAGATTTTGTTCTCATCAAAGGTTGCAATCTTTTTTGAAAATTTTAAAATAGGGAAACTAATAGTTTGTCACTTTTAAGAATATGATGCCAGACAGGAGGTTCCGTTGTTTAAATGGTACTAAGACATTTTTAGGTAACATGATTAACATCTATGTAACCTGTCAATCTGACTCCTGGTAATAATTGCTCGATATCTGAGATCGATGCCTTTTGCTCACTCTTAATGTAGTTGATGTTTGAACTTTGGAAAAAACGAACATTTTCACTACTGATTTTCATTAACGCAATTTCATTGTCCTTCTCTGTCATCCCACAGATATGTAATATATAGAATACACGAGTAGAATTATATATAAGTCAATAGTCTTGTTATAATTCAATTTCACTTTTGCTCCACTTTCTACGTTCATTGGTTTTCTAAGTGCCGTATTAGATTGGCTTCAGTGTTTCATAATTTCACATTTTAAATGGCTACTTGTAACCGTAAGTTCTGTTCTGACGTTTTCTTCTCTCTCACTTTTCGCTTGGGTAACTCTCTTCCGACTTTTTTCTTTCTAGTCAAGTTTGATCTTCAAAAATTCTATGTTAATCATTATCTGCTGTCTTCTTAATTCTTGTTCTTTTATTGTTATCCCCTCCTTATTACCGTTTTCTTTTTATATTTTTTCATACTAAGTCATCCATTGCATCTCATTGGCTTTATTGCCTTACCAGGATATTTATAAAGAAATAGTTTAATTTACAAAATGTTCTATAGATATTTGAGAACTAGAGGTGCAGAACAGCTTTTGGTACCACCTACTTCCTAATATCTAATCAAGTGATCAAATATTAGATTTTTTTCGATGAGTTTTTTGGCTTATATATATATATATATATATATATATATATATATATATATATATATATATATATATATGTGTGTGTGTGTGTGTGTGTGTGTGTGTGTGTGTGTGTGTGTGTGTGTGTGTGTGTGATGGGAGCTGAAAGATTTTGTACAGAGAACATTGTGCCCGCGTGCCTTTTCTATAATGATCCTGGTGTTGAATATCTGATCTTTCGCTCCAACCTTCATTCGAAAGCCTATCTGTACCTCGAAGAACTGTTCCTCCTCAGTCTTCTGTGCTCTCTGCAGCAGGACTCATAGAAGTATCTTGCTGGCGTGGATGAACATAGCACCATCGTCCCAGTCGGCCATGACAGCACAACAAATATTTATTTTTCAGTATAATCTCCAAAGATACTGAATATTATGCAGTGGGCAATTAAGATAAAATGTTTAGTTAATGTTCAGTTAATACTACAAATGTCTGGTTACTGATTCATAGATAGATAGATAGATAGATAGATAGATAGATAGATGATTTCATGCATATATAAAATACACATATGTAAATAAAATATGTTGAGTCGATATATTTTTATTTGCTTTTCATTTCAATGCAAAAAAGAGAATTTGGCACTTAAACTACAAGCACAAGTATTTGTTTTAAACTTAGGTAATGTCAAGAAGCTTAAATAGTTTTGTAAAAAAAATGAAAAGAAAAAGTTTACACCTTCCATAAATAGAAAAGTCTTCGCTCTTTTCAGTTTCACTTTTGTTGTTGTGTTCTTGTTCTTTTTCTCATTTCTTTTTTTAAGAAATTAAGTCACAAAGAAAATTCAGTGGAAACTTCTGTTCGAAATCGTTGAAAATAGCCGAAATGTTCCGGAATACCACAACGGAAATAGCCGAAAATGCCGACTTGGACAGAAACGAAATAATCAGAAAGTATTAGTACAATGCTCACCGAAAATAGCCGAAGATTTTGATATATGATCACAAGAATAGTTGGCACTTCCGAATCGTTCAGCTGTTTAGGCGAGACATATATTTCTGCTGATAATTTTAACCCAATCAACCTCACCCCTTGCCCTCCGATCAATCAGAATTTCGAGATTTCTGCTTGTAAAGATATTAATTTATTTAGATTTTGCACAAAAATAAAACAATTTTCTTGATCTCTTTTGAAAAAGTGGCAACTTTAACCTTTTAAATATTCACTGTTTTAACTATTTGAATATTTGTGCTGATTTTTCAGAAGCAAAATTTTAAAATTAGAAAATTAATTGAAATTTTTAAAATATACTTCGATGTCGGTACAGTGTAAATATCTGACTGAAGGTTTTAAACTTCTATTCTGTCTATAATCGATGATAATTATTGCTATATAGTTACATGGAATTAAATTAGATTGACCTTTCTTTGAACATTTGTCCTATAAAGTGCATAATATACATGATTTATATATCGTTAACAAATAATAATAATTTTAACGAAAAATATGAACTAGGTTCCTTCTGAAAATTAGAAGAATAATGTTTTCTTAATTGTGAATGAATCAAACAGAAAACCTAACAGTTAAATTGAATGAAAATACACTCAACCTTTCGACACAGAGTTTAGTAATAGTGATTTTCCAAGCTTGGCTTAGATGTGTCACAAGGCCGAAAGTAGAGGGCACCCAGTGAGGATCGAACTCCTAATTGTTCTAGCGAGACAAGCTTGCTAACCATTACATAGCCTCGAAGAGCCCAACAGAGATTGGTAATATGCCTATATAGAGATTTTCTAAGCGTAGCTAAGATGTGGCACAAGGCCGAAAGTATGGGGCACCAAGTGAGGATCGAACTCACTATTCAGTCGTAATTGTTCTAGCGAGAGAAGCTTGCTAACCATTACACCGCCTCGAAGAGCCGAACAGCGATTGGTAATATGTCTATATATGTGTTGAAAGGTTGAGTGTATTTTCATTCCCTTTAGACAAGAAGAGGGGACATTTGCAGTTTTATACAGCTTGTAGATGTGATCTTATATTTTCTATCAAATAAGAATTTATTAATTTAATCCATGAATCCTATTGATTTTCTTAAAAGAAAAATGGCATCCCCACTGTAGTTGAAATATTTATGAAACAGAACTTCCAGGTTTTTTACTCTCTTTTTAACAGATGCGTTTTTGTTTCACATCAGATTCTATTTTAGAAAATGCAAAAACTGAATAAAAAATTTAAGAACCTAGAAAAAAAGTTCTTCTCGCCAAGCTATTTATGACAGAATTTTTATTTTTAATATAATCGGTTGATTCCGAAAGAATTGGCACGAAACTGCAAAGATTTTGTCTAAGATTGTTTATTATTCGTTCACTTTGCAACACGATAGTCACCATTCAAAGGCATACTTCAACGAGTACACGAATGCAAGCAGCTGGTGCTAAAGAAAAATGTCTACCGCTTCAAACTTCTCTAATTTTAAAATCGTCTACATAATTTATTGAATTTTATTTACTTGCGAGTAACTGAAATGTTTTGGATTATTTTCTTTGATAAAACGTCTACATGCATTTTTGCAGACATTGAACTTAAAGTAAACAAGAGTAAATGACTCTTTTAATATACTTAAATCATTAAAATTCCCAACTTTACAGTAAAACGCCATAAAATAATATCAAATATATTTTTAGAATCATTAGAAGCATTTTAGCAAGTCTAATTAATAGAGAAATGAACTTTTATAAGCATTCTTTGATCTGAAGTCAAAGGTTTCTATTCTCACGGCGATTTATTGATGACAAGTAACAATTAAAAATTGATAAAATTCTCAAATTTCAAATTCTCAGAACTACAAGAGGAATATCAGAAGTATCTATTTGGAATGTATGTCAATGTTATAAGTCAATGAAAAGTGTACAAATATTGAAAAAGCAAGGAAGCCCATACTAATTGTGATAAGGCAATCAAAAATCTAACTAATTGTAACTGATTGATAAGACATTTTATTCACTTTGGTTGCTTCCAACCTGATTTAATGCAAATTAAATCTTTTCGCGGTTTCGGTGATCGAATGATAACGGTTTAGATTCTTCAATAATACTGGAAATACTAATCAGAACTCCTTTTCTGATCACAGCATTCTTGCAAGAAATTTTAAGAATGAAAAAAAATTCTGACATTGATAGCACAGGGAAAATGACAAAATCGTCACTTTCCAGTAGAAGCTCTTGAATGAATTTGAAATATAGTCTGATGCTGATTCGATCCTAAATGATTAGTCCCCAAATAAAGCTTAATATCAATGTTTCCATCATTAAATGAAATTAATTTGTTTGCAGTCAGTATTTATATGCAGATATTTCCATTAACACTCACGTGCTTTCGCCTTTATTTATTATATATATATATATCTATCAGTCAGTTATGTGCCATGCGTGATACACGCTTAAATGATCATATATCTTTCGATACATGAGTGACGAGGCAGATTTTTTGCCGCAGTAGGTTGGCATTTCTTTCTGTGATAGCCCAGTTGCCATCCAAAGTTACAGAACACGGCCTGTCCTGCTAGTTACCCATAGCAAGGGGTAGAAGAAGAGGATTCGTACATTTCCCAAGGGTATTAGCACGAAAGTGGATGTTATACACTCGACTGGAATTTGAATTCGGCTTTTTTATATATGAGGTTGTTCAAAAATTAATTACATTTTATCAAAAGTAAAATAAAAACAGATGTAAACTAAATTCATTTCAATATTATGTATTAAAAATGTAATTCGCTTCATTTTCAATGACTGCTGCCCAATGAAAAGGAAAATGTTTGGTTCCAAGTTAAAAAAATTTCTTACGAAAATTTGAAAGCTGTTTTCAGTTTTTTCCTGAATGTTCTGCCACTTATAAACCATTCGAAACAAAAATCTGTCATCGCTAAATTTGATGAGGATGGGGGATGTGGAAGAACTTCCCATTGTAAGGATCATATATTTTGTGTTTGTTTGTTTTTTAAGTGTATCCTTGCGTTGTCGTTTTCTGTTTATAGGACACTTTCGACACAATGTGTTGTTTAACCAATCAAGTTGCTGGAAATAAACACCTGTAGTCATGATTCTTCCATGCTCCTAATGGATGACACCTTTCATATTCCATCAGACACAAAACAAGAACATTTGTAGATAAAGCCGGGATTTAGGTGTTGACACTGGTTTCTCATTTTGTGATAACCACTATCTTTTTCGTTTGACAAGCAAAACTTATTCATTACCTCCAACAATCCAATGTAAAAATGAAAGGTTGGCATTGATGGTTAAAAGACTTTTTTAGATGGTGGAAAGTTGTGTTAAGTTCTTGAACGAAAACTCATTATGAAACTAAATTTGCAAGTTTTCGTAATTAAAAGCTGAAAATACCCTGTAAACGAAACATTGTGAGATATAAGAGATGATGAAATAATTTTAGACTCAGCTCTCTATTATTCAACCTTGGTCTTGTCTTGGTTGGTTGATCTTGTTGATTTTTTGCTAAGGGTTATTTAATGCTGAAATTTGATCACAATTTTTTTTGTTTCAAATAAATATATTTTGAACGCAATTGTATAACTTCGACTACAGATAAAATGTATTGGCTATTTTTTTATATATAAAAATTTTACTGGTATTTTTATACTTTCATGGTATTTTGTTTGGAGATTCACTATTTACGCATAGCTGGGACACTAACAGGTGTTACCACCTCGGAGCCTTGGAACAACAGAAATTAAGTGGTGGTTCTACACTCCTCAAAATTTCCGCCCTGCTGATCCGGGCCGCGCTGCCGGATGTAGTTTATCGTCATAACTAGGACTGATTCTGTCTTGGTTAGTTGATACATATTTCGTAGTGGTGAAACAAGCAATTACTTTCCAAACTCACTAATATATTCATGTGTGTTCTATTAAGAGATTAATTTACTCAGGTAAGTTTAGTTTAGCGTAAACAAGATTAAAAAGGGCTGATTAGGAAGATTGTGTTGCGTCAATCATACAAGAGATTAGAGTCTATGAGTCTAGTTGGAAAATTAGTATTCGTATACGAAACACGCAGTCTCTGATAGCGTATTCTTAAAGAATCAATACTAATAGGATAATCTTTCCTATTGAAAATTTCTAAAATAAAAAAGTAAGTTAGTTTTGCGATTATTGGATGATTCAGTCATTTTCCCGCCCAAAACAACAATTTTCCACGCCCCCTTCTTGATCATCTCTTTAATATATCATTACAACGTTGCGTTGTGGTTTACTTCATATTACTATCAAAAACATATCCATTTTTAGCCAGCTCCCTCTCCTGCCGCTGGCAAAAAATGTAAAAAAGATGAAACTTGACAAATTATAGATATTAAGGCATTAAATAAGCACATACGCGCATAGCAATATATACATTTATCAGTCTGAACAGGAAGCTTTCATTATATAAGATTGGAAATAAGCAGTAACGTCTTTCAAGCCAAAACCCTTCAGCTAATCTTTCTTGTGTTTTATTTTCTATGTATTGTTTACGTTTGCTGAAGTTAAATACAATGAAAACAACGCGAAACGGTTAGATGCTTACTGGAAGCAGTTACTCTAAAAGCCATGGAAGCTAAACTGCAGGTTCAGTTAATCTTCTTTGTTCTGATTTGCTTATCATTCATTATATTCTATATTTCTTTTTAATCTTATTTTTCCAGCCGCTTTGTTCTCTTTTCTTTACTTTGACGACGAATAAAAGTGGACTGCTTCTTTCCGGCAAGTTACGAGGTTATTTAATAAAACCAATTCTCGGGGAGAATCAAATTCTTATATCGATTTCAACTCCACTCTTTCGAATTTCTCAAAGTTGATCGTGCTACACTTTAAAAGTATGAATCATGTCTATATGAGAAGACACGTGCATCATGTAATTGAGTGTGTTGCATATCATAAAAGAGGCTTGACTCATAATTTACCACTACATAGCTCTTGTGATCCTTGATACAGAAACAAACAAACGAGAATATAAAGCTGTAAATTTCGATCTCTTGATTTTCAATTCTGGTTGGATATTACTAATAAATGTCAATGACTTTAAAAGGCTTAGTTGGTGTGCCTGTATTTTTGCAGTTTTATTTTATTCTTGAAAGTATCGCAGGATTTTTGTAACAGAATCAACATATGAACTATTTCCTTCAGTATACATTTTGGGAGAGATTTATAACAGAAAATATTAAAAATATGATCATTCATTTATTTATATGTCATCTGTATTTTTCTCTTCCTTAACTATATCTTTTTTCTTTTGCTTGAAGTGATTCTTTATTCCTGTCATTACAATTTAATAATCATATTTTTGTTGATGTGTTTTAACGTTTAATTGTCGGTGAACCTTATACAGCTGCAAGTCTAATTAACTAAATTGTTATTTCCAACCCAGTAGTTGTCCTCCGAAGAGTTTATGTTTAGTAAAATTGTTCGTCATTTCAAGTCCAATTGTAACTGTTAGACCCACAAATATAGACCTGTGTCCTTGACAATGGCTAAAATGGTCGAAAGTAGTCAAATAAAAGCATAAGTACCAACTTCAGGAGCAATACATGGTATTTAAGTTAAAAGGGTGGTCATTGTACAGTATAAAAACCTGGTTTCCGCAGATTACTCCTAGAGTTTTGCCAAATTAAAAGCAAAAATGCTAGAAATAAATCTTTAAATTTCAAAACTTTGCCTGTTTTTCTAGGATTCGAGAAAATAGGGAAACTGTGACCTTAATCCAAAAGCCTTATCGATAGCATTCGAAGTAACAAATGAATAAAAATTCTTTTGTTTTAAACAGAAATATGATTATGATGTCCGTGAATTAAGAGGATGACAAGAATTGTTGAGTGCAACAAAAGAAAAAAAACAATTTATAATTATCGTTTTTAATTTCGATCTCTAATTGTTTAATATAAGTAATACCACTATCAGCCTAGGCATTATCTGTTTCATAAAATAGTAGATACTGCATCAGCTTTCATTTACTTTTCATAATTCATTTCAGTTTGTAGAACATCTCTGCAGTGACTGCACAATCGATTTGTTTTGGGTTTTTTTTAAATAATGGCTAAATATTCAAGTAACTGATCATAAACTATAAATTAAACCAACAATATTTCTGTAGAGACAATAGATATAGATATGTTCGCCTATCGCCTGGATCATATTCCGCCCGAGTTTTTTTCAACAGAGTAGATGTTTATCCCTAGGTTCCTGTTTAGGATTGGTTTTCCGGTTCCTTCTAAAGTCTACTTCAACTCTAACCTTCTCATGTCTCTGTCTGAACTCTGAAATTTTATTTGCTAATTTCTTTTCTCTTCAATAGGAGTCGATAGCTTTGCTTATCATCCAGTTCACACTCTCCCCGGTTTTTTGAGCAGAAGTAGAGGTTTATCCCTTGTTCTCTGTTTAGGATCGGGTTTCCTCCGGTTCCTTCTAAACATATTTTCATTCTCTTTCACTCCCCGTAGGCCCTTGCGTATTAGTGGTATTATTAATTTTTAAAAAATGAAACAAAAATGATAATATTCTTGCAAGATGAGCCGTGACTGAAAAAAAAACAAGAGTTAAAACTATAATAAATGTATTAATTTATACAAATATACATTCTATGTGTGCCTAGCGTTGTTGTTTTCAGTGCTGGAAGTGAGATCGACATGCGGAGTTTAAATTGCAGCCAAGGTTGTTGCGTCGACTTACGAACAAATAATCAAGGAAAAATTCTGAAGTCATTTCTTCTCTCAGCTATGCGTTAATTAGCAAAGTAGACTACGCTCTTTAGCCTTGGTTAGTAACCAATTTAGGATAGGATAACACAAAATTAGGTGTGCAGCGAGTAACTTCACACCATAAAAATCCTAGTTTGATGAGGCTGTGAACCTATACTCTTTATGAAGTGAGAAAGACCTGTCTCTATTTTTGACTCGTCTGTATTTTTCGCTATCGAAGTAGAAGCAGATAATCTCTCACCTTACCCACTACCGTAACTGAGTCGTAACTTTGTTATTTCTCTAAGGCTGCATATTTATTTAAATGACATTTAAAACTCTACTTGCTTAATCTACTTGAGTCGTAATTATGGCGAGAAAAACAAATTGTATTTTACCTGCAAACTATCGATTTTTTTTGCAAAATGTGATCCAACAAATATAAATATATATATATATATATATATGTGTGTGTGTGTGTGTGTGTGTGTGAGTGAGTGAGTGAGTGATTGATTGAGTGAGTGAGTGTGTGTGTGCGTGCGTGCGTGCATGCAACGTGCTGAAATAGGCAGCATTTAAAAGAAGTTTTGTTAAATTCTGCCAACAAGTCTGATTTGTTTTTCTTTGACTTTTTCTAATTTATCTATAATCCGTGCATTGAAATCAAAATTGTGGATAAACTGTCCAAAGTTCATGTCCTCTGTTTTTATCGGTTATTTTATCAAAAAATATATGTTGTCTGTATGGTAGACAAGATTTTCTGCATCCAGGAATTTTTCGGAATACTACACACACACACACACACACAGAGACACACACACACATATATATATATATATATATATATATATATATATATATATATATATATATATATATATTCATATACGGGAAAACGATATATACATTTTTATTTCTCAAGAGCATTTTTAGGGAGCACCACATTTATTTATTAACAGTAAATTCCTTTTTTAATTATGCTCACTAATTTCAGTAAGTAACTAATGCATTTGTTTTGTTAAAGATTCCTTTAGCGTTCATACAGTCTTTTATTTAAATTCCTTGAGATTTCTCCTATGTCTTCCTTCCTGTTGAGGGGTCTCCCCATTTTACACAAATGGACTCACCCAAGGTATACATATACTACTGCCAGTGAATACCCGACAGTCGGACAGTAGTAGTAGTAGAACGTTGAGTCAAGTAATAGATAGACAGATTCACACACAAGGAGGGTAGTAGAAGAGTCACAGTAACGAGCCCGTAGACTCAGTAAGAAGTCATACAGCGATACGTCGATACCAAACACTGTATATATATTTTACTACTAACCCGCATTCCTGGAACTACTAACCTGTATTGCCAGTTTGTATTATTACGTTAATACATTTATTTCCCTATATTCATTCTTGGCGTTTGTTATTATTTGATACCAGATTTCGTCACGGAATCCACAACAACTTGGCGACGAGGAATTCGAACTAACACGGAAAAGAAAAAAAACAATTCTTCCTCGTCGACCACAAAACTTGGCGACGAGGAATTCTAACTCACACAGAAGGAAAACGAAACAAAAGTCTTCCTCGTTGTCCACAACAACTTGGCGACGAGGATATCGAACTCACACGGGAAAAAGAAAAAAATTCTCCTTCGTTGGCATCCCAATGTAGGAACAGAAAATTTACTAGTAAGATAAGAGCTACTATAATGCACGACGAAGACAATATTAACATAAGAAAATACGTGGAACTTGAAATTTTAAATAAAAAGATAAAATTACAAGTAGACGCAGGTTCGGATCTAACGATAATTAACCTACAGACATGGAGGAAGCTTAATAGACCGACCATGATACATACGCAGAAAATTGCTAAATCAGTGACAGGGAAGCTTATAAAATTCGAAGGAGAAGTGATCTTAAATGTGAAATTCTACGGAAAAACTAAAAAACTCAAGATATTCGTATTAAAAGATACAGAAAATCTGGTGGGCACAGACTGGATACAGAGGTTCGACGTATGGGATTTACCTATCAGTTCTTTTTGTAAAAAGATAAAGTGCGAACCATCAGAAGCGACAAAGTTAAAGAAAGAATTACATAATCAATTCCCAGAAGTATTTTTGAGCGGTTTCGGACGAGGTAACAAGTTTGCCGCTAGAATTGAATTAAAAGAAAATGTCCAAGCAGCAGTAAAAAAGAAGAGAAACGTTTGCCTGCAGAATACGGTCTGTGTGTGATAAGTTATTGCCGAACAAGAACAAAAACCGGCATACACCTATAGTACTCAAGAGATCATTCGAACCTGGAACAATAATTAACAGACTAGGAAATGTGATGTACACAGTACAAGACGAAAAGTCTACCCACAGAAGACATATTGATCAAATACAAAATGAGATTCAAAGGCCTCAGGAAGACACAGAAATTAGAAGGTCAAACAGAAAGAGAAAATCTACCGAACCTCAGATTATCGACCATAAGAGAAAAAAAATACTAACTCCCCCCAAAAAAGATCTAAGGAGGGGGGTGTTGAGGGATCTCCGCTTTTTACAGAAATGGACTCACCCAAGGTATACATATACTACTGCCAGTGAATACCCGACAGTCGGACAGTAGTAGTAGTAGAACGTTGAGTCAAGTAATAGATAGACAGAGTCACACACAAGGAGGGTAGTAGAAGAGTCACAGTAACGAGCCCGTAGACTCAGTAAGAAGTCATACAGCGATACGTCGATATCAAAGACTGTATATATATTTTACTACTAACCCGCATTCCTGGAACTACTAACCTGTATTGCCAGTTTGTATTATTACGTTAATACATTTATTTTCCTATATTCATTCTTGGTGTTTGTTATTATTTGATACCGGATTTCATCATGGAATCCACAATACTTCGCTAATTCAAATTTGAACGGATATCGTTATTTTTTCTTAACGAAAACGTTTTCTATAGGTATAAATACAGTTTTCACAATAAATGTCCATATTATTCTTTGATAAAGTTCCTCCAGGAAATATATATATATATATATATATATATATATACATACATATATATATATATATATATATATATATATATATATATATATATGCATACATACATATATATTATTATTATTATATACATGTTCGAATGCATGTTTGAAGCCTACCAAAGTACACCTCCTTTATTAAAGACTATCGAAAAAGCAAGGACGGTATACTACAATTACCCTGTTTAAGAAATAGTGATGTCAACTCAAACACATATATTCACTAAAATTAATGTTTATGATAAAAAGAAATATATGCGCGAGCGCCCGTGTGTGTGTTTTTGTGTGTGTGTAAAATGTGTTGCTGCAAGGAAAGGCTGTTGTCTCAGAACAAGCGGTCATTTACTTTTGGCTAATTATCTCTTTATATTTTCTTTAAATACTGTTATTTATATACGTAAGGTTTGGAATATATAAGATGCTGCCGAAATGTTCATGGCCCGATTTAGTGGATTTAGTGAAGTTTGACTGCGCTCTCATATATATATATATATATATATATATATATATATATATATATATATTCTCAGATGAAGTATATCTGTAGACGAGACAAAACGAATGAACAGACAAGAGGAAAACTATGATGGCTTTATTTTGCAACAGGCAAATATTTTACCGTTATTCAAAATTTTCAAAGTTAAGAACGCTCATAAATATCCAGCAAGCATGTTAACTGAAAATATTTAGATGTTAGATCCTAGAAGCTGTATGATGTAATTTAGGATCTAACACCTAAATAAACAACCTTTTTTTTTGAACTAATAATAACAAAACAAAAGTCATTGAAACAAAGCAAGTTCAGTCGACTAATGATGACAATTCCAGAACAACGTAACTATAAACAATTTTTTCTATCTTCTGCCAGTCGCTATGATGGAGAAAGCATTACATCGAAGCGTCGCCAGTGAGACACGCTGCAAGAGCCACTCCGTTGCGCGAGGCTCGTTCCTTAATCGAGACGCAATCGCGCCAATCCTCCGAAGGAACACCATCGAACGAGGGTCAATAAGCCCTGAAGTCTCCACTACCACAGGAGTAAAAAAAAATCTATCAGCAAGAGAAGAATATTTAGCTATTTTTTTTTTATCTCTGCGTCTCGGGCGACGAACCCCGGCTCAACCGCGGACCTGATCAAATTACCTGCCGAAAATGTATCTGCACAGGTCGCATCCCAAATCAACGACTTACCCATTTTAAAAGGGAAGATGGTAATGCCATCCGGCCGCTTTCCATCACCACGGTCGAGGCCTACGGGTTCGATTTGGGAAGGGAACCCAGCTGCATCCAAACCTCTTCTGATGATGTCGTTAATTGCTGCATGCCGTGGAAAGCGGTCGGCACTACGACGACAGGAGAGAGGATGCAAACCAAACTTATCGATGGAGGCTCCACATCTGCATCTGTGACGCTCACATAATTTGTGTCCAAGACGGATCGCGACTCCGACCCGAGTGCACTCATCATCTAGAAGGGTACCGGTAGAAGAAGAGGGCACTGCGTTGAGCCAGGCGCCAATACTCGGTTGTGAAGCAGATAGTAGACAGGCGAGGCGATGCTGATCCAGAGAGAACCTCAAATTAGTAAAATTGGCCTCGCATTTTAAATCATTTCAGTTAACTTGCTGAATATTTATGAGCGTTCTTAAATTTCGAAATTTTGAGTAACTATCAAATATATACTTGTTGCAAAATAAAACTATCATATTTATATTGATGAAGTCCGTCGAATGAAGAAACGCGCCGGCTAAACTAAGTATAGTTTTCCTCTTGTCATTTTCCTTCATATATATATTATAATATTTTTATTATAATATTTTTATTATAATAACATTTTACTCTACTTTGTATTGAGCATTTTTTTGAAAGTAAATACTACGAACTGTGGAGTTTTATTTCATTTGTTCTTTCTCACATATATATATATATATATATATATATATATATATATATATATATATATATATATATATAGTGGATCAGTGCGAGTAGTGTAACGGTTATCGGCGCGAAAAGTGAAATCTCGATGGCGATTTCAAATACCATACGTTGTATCATAATAATTCCCCTGAGAAAGGTATGAGTCATCTTCTTCCCAGCTATGGATTAAATAGCAGGGTAGGCTGAGCTCTATACCTTCATGTGAAAATCAGTCTCGGTGAAGGATAACTCAGAATTACACCCCAGGTGTACTATTTGGCGAATTCATGGTACACTGTGCAACATTTTACCGTTATCAGTTCTTTCAAAAAGTCTGCATGGTTCTACACAAGCTTTTACTATTATAATCAAATCAGTGTGTATAGACTGGCAGTTCAATTCTAAAAACTTAACTGTTATGCCTTGATTTGTTGAAATCGACGAGAGAGTCAACCACGAATTTTTTAACTGATTAAATCTTTCTTATTAAAACGCGAAATGAAAATTGTCTTGAACGGCTACTCTACTAGATCTTTTTTTGCATTGATGCAGGCGTTCCCCAGGGCTCTATCTTTGGACCTACGTTGTTCCTAATTTTCATCAACGACCTTCCTGAGGTAATCAGTTCTCAACTCGGTATATATGCTGATGACACAAATAGTCACTCCTGTCAATAGTAAGTCTGATCTATTAGATATGGTCGAATTGGCAGCTGATCTAAAATAACAACAATTCGTTGTTAACTGAGGCAAGGAGTGGCTTGTTAATTTTAACGCCTCCAAAACGAAACTGCTCTCTTTTTTCTCGTCTGAGAGAACCGGTTTGGCGTTCTATCAGCATAGCTAACATCAAGGAACGTGACTAATTGCGCCTTCTTGGACTAATGTTTTCCGCTGACATGAAGTGGAAAGATTATGTTGAATCAATTTCTAGGTCTCCTGGTTGGTTTATTGTGTCTTCCCAGCCAAGTTTTCTCGCAAGAATCTATTTTACATATTTATAATGAGATGAATATTGCTGCCACACCAGGCTTGGTGTTTCTGCTTATATATTTCGAGATTCTTGACAAAATCCATAGAGGAATCTGCAATTTTATTGGTCCTAATCTGTTATCTCGTCTTTAGTCACTTTCCTACTGCGTTAACGTAGCTTTCATGTACTTTTTCTAAACATATTTCTATGGAAATTGTTGCGATGAACCTTCCTCTGTGGTACCTAGACTTTATGAATTTAAGCAAAATACTAGATCGGTGGCAAGATCTTACCATCCTACATTTCAAACGTACGTACTATGCTAATGGTTTCTTTTATCGCACTCACGCTTATGGAAATCTTCTGGCTTCTGGCTTCCCAGTCAAGTTTAATCTTTAAAATTTAAATGCAATGTCAATCTTTATCTTCTCTCTTCTTAATTCCTGTTCTTTTATTGTTTTCTCTCCTTAATAGATATTTTCCTCATATTCTTTAACACCCAGTAATGCCTTGGTTCTTAGTGGCTTTATTGCTTTGCTTAGGTTGAAATGATAATATATAAATACATACTGAAAAATTAAAATTAAAACCCTGTGGACACTAATGTTGATTTGAACCTGGGTACATTACGTGCACGCTAGTGAGTAGAAGATATTCTGATAAAGTTTTCAGTCTTCGCCCATCTTATGTTGTAGTAACATTTATGCTAGTGTACCATCTCTCTCTGGGCTTTAGACACTGATGCATGTTGCAATAAGACAATTGCGATGAACAATTACAGTCCAAGTAGATGTCATGCCATGAAGACGCTCACGTACTTTCTTTGTCCAGTTAGAAATTAGAAGTGTCGGATTGTGGATCTTTCGAGTGTTTGTAAGAATTTTTCGGAGAATTACCATGTATGTTAGGCAATACGCGTCAATAATGCTTCGAAGTTGACAACAGTGGTCAGATTCAGATTCTTACACAGATAAACCTGGACGGCTACGTAATACAAATACACCGATTAGTGGAGGTTCTGTGGGCGGTGTAGATCTCCCAGAGTGTATCTACACAGGCACAAATTTGGCATTTGTGTATTGAGCAACATTAGTTATAATTATTGCTCGCCTGTTATGTTTTGTAGTGAATGTTGAACATTGCTATCGTTGTCCAGAATTCTGCTCAATCCGTTGTTTCCATTCTTGCAACAAGGCGGCTTTTTGCTGTTCCACTAGAGGACGCCCATACTATTCAACATGCTCTGCATGAAATTTTACAATCCCCCATTAACATGATGTGACAACGCCCGACTCGTTTCATTAACCCATCTACAACACTTGCTGTGTTGTGTCAAACGGTATGCAATAGCATATTACAGGATTCGCTATCTGTACGATTATATACATGTGAGAATATATGCTTTGCTTTTAAGGAGAATATACAGTGTGTTAATATGGTGTCTCAGTTCGACTGATAAACATCTTATAATGGAATCTCTTCACCTATTGATCCATATATCTGATCATTTACTCTAATCCGGTTATATTAAATACGTGTTTAATCTTGAATAAACCAAAACATATTCACTGTTGGAATTTTATCTTATCCCAAGGTAGATAGCTCTCCTGCTAGATAAATTCATAAAATTCATACATACTTGCTTATGGACACAACCGATATTTATTTCAAAATAAAACTGTATATTTTTATTCTAGCCTATTTCTCTTCCCCCTCTCACTCTCCCTTCATCTTTCTCCTTTCTTTCTCTCTCTCTCTCTCTCTTTCGATATATATATATATATATATATATATATATATATATATATATATATATATATATATATAATACACACACACACACACACACACATAAGGACCTGAACATTAATTTATGAAGTAGGAAAATTGCATGATTTTTCTCAGTAAATATGAAAGGTCATCTATCTTGATGCTGCAAACATTGTTGTAAAGATCGGAAAGAGAGAATCTAAATGATTTAAGGATACTTAAAGGTGAAAGTGTAAAGGTAAAAATATGAAAAAATAAAAGCTTGGTTCAAAAGGTTGAAGTTGAGGAACATGTTTTGCGAATTCCTAAATTACAGAGTAAACTGTGAGGAATGCGAAAGGCGAAAGCAATTATAATGAGAATTCACGCAATATTAACAAGAAAAGTAAGCAAAAACATCAAACCACACGAGAAAATAATGTGAAGTAAAATAAAAGGCTGGAGAAAAATAAAAGTAATGAAAATTAAAGTAAAAGGAAAATAGTAAAATATGATCAGAGAAAAATATGTGTTACGACAAATATAATGAAAAGGAACAAGAGGAAATATGAATATTGTATGTCCCTAAAACAATGTCAAAACCCAGGTAGTTTGTCGATTTTATAGAAAGTGGTTGTAATGGATTGTGAGACTGACATGGATATAAGCGTTCGGACGATGAAATGAAGCCTCAGAAATAAACGATATATAGCATAGTCAAGTGAACTGTAGACTTAAGTAGCTTACTCTTTTCAATCTCCTACAATGTAATGAAAAAAAAGTAAATTAATTGACACTAATGTAGCGTTTCTCTCTTTGTTAATTTTCTTTTAATTAAAATTAATTTCGAATACTTTACAGAATTTGAAAATTATAAACTAAAAAATGACAATATTTTTAGATATTGCTTATATTCTGTCAAAAACTTTTTTGAAATGAAATAAACCGTCTCGATTTTAGTTAATAAATATTCACTGCCCACAAAACCCACACTATCTTTATCTATATATATATATATATATATATATATATATATATATATATATATATATATATATATATATATTAGGAAAAAGATGTATGACGAAATGGAAAAAAGTTTTCGTGTGACGCGTTTCGTCCTTTAGCAGTTCATCAGACTAAGTTTATGTTTACGTTGAGCAACTACGCATGCGCACCAATGAGAGTTGTTTTTTCATGTGTTTTGCCTGTAAAATCTATCCTATTTCATTTAGATTCTGTTTCTTTTTGGTTGCATTTCCATTACTTTTATTATTAAATATCCCGCATTGAGATAATAGGGGATCTACCAAGAATGGAAAAACTTTGTACGAACCTGGCCGCAAATTTTTTCACATTTTCCACTTTATCACATATCTTTCCCCCAAAATTTTCTTGATATATAAAAATTAAATATCGTAATCCCATATTTACTGGTTCTGTGTATGCTCGGGTATAGGGGATATTCTCACGGTAATGCTTCCACGGGAATTACAATATATACATTGGATACAATAAGTCCCTCCAACAGAAGAGGTTTCTCTTCGCCTCGATCTTTACCTCAAACTCAACATTACATGACAAAGGACATCTCCTCCGCAACTTCACACGTCTCACTGAGCACAATCAAAGTAATATATTCATTCCAACACGAGAAGTCTCAAAAATATCAAAAGCCACGACCCTAAGAAAGCCACTGGCACAGACAAAATTTTAGTGGTTGTCCTTAAGAATATCAACCCAAAATTATCCCCAATCCTAGCGAAGTTATTCTTGAATGAGAAATCCTTCCCAAGCCTGTGGAAGGAGGCAATCGTATGTCCGGTCTTCAAGAACACGGGTGAGCGATCCCCCACCTGCCTGTATAGACCCATCAGTATCATCAGTAAGTTTTAATCAACAAGAAGGTCGTCGAGCACCTGGATAGAAACAATCACTTGTGCGACGAGCAGTATGGGTTTCGATCGATCAACCCGTTCCACTGCTGATGTCATAACTACAGTTACACACACAGTGGAACTGAGACTCTTGACGACACACACATCTCGAGGGACATAGTATTAGATAACCCGAATGCCTTGAGTCTCAAGCTGTCCATTTATGGAATCACTGAAAGGGGTTTCTCAATTATAAAATCCTTTCTAACATGTAGTTATTAACGTTCAGTCCACCGAGGCCCTGGTGGTGAACGCAGGTTTATTTTCTCGGACCAAGCCTCTTTCTGACTTACATAAATGATCTGCCTATGAATACTACTCAGATCATTTGTAAACATCTATGCCGAGGATACGACGATATACGGACGCACTTCTAAAACTCTTGATGGTCAGAGATTAGCAGCTGACCTCTCTTCCGACCTAGAAATAACTTCTAACTCATTGGGAAGAAAGTGGCTGATTACATTCAATGCATCGAAAACCAAAACAGTGACATTCCATTACTGTCGATCCGGCTCCGAACTACTGTCAGTCACGTGCCTTGAGTAAATATTAGGCCTCAAACTCACACCGACTTCAAGTGGAACTCTTATATACGATCCCTCGCTAAAGATGCAGGCAAAATGACCGGCTCCCTGTACCGCTTCAGTAAGCAATTGACACCTCATTTATCCTGTAGCTCTGACCGAAAATGGAGTACTGTTACCATATTTGAGCGGGAGTTGCCCAGTCTTCACTTTCCAGTCTTGATAGAGTTCAAAAGCGTCTCGAAGTCCTTGTTGGAGAAGAATTATTTTCCACCCCACAACCTCTTTCTCACAGGCGGAATGTGGAGAGTTTCTCACTGCTCTAAATATGAAAGTGTTACTTTCAGCAACATTCATTAACTATATTCATTAGTTCCACCAGCTCTAACCTCCACGGCTAAGATCCGACATGTACCATTGTACAGGGTGAACATCATTGTAAAAATAAAATAAAAATTCAGCCAAAAGCATTATGGTCATCTGCCTAATAAAATGTTGCGACCTCAAAACATCTCTTATCAAGAAACTAACAGATCTTTAAAGCTTTCCATTTAGACCTCGTTCAAGAATATTATCAGCAAGTCGATTAACTCCTGCAAGTTACGCAGTGAGTTTTGCAGTTAAACACATCACAAACGTTCAACGGGGAAATGATCTGGAGAGCTTAATATGCTGTGAAATCTTAATGTGCCTTGCCTTCTTCTGGTAAGACTTTTTTATTTTCACAGACGAAAACTGTTGCTGCGATGGTCTTCGATGATGTTCATGTAGCTGGTAAGCGACAACGGACGATACGCCGCATTATTTTCTAATATAATATTTTCAAAACCATGACTGTGCTTTCACTGTTCTCTTTTCCCACAGTGAGTCCTTGTATCATCATTTCTCAAGGAAAGTAATGCATGACTATCTTTCATTCTGGAAAGATATATAGTCATCGAACGTGACCAACGTCTTCCAAAGTACAATTGGTCACCAATATGCATCCCTATACACAAGTATCGATTTCCCGTGTGTTGTAAAGCATTTCTTGCTTCAGCTTCAGTTTGTCCCATCGTAACCCTTCTGTTCGCATAATTGGTGGTAAACGTCTCTTCACTGTTCGTTTTGATAAGACTTGTGTGGTTGATTTACTTCCTTGGCGCGTTACTCAATAAAACTGGATGTGAGTTCTTTTTTGGAAATGCTCTAACCTATTCTTCTGACCATAACACTGCTGCATAGAACGTAACAAAATTACATAATTGAGGTCAATATGCCGTCTTATATACTCTCACTCTAATTGACATATATACAGTGGGGGGAAACAAATATTCGTACACATACAAATTTTTAATTTATTGTATTTCTAACTAGTGAATAAACATACTTTTTATATAATTAACTGAAAACAGATGCATAATAACTAAATATGCATAGAAAACAGAAATGTTTTAGATTTAATAGAAATAAATCCCATTTATCTATGTTAATGAATGAAAAAGTATTCATACAATGCAGATTTCAGATTTTAAATCTTTTAAATTGCTTTAATACTATAGATAATGCACAGTGCAAAATCTACGAAGAAATAGATTCCTAAAAATAATGTAAATATCCTGAAATGGCCAAGTCAGACCCCAGATTTAAACACAATCGAGAATCTGTGGCATTATTTGAAAATTCAAATCCAATCGAGAACTCCAACAAACATCCCGGTTGTGAAGACCATATGCGAAGAAAAGTGGAACAAAATACCAAATAAAATTTGCAAATAATTAATTGAGAACTACAAGAAGAGGTTGGTTGCTGTAGAATAATGGCTATTCTACAAAGTATTAAATGAAGGTGTATTCTTTTTGCATTGTACGAATACTTTTTACCCATTAAAATGGATAAATGGGATTTATTTCTATTAAATCAATTTTTTTCAATTTTCTATGCATATTTAGTTATTATGCATCTGTGTACAGTTAATTATATGAAACGTACGTTCATTAGTTGGAAATACAATAAGTGAAAAATTGTATGTGTACGAATATTTGTGTGGGACGAATGCTAGAATAAATGAAAGCTACTATACACTCACTATATATATATATATATATATATATATATATATATATATATATATATATATATATATATATATATATATATATATATATATATATGGATTGAGAAATCGGAGAGCCGAGTTCGATTTCCAGTCGAATTCATTACATTCACTTACGTGCTAATACCCTTGGGATAGGTATGAATCCCTCCAGCTATGGGTAAATAGCAGGACAGACTGGGTTCTATGGCCTTGGATAGTCTAAGAGAATGACAACAACTCTGAATTCAAAACCTGCGGACGGTTGCTTGGAGAGCTTGTGGCACGTATTGCACCAGGTTTCTGTATTCGGCCCTTCAAAATGTGTGAATGGTTCTGCACAAAATCTTCTCCACTATAATAAAATCACATGTGCTGGTGTCTGGCTGTCAGTTCCTAGGAACTGAGCTGCTTGACCCCCATACAACTAAATACAAAAATACATACGTCGAATACGACGGGAGAGTCGAATATATATATATATATATATATATATATATATATATATATATTAAAAAGGCTTAAACACTAATATTCCATGGTCAAATTAGCTCACCCCACCTCCCCCATCCCTTTTTCTTTTCCTCTCCCTCTCTCATCTTCTGAGCTTTAAGATTATATCGTCTATTGTGCGTGTATGTCACCACAAAATGTATACTCTTTTCCGGTCTGTCTTTAATGTATTAGACATTTGAAAATATTCATATTTCTCTCACTTAAGCCGTCTTTGACTCCCCTCTTTAAAACTTCTCTCTGTTAAATTTGAATCCCACCTTTATCTTTAGACCTTCCTGTCCTTCTCTCATCTGTTACTCCTCCCAATAGCTTTCATTTACTCTAGCATTCGTCCCACACTCTCATACATACACTCTCACTAAATTTTACTTTTTATTGCCGGGGTTGTTTTTTTTCTGTTTTCTTTTTGAATTTGTAGGTCTGATGAATTGGATCGTATTTACGATTCCAATGGAATAAATTATGACCATGGAATATTAGTGCTTAAGCCTTTTTATTATATCCTTACTCTGTCCTGGACATTGAGTTCTACCTGGATTCTATCCTCTTGGAATTATTTTTATACATATATATATGTATGTGTATGTATGTATATATATTTATATATTTTAGATATATGATTGCATATGTATGTGTATATTTACCACTGACAAATTTGTCAGCACAACATAATTCTCTTTATCAAAAAAAAATTTCAAAACTAAAATATGCTTTGCTGAAATCTTATTTGAGGAAGATTTAAAGTTTAATTAATCCGAGTTTAAAATATCATAGAAAAGAGGGTGCGTGTTTTTATGAGGTGTTGACAACTCTTTCGATATACTTATGTTTGGGAATTTATTCTAAGGGGAAAATATTTGTAACAATTACTTAACGAAAGTAGCGTAAACGCACTTTATATATATATATATATATATATATATATATATATATATATATATATATATATACTGATCACATATTCGTAATGTGAATCTAAATAATTTTATTGTACAGAAAGTTAAATATATTCAAAATATATTCAAACGTAGGCATATATTTAAGTGTACATTGTTCTATGTATCAGTTTGGTGTATGCATGAACATATGTTCGTCTATATACAAACACGTGAAGATATATATATATAGATACACCCAAGGTATAAATTATTTTCTATTTTTTTAACCCATCATACGATCAATTCGCTCAAAGGTATAGTTAAGATGAAATCTTACTGTCGTGTACAGGAGATCTTCCTTCTACAGTTCACAGTAAATTTAACTATTAATCTCCTGGTTCGCATGAAATTTAATCGGTGTAAAAACGGAGTATCGTTGCACAAAACACTGATATTTTCAATTATATTCGAAGATATTTATGTAACAACATTAAAACGTTGATTGGACAGCAACTCGAATGCTTGACTATGAAAATTATTAATGTTTTTTCGTTATTTAGGCAAAGACAATAACTCTTTATGGATCAGTGAATGATTCTGTCTAGCATCTGTCACTGTGATAGTTTTTCAATATTTGACTAACAGTTTTAAAAACCAGATCAGATCAGACCTCTGTTACTGTCCATGTCTTCAGAATAAGCATTTGCTCAGGTTTACATCGCATAAGAAAGAAAATTTTATGTTTGCTTTTCAATGCATACAAGTATCAGAAAAATCTGTGTCCATTGAAAAGCAAACATAAAATTGAATTGAATAGTTGAATTTTACTAATACATTTTTTTACGGTTGCACCTTCATGGGTGGGGACAATTATGTTTTAATTGGAAAAGATTTGCCAATTAAATTATTAAATATAAATTTTACTTGTAAAATTTCCAGTTATTTCAAATGTCACATAAAAATTCAGTTTTATAAACCAGTTATTTATTCTAGAAGCGATATGCCCAGGATTTTAAGGTCAAGAAATATTATCGTATATGCAAAAATGCAAAACACGATAAACATACGATACGATAAAACATACGATACATAAAACATACGATACGATAAAACAAGAAGCTTTGATTGTGAGCGTTGACAAGAGAATATGTTGATGTCTTTTCAACATGGCAATACAAACTTATTGATGTACCGACGCATATATATGTGTGTGTATGTATGTGCGTGCATGTGTGCGTGTGTGCATTATTTTAAGTGTTTAAAAAAGCCCTATCCTGTGCTGTTACAAATATGTCTATTTGACCCAATAAATTATCATACTTTATATATATATATATATATATATATATATATATAGATAGATAGATAGATAGATAGATAGATAGATAGATAGATAGATAGATAATGATATATCAAAATCAAACCACCAGATATAAGCAATTGTATACGCGAGTTTTGGCGTGCATAGACAGGCAAGCAAATATATATATATATATATATATATATATATATATATATATATATATATATATATATATATATATATATATGAAACTCATAGTTTTTTTCTGTCAGATAGATAAAATTAACATCTTTGATCATGCCTACTTTCACAATAAATTTGATCCGGATGCGCGACACCAGATTTATAGATGAGAAAAATACAGAGTGCGATGAGTAAATTGTCGACATTTTATATTTTTTATTTCGTACATGCGCGTTGTTTGTCTTTGTTTTTTTTTCGATTGCACAGTATAGTAGGGTCAGTTGGACATCGTCTGAAAGAAAAAGAATACCATGACGCAATTCACTCCGCCAGAAATTTGAAAACAGCATATGCTGTATTGCTTGTCATTTGCACTGGAAGCTCGAATAAAAACATTTCAGAGTGTTTGGCTGGCAATCTGAGGACAGTGCAGAGGTTCGCCTCAGACCCAACACGGAGGCCTACATCAAGCGCCTTGAGGCGGTAGTGCTACCCTTTTTCAAGAACCCAGTCATGGCTGGGAGACAATTTTCGCAGCCACACCACCCTTTACCACCTAATTCCCCAGACTTCAACCCCGTTGGGTATTATGTGCGGGGCGCAGTTGTGCGAGAGACCAATAAAACTCCTTGTAACACCAAAGATGAACTGAAGACATATATATGTGTGTGTATATATATATATATATATATATATATATATATATATATATATATATATATATATATATATATATATATAGAAAGAGAGAGAGAGAGAAAGAGAACATGAAAGAGAAGGAGAAAGACAGTGAGATGAGTGCTTGGTGAAAAGTTCTTGGCTTGACAAAGAAATGAATCTAAAAAAGTTATTCTATTTACCTGAATCCTTTCACCAACCCCTCGTATATATAATATATAACTTGTTTTTTGCATGCATAATTAATACTTTCTAATTTCTATAAGTATGATTGTCTATTTTTCTGTCTTTCTCTTTATATATATATATATATATATATATATATATATAGAGAGAGAGAGAGAGAGAGAGAGAGAGAGAGAGAGAGAGAGAGATGTATGTATATGTGTGTTTGTGCTTGTGTTTGTGTGTTTGTATGTGTCTGTTTCTGATTTTCATTGCGTTTCTGATTTTCAATGCACGGAATTGAATACGAAAAACCTCTTCATTTCTCGTGTCAGTCAGAATTAACAATCAACACGGAAGTGTTTTCTTTACTTGTAATATTCGATCTACCCACGCCTCCTCACGCATAAATGAATCAGTCCTTAATCCATGTCTGTCTTGAAAATTATTTTATCATTTTTTAAGTTATATATACATAAGTTTATATACATGCCTATATATTATCCTATATGTGTGTTTTGATTGTAAAAAAATCCTGACCGTTCTGCTGTTAATGTTAACATTCTTTCTCCTGGCTTGTTAATATTCGTCTTTCAGTTATTGGTTATCTTCGAAATATCACGAAGAAGATTTTGCATTTGCAGTTTTGTGTATGTACCTGAATTTTGGTGCGTACTTTTAGAGAATGGAATATATATTTGATGTATCTATCTCTATTCAAAGTGTAAATCAAGTATCGACATCAAAG
Organism: Acanthosepion esculentum; assembly: GCA_964036315.1. NCBI lineage: Eukaryota > Metazoa > Mollusca > Cephalopoda > Sepiida > Sepiidae > Acanthosepion > Acanthosepion esculentum. The sequence goes on along the minus strand of OZ038481.1, from coordinate 61,221,594 downwards.
TATTTGAAAAAAAAAACAATCGATTGCAAATCCCATGAAATGATCGAATTCTGAATGCTTTCACACAATCTGAATAACTCTGCGTTAAGTCGTTTATCCGAAAAATTGTGAAGATATTATGCAATGTTTAGTACTTTTCCTTCTTCATCCTTTCGCTATTTATTCCTGCCTTCAGTCATTTTTTCGATCAACAGATGTGTCGTCTTCCGTAATCAGTTGATTTCTTGCTTTTTCTTGCTGTTGCGTAATTCTTCTTAATTTCTTTACCTGAAAATAAACATGTTTATTAGTTTTCGCTACTTGAAGGCAAGCTGATATTTAAAAGATTTCTTTCGAAATATTCTTGTTTTTTTCATTCTAATGAAGTTATAATTATCTAACTGATGGTTATTATATTTTAAAAAAAGACGCAACAATAGGTACAAAGCAAAGAAATGAGCCAAAAATAATAGAAATGAAGTAGACTATTGATCATTTCAAAGATCAGTTGGGACTTCATTTATTTATATTGTGTTAGACTAACGAAAGCGTAGTTGATATGTTTTGGCCAACTTCCTGGCTGAAACCTGTACATATTTCTCTCCAGTCTTCGATATCATTGTTCGAGTCCTTGTATTTGTCAAAATTACGGGTGCTAATTTTTCAAGCAGTTAGACAATACCACCGCTCTTTAAATATTTTTGTAAGTTTTCTAATATACGGCATTGTGTCAAACTAGATTCATATCAAGGACATGCACAAAACGAGAACTACAGAGGTGAATCTCTTGCACTGAATGAAACATGTCGTGGGCACAAAATAACACTCATTAAAACCCCACCTGGCAAGCCTTTAATTAGCCACCACTTGAAAATATCTTTATTTTGTTACACGATCCAGGAAAAAAATTTTAAATTGATATATTTAATGTTAATAAACTAGTATATTTTTGTGAAGCTCTTTTTTGTTGTTTATCATTTCACACCAAGAAAGACGATAGTACCATGGAAGGTGTCACTGGGAGTGAAGGAGAATGAGAAATCTTTAGTGAGGAGAAAAGAAGAGGGTTCAGGAAAACAAAGGATGACCATTGAGTTGCATTTAAATTTATGAAGATTCTAGTTAGCAGGGAAACAAGAAACTGGAAGTGAGTTCCACAGGAAAGAAGTGCAAGAACAGAGACTATTAAAATAGAAGTTACCGTTGCACTTATCTAGTTCAACAGTAAAACAGTGCGAATCTAGTAGTAAGAAATTAAATGATTCAAAAATATCAAAGTAAATATATATGTGTGTACCTAATATAAACTTTGGAATAAAAGTCAGTAAAAACGAATACAATATCTTGTTTCTCCTTAACAGTCAGTCAGTCAGTTGCCATACGCGGTACAGTCTCTCGATTCATGCTAACTAGATTTTCCCACAGTAGGTGGCCGTTTCTTTCTGCTGTAGGATCCAGTCTTCCCTGCTATTAAAACCATAGCTAATGGGAGTAGAGATGAATTCATACCTTTTCTAAGTGTAACGAAACAAACTGAAATTCGAACTCGGCTCGCTAATTTCTCATTCCCATTACACCACAACGCACATCCCTTAAGACAATGTATTAGAATGGATGGATCAATGATGGTTCACACATTTCTCACCTCTTGTCTCAGAAAACACTATTACACTAACCTGCATAATCTTAATGTAAAAGCTACAATAAAATGAGAGGAAATATTGGGTTCATGCCTCTCTAATATAATGACCTAAGTGTCACGGATTACCATTTGAAAACGCTATTCTCAGCTATCTGACAAACCCGACAGATCTGTCACCTCTCAATTTTTAAAAGCATAGATATTTTCCTTTATAAAAGTTAAAGTTATGAGTTATTGTCATTGCCCATGTTGTGTGTATGCCATTGTATTGCCAGGATTTTTTCACGCTCTTAAGTCCAGCAACAGTTTTATTAAAGGGGTTAGAGTATAAGAGGAAAAATGGTAATAATATGAAACCTGAAAGAAAGCAAAAAGGAAATCGAGTAAAATAGCGCGTGTCTATGCTATCTGCATGATTTCATTGACTTTCTAACTTCTTAGGTTCTTCATCGATCTGCCAGTTGCTCTTTGTCAGTACTTGTCGGAGTTCGCGTGCGTTGCTTCAGCGCCTCGTTGTATGCTCCTCTTTCAAGAGGCATTCAACATCTGCTTTTTCTTCGCAAATACATTTGACATATTTTCTCTATTTCGTTTAAGACGAGATACAAAACACACGCGCACACAAACCCACATACACACAGACTAATATTTACTATAATGCACAAATGTATAGTAATGCGACTAGTTTTAAATCTTTTGTTTTTCATTTTTTTAACTTCTCAATTCTAACACACGTACCCACATAGACACATGCATATATATATATATATATATATATGTGTGTGTGTGTGTGTGTGTGTGTGTGTGTGTGTGTGTGTGTGTGTGTGTGTACTGTCATCTACAGACAGACTGTTTCGCTGTTTCAAAGCTCACCATTTGGCACCAGTCGAAGATTCTACCCCCAAGTTATTGTCGCCCGGTAGTGAGGAAAGTGAATTTTTACGTATTTGATTTAAGTAAACACGCCAGCGACCGAGAGGAATCAATCCTATAGGAGAGTCTTGCATTATCAGCAGTAGTAGTCACTGTTAACAAATTCGCGCTTTCTCTCCGAGGTGCTCAATCGAATTAATTTTTCGGGGGTATATATATATATATATATATATATATGTGTGTGTGTGTGTGTGTGTGTGTGTGTGTGTGTGTGTGTGTGTGTGTGTGTGTGTGTGTGTGTGCGCGGGGGGTGAGTTGCCGAAAGTTATTCAGTCCAATCTACTCCTCAAAATTGGATCAACAATACTGCTTTTGAGAAATGGGTTATTTCAAGAACTTTTCAAGTACTTTCACGGTAATTGCTCCGAGGAGTTGCTTTCGCTTGTCCCTAGGCCTCGTGAATTTAAACGTCCTACGAGGCTGACATCCCGTTCCCACCCCTTCACCGTTGAAACTGTTAGATGTAGACGTCTCTTCTACTCCAATAGCTTCATGTCTCGCACATCTCGCCTATGGAACTCCCTTCCCTATTACTGTTTCCCTGACAAATACAATCGCCAACGGTTTAAGTGTAGCGTCAATCGTCATCTCCAGTTGCCTTGATCTATCCACTTCCCTTCTCCACATCCTTTCATCTTTCATTCCTATCTGCTCTCGCTCCAAATCTTCTGTAACCCCCTTGCCTTGATCGACCCTCCGTCCTTCTCTTTCTCCACATCCTCTCCTTTACCTCTCCTATCTGCTCTTCCTCCAACCCTTCTGTAACCCCATGCGTGATAGTGGCCTCCAGCCTTGCTTGGGGTGATACGCTTAAAAAAAAAAAAATCTACTTGTATTTTTAAGTCACCCTGGGTCCGAAGAAGAAGGGATTTTCAAAAATATTATAATTGTTTTTCATTAAGTAAGAATTAGAGAAGTGAATCTTTATGGACAGTGAATTTTCACCAATCTTTCAAAGTTCGCCAAAAGGATGTATACACAGTGCAGGATAAGAACAAACATCTTGAGCATCTCTTGTTATTGTAGACTCCAAAGGCAACTTGTATTAATCTTATTGAAGACAGCTGAAAGGTACTGCATTTAAGCTTCCATTTGCACAAGTCAGTTCTTTTCTAGATATATCGCGTGTAAAAACTGTTCAAATGATCTATGAATCCGAACGCTTTCGGTTAATCTATTAACCATTATATAAATCCTGCTATTATTTTTAGCTGTTTTTATTTACCTAGAAACAAGTCTTTTCCTGAATGCTGTGCTGTTACTTTCCTCGTTGGCTGCTGGCTCTTGTAATTTAATAATTGCGTATTTGAACATTTTTTACACACTTTGAGTTCAGAAAAGAAATCACTTGTACGAATGCAAGAAGGACTTAATAAAAATATTGATCGCAGTCATTTTTCAGTAGTTTTCAATGAAACTTTGAAACTTGTATCAAAGTGGGATTGCTGCTCAAGTGTACAATTACTGAAACCTCCTACAAAAATGGTTCGTCTACGGAATTCTGGAATCGCGGTGCTGAATATAACATCAATCGGTTAAGTGACAAAATTTATATTTGTATTAATCCTAAGTATATATATATATATTCTCGGTGTCATAGAAAAGGTCAACTACAACATTCGACCAATGTATTAATTTTAATTTTTTGTTGAAATTGAAAATTTTTTCGAACGATTTAGTCGATTTTTTAAATATTCCCGTTCCTTCTTAACTTACAAGTGCCTATAAAAAATGTTCATAAGTTTTCGTCTTCCTGACCTTCACAAAATGCTTTGCGCTACTCGAACATATGTTCACGTGACATGCATTTTTCTTCTTAAATTTCTATTAGAATGACAACAGGAATATAGCTAAGGATATAATTATCTCTGTGAGCCTGTATTTTAACTTGGCTTCGTGAAGTTACACTTTCACATCTGTTGCAAGCCGCTGATGGCTGTCGAGGCCAAGATGGAACAAAATAGGAAAATACTGACTTTGCGGTTCTACCTCTTGTCTTCAGCTCTAATACTGCGAAATTGTTTTCCAAGTTGGCTCACTTGGAAGACCTTGTGACGCTATGTCTATATGTTGACAGATCCTGTTGCCCACCGTAAGTAATCGTCCATGCGCTATAATTTATTATATTTCCTTTATTACGTCACTGTATCCCTTTCCTCTATATCTGTGAAGATATTCTTTTTGTTTTTGCAACCTATGCATCAGAGCTTCGTTATGAATGATGACCAGACGATGCTGATGGAAATATTCGAACAGATGTAAATGGCTGTAGACTGTGACCCATGATTCGACACCACGCAGTAATGTATTCAGTACAATGGCCTTGTAAACATTTGCGTTTGTGTCTTTTATTAGGTTCTTTTCGCTCCAGACACACTTGTATAATTTACCAAAGGCTTTGTTAACCGTTACCAGTCTGATACTTATCTTGGAGGCCGAAAATATGACACTTAGTTGAAATAATTAGTTTTATGTCTAATGCAGGTGGAGAGAGAAATCTTGTGTTACTGATGCTGTGGTACAGACTCCAGACATACATCTCAATCAAACAGTTATGTTGTATTTGCAAAGCAAGATATTGCATATTGTGTAGCTGATTATATACAAGCAATTAGAGTGGTGACATCTGCAAATAGAGGCTCTCTGACCATCAGCATTTTAATTTTATATAGTTTCTGAAAGTATTTCACAATGAAATAGCTGCTATGTGTATGCTTACCGATGTACGCGTTGCTTTCATAATCCATCTCTTCTATAGACTGTTTCAGCTTCATGCTAAATATCTAAAACGGTTTGTGAACCATCATTGAACCGTATATCAGGTTGTTAGCATTTGTAAAAGGATGTTAGAAGTCGTTGCTATACATGACTTAAACTCGGCTGCATGTTGTTGGCAAACTGTGGGAAGGGATTTGGGATTACCAAATTTAGCACGGATTTTCTATTTGAGAAGTCAGGGAGATATGTGAAAACTTCCACTTCATGGCGTTAGGAAAGTATGATAAATAATTTAGTAATCTGTCAAATTCACCAGTTTTTCACTGCGGTAAATGACTTAACCTACGATTTATAGCATTGGAAAGTCATAACCAACAACTGTTATATAATAACACATTTTCTTTTTAACTAATATCCATTAACCTTGTAGAGTTTGCTGTGGAATATAAATCCACAGCTTCACCGTACTAGGGGTTGTAGTACTGATTACTTTAGCAAGTCAGTTTTTTATAGGATGGACTTTCTCACCCAAAGTCCAGTTGGTTTTGAATTCAGAGTTCTTCTCCTCCTAAACAGGTTACCAATTTGCCCATCTATTAACCTGTAGCTTGAGAAAGAAGGTAAAGATTAATAACTTTTCAAAGGGATTTATGCAAAAGCGAAGTCCTTGACTGGAATTTGAACTCAACAAGCCATTCCTATTTTCTGCTCTGATAACCGCTACGCTCCGCGTAAATGGGATATTTGCTTGATCTTAATGAGCTTCAACTGTTTATTCAGTGTACAAACGAAAAATGTTCTTTAAAGTTTCATTGTTTAAATTTGGGGAAAATTTTATGCATATATTTTTTATTTTCACTGAAATTACTGACTTGAAATATTCATATTAATGCTTAAAATATTTTCTGAATTCTTGGAAAAATTGAAGTTTAAAATTAATAAACAATTTTGAAATATAACGAAAATATCTTTAAATTTCTACAGTTTATAGAAGAATTTATATCTTTTAAGTAGTTGATCAGTATTGATTTTTTATATAAGTTTAAATCTATTGTTTTGCGTTTATTAAACCGTAGAAATGTTTAATTGCATGAACAATTCTGATGTATAGTCATAGTTAATGACTATCTTTTACTTCCTTGGAGAGAATAAGCATAATTATAATATAAAGTTGTATTTGATTGCCGTGTCCAATTACTTCAGTGTTACTAGCTGCTTAAACTATTTCAAAATGCTCTCAATCATAGGTTTTGCTGTGTAAATGTGGAAGATATCAAGTTCTAAAACAAGAATCAACATTGGTGTCCCTCAACCCACCAGACAACGTACTGCAAAATTATCACTGCATTTCGTGGAATTTCATAGTCGTAGATTTACAATGCACCATTACCTGCACCTCATCTGAACCGTGAAACTCTGTTGTCATGTTTTCTGACCAGAGAGTGTCACATTTCTATCTTTTTCGCAAGGACCGTCGAGTTCGTGTTTTTGAGTAGTAGGTCCTTTTTGCATTCTGTTTCTTCTGGTAACGGTATGTTCCAGCAAGATGACGCAATCTTCATCATGCGTGGGTGACACTCGACTATCTTTCAATGACTCCAATAACCTCTACATTCGCCTTATTTAAAACCCATTACGACTGTATGTCACAGTTTTCACTAAATTGATTGATTCCAAACCCAACAATCCTAACTTAATTATGGAGATTTTTTAAACTTTCTTGGACATTGCAATTCCCGTAGAATTAATGCATCATCATGTAACCGCCATTATTGAAACGAAGAGAGGCGCTAAATTTTAACTGTTGCTAATGTTTTGCCATTTCAGTTTTTCTGTCTATCGAATTCACTTCCCAATACTATAGATAAAATGCACTGTAAGAACTGTAAATTTGAATAAAACAACATTTGGAGCAACATCTGGATAAATATGACAATTACGATTTTGAGATCCTTAAGAAGCATTGATTAAAACTTGATTAAAAAAACGAATAAGAACAATATAACCTTTGAATGAAATAATATATTCTCATCACCATTCTCAACAGCCAGGATAAAGTGATCGAAGCGTTGCGATTATAAAACCTTTATAGGATACAAAACCGAAGCGGTAGTTTTATTAAACGAATAACAACACCGGATCAAAAAATTTAAACAGATATTATTAAATGCTTAATTCCATGTTATGTTATAAAACTGAAAGTTAAACTTTACGAATATTATTAAATTAATTGACAACTATTATAATTCGCATAATTATATAGTAATTCGATAGCGCTTTTAGAGATTCCAATTGACAGTTCAGTAAGAGGAGGTTGGCAATTAAGGTATCTTCGTCTTTCTGTTAAGCAGCAATAAAAAGTATCATTTACATTGACATTCGTAATATTTTACGCGAGAGAAATAATTTCCGCTAGTGTAAAACAATCATTTTATTTAACTTAGCCTACGGCTATCAGTATTTTCTTTCTTACTCCTTACAGCCTCCTTCAGTGAGCTAAATTCTTGTTAGATAATCTAGAAAACACTTATTTGGCAATGTAATGTTCAACAGCTATTTTGTTCCTCGGCATGCGCTCTTGAGCTCATGAACAGATAATAGGCATTTTCGCCTGAGGTTATATTGACGTGAGTTTACCAGCGAGTGATACAGGATGTCGTCACTAGAGATGTGCGCATCAATACCAACACTTTGACAGGGATGCAATTATTCTTTGTAATTACTTGGTACGATTAAAAGTTGGCAATATCTAACAGACATAAGAAGATATAAAATCAAGTTAGATTCTCATATTATATTTTAAAGTGATTATGATTTTCAAAGAAATGTCAACAACGGAGAAATTATACTTTTTGCCTCAAAGACCTAGTATTTTCAAAATTTACCCATTGGCATTTTTCTGTGGCTTAAAGTCAAATTGAGCGGTCCATTTTTCAAATAATCCGAGGAAAGATTTGTTCAATTGAATTAAATGAAATAACATAAATTAAATTAAATTCAAGAAAGTAAAATTCTCTTCTGTGTCTGTACATTTTTCCTGAAAATTTAATTTTGTTTTCGTCCGTTTTGGTTCTTGTGAAACGACAAGGATGGTGAAAGTTGATTGAAACAATCACTGAACCGAAATAATAGGGGTTTTAATGTCGGGACAGTACTCACAATTGAAAGACCTTTTCGATTTCGAGTAACTTAAACTATGGCATATATATTGGCTTATCTATTATCAGACTTAAACGATCCTGTCTCACTAAGAAGAAAAACATATTTACTATAATTATCTCTCTTGTTACTTTGAACCACACAAGCCGCAAATATCTTCAAGTGAGTAAATGAACTTTTACTAACATTTTGGTCGGGACATTTTATCCTTGTATGAACGCTGGACAGAGTGATGCAAGAAATAACTTTGAGATTTCAACAAATTTATAAACTTCTTATATGTCTTCCTTACCCTGTTGAATCTTTTGGATGATAAATATGAGTATCAAATAGAACACGATCACGACGTCATTGTTGAGAGAAAAAGACTTCAGTATTTTATTGCTGTTGCGATTAACTGTCCTTCACGCATTCAGTCTGCAATAATATGCATATATAAATTAATAAAATGTTGTGTATGCATGTGCATGAGCGTATTTCTGAGTAATTCGGTGTATTTTCTCGTGTGCAATCGTCATTAATGATCAGATAATCTATCATCAAACGCATGTACAGAAACTTAGGTATATACTCACACTTAAATATGGGATATATTTTGAGGAAAGAAGCCCACTTTGCGTAATTGTATTACGTAAAGTATCATTTTTTCAAAGGATAGATAGATAGATAGATAGATAGATAGATAGATAGATAGATAGATAGATAGATAGATAGATGTTAATAACGAATTAATACAATATATATCGTGTAATACAAAAAATAAAGGCATATACATATTTTGACTACTCTACATGACAGTATAAATACACCGTATGCACATATATATTTGATATAGAGAGGCGGTTATTTATATATACAGATACATACGTGTAATATATAGATAATTATTGAGATTATATGAAATGAGCCGATTTCAAAAATAAAGATATTGAAAAATTGCCATCTAAAAAGTGTCATATTTGAAATGTGCCATTTTGCTATTAACGCTAATGACTGAAATGTTTGTGTCTCACTGATGTTCGAACAAGATAAAATGCAAAAAGCCTGTACGACTCAGAGAACTCATATCAAAGAGACATATTTATCAAAAACTGATTCCGTTATTATAGATAATTGCTTCCCGAAATACCTCATTATTGGTTGTCTGTTTCGATTAAATAACTCTCATACCAACAGATGCGTTTCCAGGCACTTTATATGTGTCACTGTGCTTGTTTATCATCTCATCCATAGCATTACATTACAGGGTTTTACAAATGTGTATTTGAACTGGGTTTAATCAGAATTTTCTGTAAATTCATGCCCACAATTCTGGGCATGATTACACATCAACTCATTAAAGCCTGTTCATTAACCAGACAAGCTACACATTAACCTAAGTAATTACGTCGCATCACTGCTAGCAAATTATTTGAATATACAAGAATGTGAAGCGCATAGGAACTATTCTGATAGAACAATTTTAAGCTGATATCTGAAGGCAGTTGAGTTTATTTCACGATTTACCTTTCCTACTCTGTATATACTTATGAAGTTTTCTCAGTTTCACTAATATGCTATATTTGTCAAAAAACATTCAATGCCTATTTCTCCAATACGGCGTTTTCAATGGAGTCTGTGACTTGTATATAAATGAAAATGCAGTTGAGATTTTAGTTTTAACGTAATCATTGACATCTACACCTGATTAGCCAAATTTCAAACATTTGTTTTTTTTTCCTGAAAGTTATGCAGTGACAATCGCATTGAGTTCCTTGAATCTGTATATGTGTAAAAGTGAGTGCAATTGAAATGAGAAGAAATCTTAAATGTTTTTTTTTCTCTCTTTTTGGCGAGGAGGGGGGTATTTTATCATTTCACTCCAAACAGAGCGAGAATGTCACTAGTACTCAGAAGATTACAGAGAGTGAAAGTGAAAGAAAAGACTGAGTATAGGAAAGGACAAAAGATGAACGGAATTCAAGAAGATAGAAGATAGCGATTGACGTTGCATTTAAATTTTTGAAGATCTTATTTATCGGGGAAGCAAGTAAACGAAAGGAACTCTCACGGGCAGGAAGTGCGAGAAAATAAACTGGTGAAGTAGAAATAACAGTTGCATTTAACTATTTCAATAGTAAAAGGGTTTTCCTAAATGCCAATCTATTTTGACACAACAGGTGAAAGATTATGTTTAAGATTATTGTGTAGTGCGAGTATTTTAGAGAGTTAGTGATGGTTTATCTAAATCAAAAATATATGCACAAATCATTGATTTATCTGTACACGACTTTTAACGGCAAATTTTTAAACGGCTTTCTGGACATGCTTTTAATGACTAATTTTCGATAATTCCTCTTACGCTTGCATAAGTGACGATCTATTCAGTCCATATATTACATGGTAAACTTTATCAATTTTGCTGTAATGAAGAAGTAAATGTAGCCACAATTGAAATCAAGGTTAATTATAATACGATTTACCAATGTATTAATTCTTACCCAAGTTTACGTATGCACTTTTTAACTTTATTCCTCTCGTAGGGAGTGTTTAATGTTTTGTATCTTGCAGGTTTGCTTGTTTTCATATATTAAATCTAGTTCAATATCAAAATCACTTTCGCCAGTATTTCTAGAGCAATACTTGAATTATTAGGAGTTCATTTGAATATTTTCTGGCCTATCAACACTTGTTCGGAATGTCATTTTGTACTTGCAATACCGAAGCAACAATGTGTCAGCACAATCAATCGTACACATTCAAGACTTATTTAAAAATTAAATGTGAAAATGGTTCTTTCATTTTCTCCTGTTCTACAGATAAATCTCTTGATCGGTTCAGAAATAAATCCATGGTTAAAGAGTAGAATTAATGCAAAATAAAATGTTTGATATTCACATGAGATACCAGATAAATTCTTGGATCTTCTAATAAACAATATAAAGAACGATAACTAATCAAACTTTTGAGGTAAATATTAGCCAATTAAGATCAATATAGGAGGCATTTTCAATTGTATACGCAATCATAAATTTGATCTACCTGTGTTTTTTTTTTAATAAACGAATCATTCCAGGTTAGTTACTTTCTCACAAGTTTAATCTACAAAGAACATTTCCTAATAAAAATCAGAACTCCAGGGATGAAAACCTTAAATCATATTACAGCATCGTTGCAACGGCTGCAGCTCAGGTGGTGCCCTACAACCCTCGTGACTAAATCATTGGAATTTCATAAGTAAAAGTTATCTTTTTTCCCATTGAATTTTTAATTATTTTTTTAATATAAACCACAGACACTTTTAAGTTTATGTCGGAATTCTCTCAGAGAAAGTAAATGCTGCAGATAAAGATGAAGAATTTGTCGCAAAATGTTCAAGCATCGGGCCACAACCATTCACTCAAAATGGACATTTAGGGAGTGATCTCGATTTACTCAAAGACGATGCCGAACATTTTACAGATTGAAACAGAAGATTATTATACTCAGGAACAATATGTTTTTATACTGAAATAGAGAAGACAAACCTTGCGCCATATTTCAAGAAATTTTTCCTTGGTTTATTGTTCAAATATTGTTGGTCTCATACAGAAACCACGTAGAGAAAATGGATAGATTGATCTAAACGAAGTCTGAAAGGGAGACATCTTCAGGATAGTAGTAAATATGCATCATTTTTATTCATTCTGTGCACTTACTAGTAACATCAACGCAGTTGCCTCATATATGTTACTAGGTCATGAGTCAGGATATGCAAATTTCTCAGGTTTTTTTATGCCTAGGATAACAAAGCCAAGGTTTACATTCGGTTCAAAGAGAATGACTAAATCGAATGAATCTAGAGGTTGGTGCCAAAGACGTCATCAAACCTATATTAGTGAATCCATAAAAATGTTCTGTTATCACTAATTCATATTAAGCTTTGATTTCTGAAGCATTTTGTTAAAGACTTGTTATGCATGTATGCCAAAGGTTCCTTAGTTTGTCTGAGTCTAAATTGAAAGAAGGCGCATTTACTGAACCTGATATTCGCAAATTCATTCTTGATGGATATTTGATGGAGTAATGAGCGACCTGGAACGATAGGCATGGGCATCAATCAAATAAGTAATTTCTAAATACATAAGTAATATTAAGTATCCAAATGACAAACAAATTATAAGAAGGTTTAAGGGGTTGGGTTTCAACATGAACCTCAGAGTACACTTGTTGGGACTACATTTGGAATTTTATCCAGACATCTTGGAACAGTGAGAGAACAGCGAACCTGAGAGAGCAACAATGAAATCATTATGATATCAAGGAAGTAGAGAGAATGTATCAGCAACGTTAGGACGTATGAGAGGGAACTGCTGCTGGATGACTCGCACCAGAAGAATTTAAAAACGAGTTCCTACCAAACTAACCTCTGAGAGAAAAAATAGGGTTACAAAATCTATAAAAATGATATGTAAATAATGGAATATATAGCCATTTTCTTGTATACATACTATACAGTTGTTTGTATACGTTTAAAAATTACATCGGCTAAATATTTTCATGTAGAATTATTATAATATACAGTATTATATAAATGCACTGCTATATCCTCATTAAATTCATTTGTCTATTTTATGTTAGAATATGATGTGATGTAAATGTATTTTTGTGTTTATTGTACATACCAATAATTACTTCTAATTAAATAACTTAAAGTTTCAAGTGACTTTACAAATTGAAACAATCGAAATAGTTCTAAGAAAAGAAAAATAAGTTTCTTGGTTTAAAGCATGAATTTGGCCGAATAGTTCCATATGAATGAGACAAAAGAGAAGCCAATTCAGTTTTAAGCAGATTCCCACAATAAAATTCAATTGTCAATCTAGCTAAAGTCGTTTTTTTATCTGCTCCCTACTACCGATAGTTTGCCTCGTCACGAATTTTTAAAAGTTTTTCATAAATATTTAAGTGGTTAATTACAGTATTTACTGCTAGATGCATTGAGAAATTGGCGAAGAATTTTAAAAACTATAATAACATTTGTAAGGATTTTTTAAAACTTTTCACAATATTTTGATTTTTAATGACTAATTAATCATTTATAATCATATACATTTAATACTGTGCTCACTTTTTAATTTGTGTGTCAAACAAGAGTGTTTACTTGGTTAGACTTGTAAGTTTTACTTAACCAACGAATACAAATGGATGAGTTTTTTTTTTCGTACTTCTTGAAGTTACTTTAATATCAAAAAGGTTTTTTTCTTCCTATCTGCTAGGAAGGTGATTCTCCATTAAAATGAGACGATTAAAGTTCATTCCTACAAAGTGTGAATCCAACCATTGACCAATACCTGAAAGAGTTCTCTAAATACTTATATATTTACAATATATCATTTTTGGAAAATTCTATATAGGTTTTGTGATTCACTTTTAGCATAAAATATTATCAGCCTTTTTAATACATCTGTTTATATATAAATACAGATTTGCATATGAAAACATTATGTTGTACGAGACAAATGTTTTGCTTATTCACGCGCAACTTTAAGTGTGCTAGCGAAGTACAAAAAGCCAATTTCTTATTTCACATATTTTGCCATATTTCTCTTGTACTTAGTCGCTTTTGCGAGTTACATGGAATTTAATTGAATGATTTGGTGGTAGTTTTTTTACGATATTATTTTTGTCTTTCATTTCTGAGATGGCCAGCTTCTTTTTCTAGTCGTCTGATCAGATTGATGTGGGCTGCCCGAACGAGGTTGGAGTTACGCAAGGAAGTTTGTGCTGTCGTATTCTGTGAATTTGATTGCTGGGCTCGTCGACTGATGGATTTAAAAATGTAACCACAAACGGAGAGTTAATTATACAGACAAGCCATCAATGGAATTATTTTAGTGGTCAGAAAACAAAAAGAAGAATGACAGAAAGTAGAAAGAAATGGGGCCAGATTACAATAAAAAAATTAGTGATGGGTGAAGATGGGAAAAGAAGCATGAAAAGGGATTAAGTTGAAAGAAAATCATAAAGGATGAATAGAAAAGAGAGATAAAAATAAATTTATTAGAAAGGAAAGAATGTAAAGAAGAGTAAAAAGAAAAGAAAGCGATAAGGTATGAGGAACAAAGAAAAGACTAAGAAGAAACGAGAAGATCAGAAATACAGTCATAAAGAAAGGACAAATTATAGAGGAAAAGAAAAAAGGAAAAACTGTGCAACAAAGCAGAAAGTAAAAGTCAGGGAGACAGAAACTAAAATAAGAAAGAGTGGAAGGAGAATAAAAATGATCGAATGAGCTTGAGAAAGAGATGGAGTGAAGAAATAAATGACAACTTCATGAAAAAGCTCAGATTTTGAAAAGAGAGTAGAGAAAAATAAAACAGAGAGAAATCACGAAGAACCAAAAAGGAGAAACATTTAAGGTACGCATGCCAATGTCTTTTACGTTCTTTAAACTAAAGGAATTTACTTAGAATATGGGAGTCACGGGCACACCCTTCAGGTTTTTTTAGCATTGTAAACAAATGTTTTCCACATTTTTCTGATTTAATTGTTCTGACTGATTTTCTTTTCAAAAGATGAAAAGTTTTATTTGTTTCAAAGCTTGAATGGGTTTTTTGCGAAATCTTTTCTTAAATCGCATTGCTGTTTTTTTTCAAGTACCTTCAGTGTTTAGGGAATAGAGGAGAAAGGCACTGCCAGTGATTTAGCTTGTACTCTTAGGATTTAAAAATATGAATCTGGAAAGGAATTACCTAAGAGCTTTTTTTCTCTTAATAACATTCTTTCTATTGCTTAGGGCTAGTCAAGTATATTACAAGCATATGTATCAAGTATATTTTAAGAAGATAACGAAAGCAAAATTGAAAATGGCGTAATATATTCGAGAACTGAACATAAGGAACGTAAAGACAAAACTTTCAATGAAGAGATTAATTTCCATTGGAATACAAACTAATAAAATGTAATGTTAACTTTTTTGAGTTTGGATCATTTATAGTAATTTAGATAAATATTTATACCTTTTGATGTTCATCCAATTAAGTATCTGCATGTGAACAGGCGTGCGTAATTTCATGGGCGTACGGTCGAGTCGTTAGAATGTTAGTGTTCCAATCATGGTTGATTTGTCAAAAATATAGCTTCAGTCTGAGAAGATTAAGCCAGCATGCGACACCGTTTCGTAATGCCACGGATTGTCTCAAGCCTTATGAATGGAAACGGGTAGAAGAAACTGTTTGGAAGCCAATGATGTGCTAGCACTGAGTTACAAATCATTGTGACCGTGGGTTTGAGCAGGTTACGCTCACATGAAGTTACAAATCATCATCACCAAGGATTCGAGAACATAGGCCTTGTTCAACTACTGATCACGTCTCTTCTAGCAACTCTTAACAAAGATTCGTTCATCATAGTTGCAGTATAAATCTACAGGTTGGCTCTGTGAAACCCAAATAATCCTGAGCAGGCGCCTGCAACACTGATTATCTAGCCGTAATAGCAGACGGGTGTACTTTGTAGACGAGTAGCCAACCATTATATGTGAATGTATTAAAGCAATACAGACATCCCTTTATCTCGCGAGATAAATGTAGCATGTTGTTTGGTCAAAATTCAATCCATTGATGGTGAGACTAGAGGGGCCTCTCCAGAGCGAAATCCTGGATACTGAAACTATGCTCTATGGTCCAAACTCTCGACCTTACCGACAAGATCCAAAGTAAGATAGTGTATTACATTTGGGACCAGCTTCGTTGCAGAATTTACCGGAAGTTTTTCATTTATTAAAGCACATAAGGCCTATAATAATTAAACGTCAATATTGGTTTATTTGTAATTTAGCATACTGATTCAGATATTTCAATTTATATCATCTTTTAACGTCCTGTTTCTATTGATTTTGATGATCGTTGACGTATGTTCCACAAAGATGGACAAGTCACTAAATTATTCAAATATTAAGCGTTTTTTTAATATTTTTCGTCTTCTGTTTTAATTAGGAAATAATAAACTTTTTTTTATTTTCAAATTAAAAATATTTTTGTAAGATATTAATTTGGTGTTCGGTATTTATTGTTTCGAGCAACACTAGTAAAGTCTAAATATGCATTTTATTTTTATTTTTACCATTCAAATACGACTAAAATTTAGTCATTTTAAAATAACAAACTATCATTCAATATCTGCTATTGCTTGCAGGTTCAATATGAACTTAGTTTTTAACAGAAATATGTTATATTGCATGATCGTTAAATAAGTTGTTTTTCGAAAGATATTTATGTAAATGCATGTTTGTAACATAAAATAATATTCTTTATACACTTCAAATCTGCTCCGATGTAAGTTGCATGATGTAACCATAGCAAATAATCAGTAACCAATAATTCAATGGCCCTTGGAAGTCTAAATAAATTTAATGTTAAAAGAAACATATGAGCTAAAATATACAAAAACCATATACTATAAATGTTTATAGATTACTTTTATTACTGACCAAGGAAATGTTATCTAAAACAAATTGCTTATAGCATTAATTAAACTGAAGACCTCGCTCGAAAACCTTTGTTTAGCTCTTCCATCGGAATTTTCTCACACATCTCAATGAAGGAGGAACTGTTACGTAACGTTCAACACCACCAAATCCAAACTACTAACATTTCATCATCACAGAGCAGACCATGAGTTTCCTATAGTCATGATGAACTATTGTACTCTCAATGAGGCATGGAATGTGTATTGGGTTGAAGCTTACATCAGACCTCAAGAGGAAACCGTATATACATTCCATTACTAAAGACGCTGGAAAAATGATCGGTTTCTTTTACCGCTCCAGAAAGTACCTGACTCCTCCCGCCATGCTCTAACTTTACAAGAGTCAGATCAGACCAAAAATAGAACATTATTGCCACATCTAGGCTGGAGCTACAAAATCCTCACTTTCCAGCCGCGATAGAGTTCAAACGCATTTTCCATCCTATATTCCCTTTCCCACAGCTGAAAAACTGATAACTACTACTTTATTACAATGTTCATAGCAGATGTTGGGGAGAACTACAGCTGCCGCCGGTCGAGCCTTTCACAGCTAGAAACCGCCAGGTCACATACACTAAGTCGACTCATCCTCATTCTCTTCATATTACATTGTTAAAGAGAAAGTTTCATGATTGTACGGTCTTTCCCCGATCACTACAATCTCTAAATCGAGTCTCAACTGTTATCTACCTGGTATATCTTCATAATATGAGCCGCTTATTCCCTCCCTGTACGTTCCTACAACAACTTCATTCAGTAACCCTTTACCTTGAGCCTGGCGTTGGGTGAGGGATACTAAAAATATTATCAGTGAAAAGCAACAGATGTCTTTGAGAGATACATTCTCAAATATATTTCCGATTTCAGAATTGTAACCATTTTACTTCATTTTAGACAGTTAAAAACGTATTCCATTGTGTCCGTCCATTCGTGCCTCATAACTGCTTTGAAAAACTTCCCTCGTTAAGTTATGCACTTTAATTGGATTTCCTAGAACATTTGCCATTAGAATTCAAATACAAAACATTCAGATTTTTATTAAAAGAAAGAAAAGTAATACCATTATTTATATTCGAACTAATACCTTGTTTTGTTGTTAACTTATTGACCGTTGTGCCTACCGACCTTCTACAAGTAACTGTTGAGCCGGGCAACCTTCAGGGAATTTCAAACTATACCCTTTTATATCTACGGAGGTAGATTGTTCTCGTTCCGCTATTTAGGTGTAGGTGTACCTCATCTTGTTCTTATTTAGTATTGAAACAGTTATTGCTCGCCAAGTTTCCACTGAAATAAAGTAGCCTTTAGAATTAGCTGAACAATTACTATGACTCCAAATTCACAAACACTTTGATCTGCAAGGCTGTTGTCTCGAGGTAACAACCAACCTCTGAAGATTAAAAAAATGGTCCAGTTCAAAATTCTCTATAGGTACACTCACCTAAAGAAGAACGAAGAGCAAAACGACCGAAACTTTGTGATAACAACAAAGATGAGTATGTTAGTTCGAATGTAAATAATGCAAATAATAACTTCTCATCCCGGAAATTTAGACAAAGAAGAAACAGCCTCGTTCTGGTCGGATCCTCCTGCTATTCATTTCGAGGTTCTTAACAACATCCAAACAAGGATCTCTAATGTAATTGATCCTGACTTGACACCTCGACTTCAGTCATTTTCTCACCAACGTGACTTTGTTTCCCTCTGTCTTTTCCACAAATATTCTCATGACAATTGCTCTAACTAACGTTTTCCCTGGTGCCTCGATTGAATGAATTTAAGCATGTGACTACATTGGTATCTAGGTCCCACCCTTTTACTTTTTTTTTTTTTTTTTTTAAATCATATCGCCCCAAGCAAGGCCAGAGGCCACGATCGCGCAAGCGGTTAAAGAAGGGTTGGAGGAAGAGCAGATAGGAGTGGCAATGGAGGGGATGAGGAAGAAGAGAAAGACAGTGGGTCGATCAAGGCAAGGGGGCCACAAAAGATCCGGAGCGAGAGCAGATAGGAATGAGAAAAGAAAGGATGTGGAGAAGGGTAGCGGATAGATCAAGGCAACTGGAGATGTCGATTGACGCTACACTTAAACCGTTGGAGATTGTATTTGTCAGGGAAACAGTAGTAGGGAAGGGAGTTCCATAGGCGGGATGTGCGAGACATGAAGCTATTGGAGTAGAAGAGACGTCTACACCTAACAGTTTCCACGGTGTAGGGGTGGGAGCGGGATGCCAGCCTCGTGGGGCGTTTAAATTCACGAGGCCTGGGGACAAGCGAACGCAACTCCTCAGAGCAATTACCGTGGAAGTATTTGTAAAAAAGGCAGAGAGCGACTGCAGACGAGATGACAGATCAGGGCCTATCCGTCTCTGGATCTTATCAAGAACCCCAAGGCAAACAGCAGGGGCTCCAGACCATATATGGCAGCAATACTCCATGCATGGGCGAATGGTCGATTTATAGGCTTGAAGGATCGATTCAGGGGAGAAAAATTTCCTGGCTCGGCACAGAGAACCAACTTTCTTTGCGGTGGCTGATGCAACTGACTCGATGTATTTGTTCCATATCAGATCAGCAGACAGCGTGAGACCGAGCAGCCGTAGGGAGGGGCTCTCGAGAAGATGGTCATCAGACATTCTAATGGGATGCAGGGATGGAACCTTGTGGTGGTTGATGGAGAGCAGTTTTGTTTTAGACGCGTTAAAGTTAACCATCCATTTCTTACCCCAGATCACAACTGATTGGAGGTCCTTTTCAATTTGGGCTGCCAGGTTAGCTTTTTCCGCCTCAGTAGATTTGCGTTTGAGGCAGGAGTAAATAGTGGTGTCGTCAGCGTAGATGCCGACTTGGGAGTCAATGGCGTCAGGAAGGTCATTTAGAAATATGAGGAACAGAGTAGGGCCTAGGATGGAGCCTTGAGGAACACCTGCATTAGTGGGATAGGATCTGGAGATGGATCCACTAAGAACAACCTTCAAATCCCGGTTTGACAGGAACGATTGTATTAGGTCAAACAATCGACCTGTGATACCATAACCCTGGAGCTTGCGGAGAAGGCCGGCATGCCAGACTCTATCGAATGCTTTGGAGATGTCAAGGGCCACGGCACGAGCTTCACCGTTGTTATGGATAGCTTGGCAGACAAATTTAGTGATGGCCGTAAGCACATCGGCAGTAGATCGGGCAAAGCGGAAACCATACTGCTTGTCTGAGAGCAGATCGTGGGATATCAGGTAATTAATCACTTCGGAGTTGATAATGGCCTCGAAGACTTTGCCGAAGAGGGGTAGGAGACTGATAGGACGGTAATTGGAAGGGTCGGAGGGATCACCAGTGTTCTTGTAGACAGGAACAATGGTTGAGGACTTCCAGCAGTCAGGAAAACAGGACTCCTTGAGGCAGCGGTTGTACAATTTAGAGAGGGCAGGCGCCAGTTCAGGTGCGCATTTCTTTAGGACAATGGCTGGTATTCCGTCACCACCAGTAGCCTTGTGGAGATCTAAGTTAGAAATAATGCCCAATACCGACGACGGGGTTATGTGCAATCCGTCCAGGAGGGCATCAGTTCTGGGAGGGAAATCAGGCAAGGGAACCCCGGAAGAATCTAGTGTAGAATTAGAAGAGAACTTCCGAGCGAAGCATTCGGCCTTGTCAGCAGAGGTGGTCAAGACCTCAAACTGATTGAATAGGGGAGGAATGGAGGGTTTGTTATTGTTCAGGACGCTCTTGCAGAGGCGCCAATAATCTCTGGAGCCAAATTTGCGGGATGCAATACGTTCCTTCATCCGAGCAGCAAATAGTGACTTGGCATCGTCGAGGATACGCTTACACTCGTTACGGGCAGAGGTAAATAGGCGTCTATTGGAGTCGGACATATCACTTCGAAAACGGTAGAAGAAGTGGTTCCTATGGGCAATGGCGGCTGAGCAAGCAGCTGTGAACCAGGGGGAGGAGCGAGGTTTGACCTTGAATTTCCTGGAGGGGATGAAGGCTTCGATACCGTCTTTAACCCAGGAAGAGAACTCAGAAGCACACTCATGAGTGGGGAGCTTAAATACAGCATTCCAGGGGACATCGCGGAGGAAGTCCCGAAACGCGTCCCAGTCAGCCCGTTCATCATTATCATTCCTCCCTATAACCAGCCTTTTCTCTCACTTTCACTCTCTGTAACACCCTGCGTACTAGTGGCATTCCTGCTTTGCTTGGGGTGAATTTATTTAAAAAAGTAAGAATATTTGTATTTAACCCTCTGTTAATAATGGGGACTACTGTCACACTACGAGTACCGCGGGGTTTTCAAAAACTTCATTTAAAATATTGAAAATATATCATTTACTTGTTAATTTTGTTATCTTGTCTTGAGTGTTTCGGATTTTATAGGATAAGTAAGAATGAAAAAACAAAAAGTTCTATTTTGAAAAATCGGATTTAAAGGTTAATATTAAAAAAATGAATTTGTAAGTCCCAAAACATCCAATACACAAAAATAGGTTTCATTTTATTTTCTATTGAAAACAATTTACGATCAGTTGAACTCTTAGAGTTCGTCTTTACTATACATTTACATGCTTGTAATTCACTCAAATATTATGTCTAAAACCAGAAAGTATTTCTTACGACTTGACAGCGGTATTCAGAACTCTACTTGATAATCTAAAGCGAAGTAAAGTATTAAGAAACAGAAAGATTTTGTTAGCAACAAAGAAGAGAACGCTGAACTGATATGTAATATCAGTCCCCCTCTATGGCAATGAATGCTGGATAATCTCCTTACAGATATAGAAGGGACTTGAAGCAACAGAAATGTGGTTCCCCAGAAGAAATACTGAGAAGGCCATGTGAGAAATGATGATGTTTTAGAGAAAATGAAACAAAAAGGACACTTACACATAACATTAGTAGAAGACAGTTGAAATTTGTAGGGTTTCTAAAATTTGATACTCACAGGACAGATTGATGGCAAGAGGAACAAAGGAAAACGACACATAACCTACCAATCGAACTTGAGCGAATGGATGACGGAACAAGGCTTAGGAGAGATATGAAAAAGACAAAATTTATTAAGAGCTACAAAGGACAGGAAATTGTGGTGAACTATAATCACCAACGTCCTGCACGGACACGGCATATAGATGAAAAGAAACAATATCACGAATTGAACGTGCGTATTTATGCAGCTTTGGTGTTATCCTCAACAAAGCTAATTTTTTTAGTCAGATATATTACTATATGTTTACCATCATTTCGAGAGAAATGAATGTACTTATTTGTACACATTTCTATTTCTTTATTATTTATTAGTATTAGCTATTATTTATTAGTATTAGCTATTATTTATTAGTATTAGCTATTATAGGAACCAGTTTGAAATATGTTCCTTCTTTCAGCAAAACAACATTTTGGCATCTTTTAAATCATTTAAATATGGATTTAAAATCAAAATAGAATTTCAACAAGGATACATTTATCATAAACAATAAAAATACAATAGATGATATGATGATTGTCTTTAAACTGCTGTGCCGAAGAGAATAAGTGATCATCTCCACTGACGTGCTAAAATATAATGGCCACATCCCTTTCAAGGCGTTGGTCCTTCATGTGCTCTCAAATTAGCTCTTCCTTCCTGTGAACACTTTAAGATCACGAAAATTTCCCTTTCAAATATGGTGCTAGGATATTAAGAGCAAAATCCTTTAACTGGTATATATTGCGTGATGGAATTTCTGCATAAGTGATCAGTGAGATTGAGATCTGATTTGTTTGGTGGTCAGGGAAACAGATTAAAATCTTCTTCATAATATTTAACCATTACCTGTGCAGTTCGTGCAGTATGGGACGAGGGGCGGCGCATTATCCTGCTAAAAGATACTACTACTCTCCTGGAAGAATGGGGTGTGCCTCCTCTACAATGGTATTAAGTTAGATGCTATACTGGAAAGTACCTTCTACATGAATTACAGTACCTAGTGTTATTTGGTAAGATTTTACCTAAATATCTACCTTTACATCCTGATACCAGTCTTCCTGGAGTAACAACGAATATGTACATACCATCCAACTTACTCATGACTCATCGAACAAGGTGATCGTCTTCAATTGATACAAAGTCTATTTTTGATGGCCGCTAGCACACTGAAGGTGATTTCAATGATGGACATTGATTTGCATGATTATTCTAACTGCTGCAGTCTATATGCAATAGGAATGTATGTATTGCATTTTAGGACCCCTTTTTATGCCCACTGATTAAAGTTTTCTGAAATTTGTGCTACAGTATCTCTTTTTTAAGTTTATATTTGGGAAAGCTTTCGTTATTTTTTCGCATTGCTAAGTTTTGGCTGTCAAATTTAAAATCCCTTATCATCAATTCCTACTGGTTTTTAGTCGTTAAAACTGAACGGAAGCACCCAACAAGTCGTGGTATTCCAAAAAAAGGTATAATCTATTCTTTTGGCACTAACAATTTAGTTTTTTATTGAAATCGCTCAAAACTTTCTTATTGGACATAACTGCATTATTTATTATATCGAGTACGCGAGGTTGTGTTGCCTACTTATGTACAAAGGGGTGCTGAAAAATCATCTGCCAAACCAAAAATGTCTGATGTTTAGTCATGCTATCCTACTTTGGAATTGAGTTGGGCTAACATCATTTCAGCACAATCACTTACATTTTATCCCCCAACATAGGAAATGATAAAGTTTGTACAATTTTTTAAAAGTCAAAGTCCATTTTTACGACTCAACAGACCCCCTACGTCTTGATTAAACTGCTGGGGAATAGGTGAGTTGCAAGCCTAGAGAGAACAGTATGCCTTGTTATTTGACCCATAGCTAGATGGAGAAGTAATAGAATTATACCTTTACGAACTCGGCTAGATTTCGAAATCTGTTCGCCGATTTCACTTTCCGAGTCGTTAACCATTACTCTAGACGTAGCTTATATCTCGACAAATGCAATATCGTTACCAAAAAATGAACAAAGCTTTAATCTCTACAGTTGAATTCTGTTTTATTGATACTTTATATTGTCATTGAGATTCTGCAACAGAAATAACTGAGTTAACTTCATGTTTTGTTCCATTAAATTTGTAAATTCAGAAAAGAATTCTATTTACATATACATTTGTGTGTGGTGAGTGCGATATTTTCTGCTCCTGTGTAAAATAAAAAAATACGTATTCTGCGACAAGTGTTACAAAATGCGAAGTATTTATTCATAAAAAATTAGATCAAGTAAAGATTACTGCTTTTATGTTAAAAGATATATGAAAACAATAATTACGTCAACTATAGTCATATATCATTTCAAAGATGAAAATGACTTCAGTTGCAGAGGATCGACTTTTGTATCCTTACACAGTCGTCAGTTTCTTTTTCTTTTCATGTAAAGTATTTAGAAGCACCAGGGTATCATAGGTCTTCTTTACCATACAGTCCCTGCTTTCTTATCTTCTGTGATAGCTTTGAACTTTTCACCCTGGCAGAAGGCTCCCTCTGGTGTTAGGCTCAAGACTTCTTATGTTCGTTTGACTGAAACTACACACTTAAATCCCATGGTTAACACTCCAGATCACTGGGTCAGTAACTGATGCGAATTTTTCTCCAGATGAAGGAAAATGTTGTTTTAAGCGGCAAAGAGATGTTCCTTTATCTTTTTGTATGAAACCTTTGTTCTATCTATCTATCTATCTATCTATCTATCTATCTATCTATCTATCTATTTTACGCTCTGTATCTATGTGTTTATTTCTACTTTCTTTTCCTGTAACCTTTATTCTGTGATCACTTTCTTTTAATCATGACCGTCAGGGTTATTGATCATCATCATCATCATCATCATCATCATCATCATCATCATCATCATCATCATCATCTTTTTCTCTCTTGTCTTTTGATTCCTTTCCCATATTTTCTTTTCATTTTCTTTTGTTCACCCATAACTCTTTATCCTTTCCATATTACGTCTTCACTATTTTTCCTCGCCTCATACGGCTTCATTTGATTTCCATTTTTCTCCTTTTCAGTTCCATATTTTTTTTATGTTTCATCATGCCATCTAACAATGGCCTAGTGGTTAACATTCGCTAGAATTCTGTGCCAAACTATAGCAAACTTATAAATTAATTATTCCGGATATTTTGGTATTAAACAAAATAAATCAATAAAAAGAAATTCCGCACGCAAAACATCACAAAGCGCTGGAGAGATATTAAGATATTTAACCTTTTTTTATTTTGTTCTTATAGTGTTTCACTTTATCTTTAGTATTTTTTTATATTTTCGACCGCCATTTTAACGAAGAGTTATACATTTATACTGCCAAAATTGCTTGCATCGTATCTATCTGTAGCTAGGTAAATATCATTGGATCACTCAATCGATGATTATCACGCTTGCTATTTGATGGATGAGTAGATGATGTAATGGATAGCGTCTCGAAATATGAAATCGGAGAGCAGAGTTCGAATTCCAGTTAAATCTGTTATATTCTCTTACGCGTAAATATCGCAAAAACTCCTGGGAAAAGTATGAATCCATCTCCCTCTCAGCTGTGGATTAAATAGTACATTAGACTAGACTCTTCAGTCTTGCTTGCCAACCAGTCTAAAAACTCTGAATTCAAAAACGGTAAAAGTTCACAATGACTCTATGATACCAATTGCAGTCAATTAATTGATTCGTGCTGGTATATAAATATATCGTGGTTATCGGCAAGCAAAGTGTGATTGGAGTGTCAAGTTCAAATTCCAACCGAGATCGTTGCGTCCATTTTCGCACAATTCTGAATGCAAATGCCGTTGGTATTTGGGGCTAGCAACTGTTTCCATTCCGTACAACCTATTTGCTACTGTAAACAAAGCAGAAACATCAAGCGCGGTGAGGTTGTAACCTTTATACACTAGTTTAAGTTTTGGCCACAAATATACTAATTCTTTATGACAGTATATCTGCCAGCTTTGAATTTAATTTTGAAAATATTTTTAAATTTACTACGAAAATCTATTTCCAAAATAACTCTCAATCGCTAATCCGATTATTTGTCTACCATTTTAGTTACTCTACATATTGATAAAACTAAAATAAATAAATTAAATTAAACATTCGATCCTTCGATAAATAGCAATTACACATGAATCGATCCGTAAATTTCATATATATATATATATATATATATATATATATATATATATATATATACATACATATATATATATATATATACATATACATATATATATACATATACATACATATATATATATACATATATATGTGTGTGTGTGTGTGTGTATTGAGTAAATTTCGAATAAACGGATCTGAACATTTTTCTATCAATTCTGAAGCTAACTTGGATTTCTCCAGATCTTGATCTCTCTTCCTATCAATTTACTAAAAAGATTTTCGATATTTTAACTGCAGGTCGATATACAATATGTAGTTGTAGTATATACATAGCGTTTGCTTTGTGTAAGTCTCGTATAAATCTAGTTTACATATATACCTATGCACATAATCCCATTTCCTCTTATTTGATTTATTTCTCTCACTATGACCATTTTTCAACCAATAATGAAAGCTAACTAGGTTTGACGGAGACCAAACTACTCACCACAATTTAAATCTGTTATTAATCAGTTTTATATTGATTAAGAATATTTATTTGCCAAAGATTATATTAGTATCGTCTCAAATGATCAATATACATTCGTGTCGAATAGTGTCCACAATACTTTACTATAATAAAGAATATTTCATATGACTTTTATTCTATGTAATTCTATGAAATTCTTTAGTTTTCGAATAGTGTGTGTATTTTCAAATTTGAAAATTCCATGCCTATTTTCTGACAAATAAGATAACTCATTATTAAGAAGGAATATTTTATTTCGAAGCCATGATTTCACATTATAATCTTGAATATTCCTTAGTGATAAAGAGATGAAAACAGCTTTATAAAAAGGGATCTGCAAGCCTAAGTATTCTAATTAGTTTGCTTTTAAAATAATTAATTTTGTAAAATGTAGTCTTGAAATAAAAAGAAATAAAGTTAGGAATTAAATACTAAAAGTAGTTTTCCAAGCATTTCTTTTCATACGTATTAAAAATATAAATAAATCATCTCTAGTATTTCCATTTTTTATCTAGTACCATTCATCGCTAGTCAAATTTGAAGACTATTTGTAAAGGTAAATTTAATGACAAACATGCTTCCAATCTTGAGGAATAACGCAACAAATTCTTAAATATAAAATTAATTCTCGCTTTGTTTATTAAGAATATATATATATATATATATATATATATATATATATATATATATATATATATATATATATATATATATATATATATATATTAAACATGTTGTGCTGAATGTTAAAGACAACATCGTCCTGCATATTTTCTTTTGAATTTTCTCATATTTTCTAATATATTTAAAATATGCAGGACGATGTTGTCTTTAACATTCAACACAGCATGTTTAAAAGAAAAATTGCTGCCAAATTACACACACACATATATATATATATATATATATATATATATATATATATATATATATATATGTGTGTGTGTGTGTGTGTGTGTGTGTGTGTGTGTGTGTGTATTTAAATTGTGTATTTGGGCAGCAAGCCCTCTTTTATACAAGTTTGATTAAAGACGACTGACAAGGTATTGCGTTTAAGCTTTTTATTCAATTTTTCTTTTTTGTACATAAAATTTTTACACGCTTTATGTCCAGAAAAGAACCTTATACAAACGCAAGAAAAATTGAATAAAAATCTTAACCACAGTACTTTGTCAATCGTATTTCTAAGTAATATGTTTTCCGCTTTGAAGAGCTTAAATAACTTAGACAGTACTTGTACAATGTTTATATAAGGACGGGATGCTGGTTCCCATGTACACCTATCTGTTAGGATGAGTAGCTAACACCTGTTGCAAACTTAGGAATATTTTTTCAACACCCACGTAGCCAAGCTCTGATTTATATTGCAACTATGCTGAGAGGACCTTAGTTTCTAGGGGATAATGCATAATCTGGTGTGGTCAGTAATTGAACAAAGCCTGTCGGTTCAAACGTCGGTCACAACTAACAGACGACATTGTTCTATTACCACAGCTTCCAAACAATTTCCTCTGCTCAATTTCACTCATAATACTTGGGCTAAACTTTGATTTGGTTTTAGGCACTTCCCAACGGCACTATACGATCTTATCATCTCTCCTGATCGATATTATCAAGAGGCCATCTAATTCACAAATCCAATTTGTGAATGAGGTGAGGTTTGAACATGGTCGTCATGGTCGAAACGCTAACGCTCTAACCACCCGGCTATACGCGTATAAATTGTTCGCTTAGTATTTTTTTCTTGGCGTTATTTGCCTTTCATTTATATGTGTTTCATTATATTAGCTCATAGACGACCAGGTTAAAACAATGTTGAAATGGTGAAGATCTAAAATTACATTTGAAAATAGCTATGCACATTTTGAACAATAAAACTATTAACAAAGCTATTAAAATGAATCTGAGAATATTCTTTTTTTCTCTTGTAATCTACCATCTATATTTCTTATGTTGTCTGTCTGTGTGTCTGTCATGGGCGTTGTTACCTCGCCCAGGCCGCATTTCTCGCCCGATTTCGATGCGGTTTTCACCACAAGTTTGCAAATGGCTGCCGTAAGGACATGACGGAGCCCGATTTTTGAGTTCGGACTCAGTTTCCGAAAAAATCTGCTACAGAAGGAATGATCGCATTTCAACCAAATTTGACACCCTCTTAGACTCTACCATTAGAAGTGTTGCCCAGAAGTTTCATGATCACGGATCCCTAAACAGCGCGGAAAATCAATAAAACCCAAAAACCGATACGCCCATATTGCGCCTGAACCGCATGTCGATTTTTAGCGAAATCCGACTGGATTTATGAGAAGGCCATTGGGAGTCACCATGTGAAGTTTCAACTCTGAGCGCCTGCCAAACATAGTACAAATCGACAATCGGTCAACCCTTAAAAATGTTTTTCCGGTTGGGTATTTCCTAAATGCAGATTAATTTAAGGTCACGCTATGCGCGGGAAGAAACAGGTCAGTGTGTGCAGTGGAGTGGAAGAAAACATTTGACCTCAAATTCTGGAATGGGTGCAGGACCATTGAAATTCGGCTTTTTTATCCCTGCTACCAGGTCTGACTTTGAGCCACAAATGACATATTCGACTTTGGCAACACTTTTGCTTTAATCGTCGCATCTTACCAAAATAAGCACTTCCTTTATTCGCATCTTTACTGAAAAAAAACCGCATACGTGCTGAGTGAAAATGGTTCCGCCCTCAGCAGTCCATTTTCCAATTCTTTAAACCTTTTCCCCTAGCCCAGGCCGCATCCCAGACCTGACGAGGAGTTTTTGCGCTAAAACAGCAGGGCTTCCTCCCAATCCGTTTCAAAGCTAATGTTGGCAAACGGTTAGCGGCTTTTCGTTGTCGCACAAACCAAACGAGCAAACGCTTCATTGCAGCTCCTTACATTCTCATCGCCGGCATCACGTGCGTTAGAGCCAAGCCGCATATGCAGCAGGCAGCTTGACTCCGTTTACGGCCAAGCCTTGCGCTTGCCAAATCATGCGCGCGTGCGTGAATCTTCCATTTTGCGTGAGCTCATTCATTGGTCTAAGTCATGGCCATTGTCCAGGCTACACCAATCAATGACAAGTCACGCTCCCTTTAAATACCTTCAGCGCGGCTGCATCCGCACTCACGTCTTGATTTGATCGCCATTAACGCATCTGTCCTTGAATTAATTGACAGCTTCCTGCTACCGCAAGTTACCTATTTGCTTAAACGTTTGCATTACCCATTTTATCTCCACGTGCTGCCTCTACTGTCCAACCCAGTCCATCTTAGCGTTCCATACCTATTTCTACCTTTTCGTAGTTCAGTTTTGCTATTAGACAGTTAACTGCTGTCGCAAGTTACTTATTTACTCAATCGTTTGTCCAACCTATTTTACCTCCACGTTACAGTTTTCACTGTAAGTTGAAGTGTACTGCCTTTACTACGCAGCCCAGTACACCTCAGTACTTCACTGCCTATTTCACGTGTAACCCAAACTTCTTGCCTATCTCACACTGCGGATTTTTTCTAAGCTCTATACTTAACATTAACATTGTTATTTTAAGTCAAGTGATAACGATTGCTGTATGAGTCGTACGATTTTTTAATCAAGCACGGGCAACGCCGGGCCATGCTGCTCGTATGATATAGAACAAATACGTAATACAATTTGATATTTTAAAAACTTAGTAGGCAATAAGCAGCATAAAATATGACTCAAATTAATACTACAGCATATCTAATGTAAAATGTTATCGCGCCGTAATGTTCGTGTTTTTCATTTTATATACGAAATTTATCTTTTATGATCTGCTGTATTATAGACCAACATATATATCCCTTGTTACGATGTCAGTTCTGTCTTTAATTGCCATAATCTTTAAGAAAATATATACATTTTGAATCTTTTCACACAAAGCTTTCTTGTACAAACTTGACGAAATTCGAAATATTCGATAATCAAAAGACTTCTGCGTATTTATATTTTAAACCTCTCAACCAACTTTCTTTAACAAATAAGATATCATTTCAATCAAATTAAAAGCATACAGTCGCATGGCACCTGTCAAAATAGTTTTCTTTTGTAAATACAAGTTGATGTATAAATTATAAACATACTTTTCATATACGCATTTACAACTGTCTACAATTTCCTACTTTGTGTTTAAAATTAAATATGAACCAGGTTTTCAGTTCTGAGTACCTTCAGAAAACCTATACATGCAAAGTGTCGCCATGTATATGTAACAAAAATATTGATATAAATGTGATTTTTTTTCAATTTAAATTAACCACTAAAAAATCTCAGATCTTATTTAATACTGTTTTTAAAAGATTTCGTGTGCGAAAGAAAAACTAGGATCTTTTAGATTATGAATAAAAATATACTCGGATATGGGGTCCCCAGAACTAAAAATAGAACAAAGAGAGATATTCCCCGACAGAGACAGTGGAACGATAACAAATCAACCATATAGATTAAATAATGTGTTCAGTTAGAGATTCCTTCGTTATCCGAATCAACACACACCTGAAGAAGGCTGGAAGTTCAACAGACGAAACATTTTGATACTAATAACATAGATGATGACATTAGATCTGCCAAGAAAGGTGTAATGTTGTAAGAACATTTATTTAATCAAAATTATGATCAGACTCATTTGTTACAACAACTTCTAAAACAATAAAAACTTCTTTAATGCAAAACAAAACAATATGCTAAAATTTGATGGAGGAATTTACTCTATCACCTGTAATAATTGCCATAATGAAGGCATAAATGAAACCTCAAGGAATTTAATTAAAAGGTTATGTAAACACAAAAGGGATCATTTGCAAAACAACACATTAAATGCTTAGTTGCTCAACGTAATGAGCCTGACCATAATTCTGATTTTAAAATGCTAGTGTAATTAGAATGCAATTTACTAAGAGAAAAATGTATAGAAAATACTTTAATCCCTAGATCATCCACAGTAAATTTACATCCAGGTTTTTACAACATTTCACCTTTCTTGGCAGATCTATTATTACAATGTGGGATACTTAATAACAAAGTTATGGAAACATGAACAAAAAGAAAAAGAAACTAAATGAAAAAGACTAGACTATATACACAAAATGTTTTTTAAATTAATTTAAATTTAAAATTCGCAGCAACCCGTTTCCTTTGTGCGCTGTGCGCATGTGTTGTCGCGACAACGTAAACATCATGTTAGTCGGATGAAGTCCTAAAGTGCGAAACGCGTCAAATGAAAACTTTTTCAATTTTGTCATTGTTTTTCTCCCTAAAATGGTTGACATTCTAATAGCAGTAATTTCTCCGTTAAAAATGATATTTTCTTGTATGTTTTGCAGAAATTAATACAATAAGGATAATTCGTATAATACCTCTTTTCATTCTCATGCCCAGATTTATTTTATTTCATATCTTAGTAGGTCAGCATCTAATTTGCATTTGTGTAGTTATTCTTTCGTATATATTAATTTTGTTACGCAGGTTCCTTTGGATATTTCCATTTATTCCTGGTTGCAAATTATCAATAGTCTGTATAATATTTATGTTAATTTTTGTATTATATTTTATTCTCAATATGAGATGGTACTGAAAAGATCTCGATTCATTTCTCTCTCTTTCTCTCCATATATATATATATATATGTGTGTGTGTGTGTGTGTGTGTGTGTGTGTGTGTGTGTGTGTGTGTGTGTGTGTGTGTGTGTGTTATGCTTCTAGAAAGAATCAAAAGAGTATAGATCAATCATGTGTCTGAGAACAAACATTTAATGGGTGATAAATTGAAGATGACTCAACGTAATATTATGCGGTATCTATCAGATTTAAGATTCTCATGTATTTTCAACGTTTTGATAATATTGATACGGAAGTTTCCAAACTAATACAGGGAATGAAAAGACACTAAGCTCGCAATCCTAACCACCAACCACAGCGACTTGGAAATATAATGCTTATTTCAAGTATCCAGTTGCTTCGTGTTCAAGGCCAAGTACAAGACGGGGGCCTCTAACGGAGACTCGTAATTTTCGAACAAAAGGAAGAAAAGGAAGTGGTCAGACTTCGAATGGACGGCTGATTTCGTCGAACAGGTCAATAACATTATCAAACGAAGCAATTAGATGACAGACTTCGCTGAGTAGCTCTAAGTGTTTGAGTCTACTATCAAAACTTGTGGTGCACACAAAACTCAGGTACAAGTCTTACGTAATTAAACCAGTTCATGTTCGACAACAGTCGGAAGAACCAACAGACCTGCATGTTCAGTTAGATCCGCACCCTTAAGAGACTGATATTCTTTGGTTGTTCTCCGACTAGAACTTCAACTAAGAGAATGAGATTGGCAAAATAAATGATGTGGCTGTGCGCATGCTACACGGTGCGATCCACAATAATGCTTACCAAGATGATATTGCTTATGTTAGTCTTGGGGTTTGTAGCAACGAGACCTATATTATGTCTCGCCCTAATTCTTCACATTAGGGAAAGACGTAGATCGAGTAGTAGTCCAAGGGAGGCCGTACATAGTCCAATAAAATTTTGTTCGCTCTCTTGCGCATCACACATGTGGCCTAAGAGGGGTTGTCCGAGAATTTTTGATATCATGTCACTACCACACTGGATTATTACATCTGGAGTTCAACAACGATATCATGGATCCTTTGAAGACTGCCATAGTAGACATAATTGGCCAACATGAACGAGAACCACATGATCCAGGATTTGAATTGCTTTCGATATCACATCGAACGCGGATCAGGTGGATGATTTTATTTAATAACCTTTATTTCTGTTAAACATATGTATAGTGTACTCTTTTTATTTTGATATACTGATGTTTTCTGTATAATATTTATGTTAATTTTTGTATTATATTTTATTCTCAATATGAGATGGTACTGAAAAGATCTCGATTCATTTCACTCTCTTTCTCTCCATATATATATATATATATATATATATGTGTGTGTGTGTGTGTGTATTTGCGTGTGTTTGCGTGAGTATATATATATATATATATATATATATATATATATATATATTAGGTTTTTGTTGAAAACAACATTATACACTCATCTGACTGCAGAAGACGCTTAAAAGTAAATTGAACCCTTAATAATAAAGAAACGAGACCAACTCTTACTATTAATTACGGCCAAAATATGCTAACTGTGTTCGGGAATAAAAATATTTCTATTGCTAAAAATATTCACATATTAAGACAAACTAAAACATCATTTATAATAACTAATAGATTAACTGAAACCTCTGCTATCCAAAGTTCATTTGGAGAGTTATTACACACTCTATGACCCAAAAAGACGCATACAAGAAAAATATAATAAAAAGATTAATCACAGTGCCTTGTCAGTCATCTTCAATGAAACCTGTATCAAATACACAATATATATATATATATATATATATATATATATATATATATATATATATATATATATATATATATATATATATATATATTAAGGTTTAATAGCAAGTCTGATGAGTTCAATAAGGTTATATTTATATTGGAAGCTGATCTAAAAAAAATTATCTACAATCTGTTGGGACTTTGTTGCATCAATTTATAGGATTTTATCCATTTATATTAATTTTAATGCTTCCAAAATGAAGTTACTCTCTTTTAATCGTCTGAGAAAGGCCTTTTGTCCTTCCACCAGCATGGCTGATGCTAACCGTCAGGAGGGTGACTCATCGCGCCTTCTCAGGCTTACGTTTTCCGTTGACATGAAGTGAAACGTTTATATAGAATCAATTTCCATGTCGGCTGCTAGGAAAGTTGTTTCACTGTAGCGTGCTAGACACGTTTTCTCGCTAGAAACTGTTTTAAATATTTATAACCCTACCATTTGTCCATACTTTGAATATTGCTGCCATAATGGGTCTGGTTTTTCTGCTAGATATTTAGAGATGCTTGATAAAAGAAGAATCTGCAATGTTATTGGTCCTGACATAGCATGTCGGTTTCAGTTACTTTCCTGCCACTTTTTCTATAAATATTTGCATGGTAATTATTCTGTTGAACTTTCCTCCTCGGTACCTAGAATTTATGTATTTAAGCGCAGTACTAGATTGGCGGCAAGGTCTCAATATTTTACAATTAAAATGGCTAGATATAACCGTAAGATCTATGCTAGCAGTTTCTTCTCTTGCACTTCTCGCGTGTGTAATTCTCCTCCGTCTTCTTGTTCCCACCCAACTTTGATCTTCAAAAATTTAAATGCAACATCAATCGTTATATTCTGTCTTCTTTTTATTGCTGTATTTCGTTAAGAGTGGGTTTTAATTTTTCACACTCAGTAACTCCTAATTAAGTGTCTTAATAGATCTATTGTCTTTC
>OZ038481.1:60996680-61184180 GCA_964036315.1 Acanthosepion esculentum | reverse complement strand
ATCTTTTTTGTTGCTTCTAGTGAATTTATTTACATGCTAGTTCCATAAAAAGTAAGCTTCATTTTCATAGAATATTGCTTTAACATATGACTTTGCTCTAGATTTGTCATTGACTTTTCTACTGACAATTCTATTCTTATACGTACTTCCCTTATTGATTAACAAACTGCAAATAGGCAGATACAGATCGAGTACACTTTACTGCAGACATAAGTACTGTAAAGCGTACATGCTTGCTGTTTCGTGGTTGAAATAAATTGCCTTCTGTTCTTGCTGAAATAGTAAGAAAAGCCACGTGCGTTTTCTCTTGGCTTATCAGCGACATCATTCGAAAATCAACAAACAGGAAGAGAAAGGACAAGAGCAAGAAATAAACATGAATGACATTACCTTTACAGAAATTCGGGTTATTGAGCGTCTAGATACAACTTGAGTATGAATGGGTAGCTGTTTCTAAGATGGTAGAAGCAGCCAAAGAAAAATATAAATGAAAAAAATCTTCTCTAATGATAATGTTTTTTCTTGTTCTTCCATTTTTTCCATCTTTCTTTCTTTTTTTTTTCTTCTTGTCATTTGTTATTATTATTGCTATTATTAATATTTTCTGTGATTGTTATGACAACTACTTCAGTACAAATCCTGTTTGTCGTCTTCATTTTTTCACTTAGATTGTCGTTATTTTCTACTTGAAATTCCTTAGTTATTCTTCATCATCCTCACCACCATCAACATAGTTACTCTACTTATCGTCAATATATATATATATATATATATATATATATATATATATATATATAGTTGCCAATTTACGTCATTATATCAGTCTGTGTTTAACTTTTCATTCATTTTAAATATGAAGCTTCTATATTCTTGTTTCATATCTATAATAGAATAACGCAGTATCAATTTCATTATTTTATCGATATTGTTGTCATAATAATCTTATTCTTATCTAGCATTCACATTTCTTTCACTTTTCTCTTAGATGTTCTTTGGTTCCTCTTTGTATGTTTGAACTTCAACTTTTCATCTTTTTATTTTCTTTTTTGTAACAGTTTCTTTTTAGTTGCTTTGTTCTTTCCCTCTTATAATTTCTTTTCTTTTCTGCAGCAACCAAACATTAATTTTGCTTTGGCTAAAAGACATTATGGTTGATATGGCATTAATCCTTTGGGTGTGTTCTAGGGTCAGGGAAATAGGGGGAACGACACGTTAAGGCGCTGTTTTTCGATCTCTACCCTTTCACTCTGCGCCCTTTCACTCTGCGCCCTTTCATCCGCTATTTGTTTATTCGTTTTTTATATTTGTCTCCACGGGTCTTAACTAAGCATTCTATTGTATCATTGAATCAGATAGCACAAACTAATCCTAACTCTCAACACACAATGACTATGTGTGATCACAAATCAACAATAATCAGAAGTCAACAAAATACATATTCACTATCAACTCCACATACATACGTCTTTACAGTGAATGTACTCATCATTAAAATATACATTACGTCATTGAACATAAAACTATTATGCAAGATTTTGCGAAGGACCTGTCTTAATTGTACGTGACATAAACTTAAAAGATAAATATTAAAACTTTGTTATTGTCTTTTTGTTGCTGGGATTTTGATAGCAAACTTTAAATTTGGACAGCTTTTATTCGAATTAAAAAATATGAAAAGACAAGTGTTTTCAAAACATGTTAAATGTTATTAACTCTCTGTTAATACTCTGGGACACTGTCCCAATGTTTAAAGACGGATACATGCATACATATATATATATATATATATATATATATATATATATATATATATATATATATATATATATATATATATATATATACATACATACATGTATATATATATATATATGTGTGTGTGTATATATATATATATATATTAATTCTAAACAGCTTGTACTTAACAAAATTGCAGTTTTAATGCATATTTCCAATATGCATTAAAACTGCACCTTAAATAATTTTAGAAGTAACAGTAAATATCATAATAACAATTTCGTTTCAAACAGCATTTAATATTTAAATAAAGTATTATTAGTTATTCCAAATCCGAATAAATTTTTGAACCAACTGTTAAAAATGATTCAAACTAATACGACGGTTTTCCTTCACACCCTATAAGTGGATGCAACAAAATCCCAAGCGAAAAGATTCTCTAAAATAACAAAACACTTTAGTTAAACAGCAACAACATCCAAAACGGGTAGCATTTGTAAATAGAAGAAAAAAATGAAATAATTGATCTGTTAACTTTGCACATTACCAAAAACAAAAAAGTTGGAGAAAACTACCATCAATGAATGCCAAATGTTTCCTGTATGGAAACAGTTGTTACTGTTACCATTGCCGTATATATTCAGCTACACCCTACACACCCAAGCAAACTTTACTCTCAAAACTAGTTTTAAAATTCACATTACACATTCTACTCCAAAATGCGTAATAGGCTTGCAATCTGAAGTGAATCCTCGATCTGAATCTCCGCTAGACAATCCTAATATAAAATATTGGACCAACTCAAACATAACAAAATTAATCTGTAAATGAAGCATAGTGATATTCGCGCAATTTGCAACAATTTCCCTACAATGAATAGTACTGTAAAACATTAAAAGATAGGCGTTCAGAAATTCTCGTGCATAAATGTCTTAATTTTTAATATAAGAACAATTGAGAAGGCGTAAAAATTAAGTAGATCTACTCACAATACACATATCTACGTATATACTTACAACGTTATTACGTGGGAATCATACAATATTATACAGACATATGTCATAAATATGTGTCATTACCCACGTTATGCAAGAAAGAAACCGACTAAATGCTATCAATAATGCAAATGGGAGCAGGGAAGTATTCAACAAAACCAAGGAGCATATCCAAAAATAATCTGATAATCGATATTGCTCCCATAATGCATTTTTCTTGTATAAAAAATGAAAGCAATTGTCTAATTGATCCGAATTATTCGCGTATCAGCGCTTGTAATTTCAATACGAAACTTCCATAATAGGCCTAATACTCTCAAAATAAATACATTCTAACATGTATACGCACATAAGAAAAGACATAGATAGATAGATAGATAGATAGATAGATAGATAGATAGATAGATAGATAGATAGATAGATAACAATACAGTATAAATGACATGTATGAAGTATAAAAATTTAATTCCCGTACTGACCACAGCTTATCGATGAGAGAGTGCATCAGGCCAACAGTTTCACACAATCGTATCCAGAAATGTTTCAAGTTCGGTTTTCTTGAGTCATTCGTTGTCGACAAGTATAGGAAGTTGCACCAGTTCATGTTATAATGTTGGCTGAAAATAAGATAAATAAATATGGAGCAGTGGATTAACATTAAGTTTTGTGTAAAAATTAGTAAAAATGCAAATGAAAAATTAGCTCTGTTAAAATGGCTTATGGTGAATATGCTATGAAAAAATCTATTTTTCTTAATGAAACAGCTGGTCTAAAAAAATGAAAGAACAGTGGAAATGCTAAAAGGGTTATGAGAATGTTCGGAGGAAAAGACTCAAACTCTGGCTTGACCCAACCAATGACTCTCAACCATGACAATGCTCCTGTCCAAGATCTGTTATGACGTTTCAAGTGAAAAGAAATCCATTAAAGAAATAGGACATTCACTTTATTAATCATACTTAGAGCCCTGTAATATTTAGCTATCTCCAAAATTAAAAATTCCCTGAAAGACAAAGTTTTGATGACATTACTGACATCCATCAACACGAAACTACATTGCTGAAAATTATTCCGGAAACGAGTTCCAAAAATATTTCCGGCAATGGGTATAGCTTCTCACTGAATGCATAACGTCCAATATTAATTTAATGTTCAAAACTTTATATATATACATACATATATATATATAGAGAGAGAGGGGGGAGAGAGACAGACAGACAGAAAGAGAGAGAGAGAATTAATATAAGTAAAAGGTTTTCACTTAGCTGATTAATGTTACCTTCAGCATCTCGTCTCCAGTGTCTCGTAGACGGACACACTCATCCGTCCACTCGTCAGGGATTATCAGTAATTGACTGCTTACATATATATATATATATATATATATATATATATATATATATATATATATATATATATATATATATAAAGAAAGAAAAAGAAATATAGTTTTAAGGTGTGCTCTATTTATGGGATAAATTTGCTCAATATCAGAAATTGAGCGTATGTAAATCTGACGATTGCGTCTAGCATGAAACAGCCTGTCGCCTCTGAGTGTTGACTTCAATGTTCACTTTTATATTTATATTTAATCACACACACACACACACACACATATATATATATATATATATATATATATATATATATATATATATATATATATATATATATATATATATATATATACACACACACTGTAATGGACAAACTTAACCACACATACACACAGTGTAATGTTTACACACATACATATACCATACACAAATAGACGTTTGCACATATGCAAATATTGCAGCTATAATATAAACAAGTAACACAACTGACAGAAAATACGATATGATTTGTTTAGCAAGTTGAGTAATAATCTGAAAAGCCAGAAGAATTATTTTCTGTCACAAATGCCTCGATTCCAATGTTTATCGTCACAAATAGCATTTTACATACATTTAATTTAATAACTAGCCAGAAAACCCATAAATACCTTTCCAGACATTCCACTTTATGAAATATTGCACGAGATTTCTATTAACACAAGTAAAGCATTTTCGTATAAATATAGCCCAATTTACATTCACTAATATAATCAACAAGATTATACAAATACATATTTACAAATACAAATTTAGTAATTAAATTTATATTAACTCTTGTAAGTTGTACTACATGTGTTTATAGAGTTGTTCGCAAAAAATTATAAATATGATTTTGCTACATTTCTTTTGGAAATAGGTTCGTGTCAATATGTCTCATTTTCCTAACTTAGATTAATCTTTTCTCTTCGGGCCAAAATAAAATTAATCTATAAAATTGTTTTAAACTGGGAAAATATCTTCCTTGAATACCTTATAAGTTAATTATAATATGCGTCTTATAGCAAAAAATAGCTAACATCAAACGTTGAAGATAATTCGTAAAACTATAGCGATATGACTCTACGGCTCAATTTCAATGCGTTTGAAGCCAAACAGAAAGTTACGGAATCATATCTGTTAAAAACTTGACTTAGTCTTTATTGCTGCCTCACCAACTGGAACATGAAAAGAATATGACGCTCTAGAAATGTTTTCTTGATCGTACATAGCATCAATAGTGAAGTTTGAAGTCTTCTTTGGAAGAGAGTGATGAGGGAAAACGTGGCTTAAAAAGAGGACACTTTTTATGTGAAAACGCCAAATATCGTTATGTTAATTGATTCATGCAAAAAAAAATGAGATTCTCTGATTAAGAATGCAGCGAATTTATTTGGAAGAATGATAAGAGCAATAATGAAAAAGGCTGCAAAAGGAAAACGTCACAAAACACGTGGGGAAAGGGACATGATGATAAACCAAATACAACGTGAAAAAAGTGAGTAAAACAGAAATAATGAAAATCAAAAACAAATTAAAACCTTAATCAAACATTAATAGATTTAATTAAGTTGGAACAGATAATTGATTAAAGAAGAAAAAGAATTAAAAGTATCATTAAGAAAGAGCAAATCAAGGTAAATAGGACAAGAAGGAAAACTACAATAAATATCAACAAATAGATTTAAAAAGCATCAAATGTGGTAATAACAAACTTGATTGGGGAAGGAAAACAGCAAGTCGTCCAGAAATGTTCTAATGTCACTTTCTCGATTAAAAGTAATAAAAATGGAAAACACCATCCTTAGGATCTTTGTGTATTTGCCAGTTTTTCATCACTCTTCTGAGTGATGAAAAACTGACAAATACACAAAGATGTTAATTCGGTAGAGTTTACTTTCCTTACGATTGAAAATAATGTGCATATTTTGTTGGAAGACAGTTGATGGCTATTTCCTCTTAAAAACGCAATAGCAATGATTTTTTTCCTTCATTATAGACTCTTTACCTTTTTCAATTCTTCCTCCTGAAATGCTACTAATCTTTCAATGCTTATAATTGTCATCCTAATATGCAAATATTATTACTGGTCCAAGCAATATTATGGTTGTTTGTTTATTTATTTGTTTCTCACGAATATCTCTGCAGAGAATATTGTTTGAGGCTGATTGAATCACAATAACCCGCTTCATAATGACTTCCCTATTATCGTTCAGTTCGACGGAGAGAAATATTTGTTTTTACAACGAAATTTAGCTGCAGTGTGCGATAAATATGTTTACGGTCTGGCAAAGGGGTTATATTTGAAATATTGTGTCAAATAATGATTGGCCGATGAGAAAAACAATGCCAATATATGAGTAGACAGAGGGTTGTAGTAGCAAGAGATTCTTTCAGTTGAATCTAAGATGTTGTAACGAAAGGACACAAATTAAGAACAAGGTTTTGTTGGTACAGACGTCTTTAAAAGGACGTATATGTGCCAAGCAAAAGGTGTGAAATTTGGAAGCATTGGAATGGACTGTTAACAAGAGAAGAGTTGACTTAATACTAACGGAAATCTGGAAGAAAATGCCTGTACTTCAGTTAAGTAATGGATGCTTTCCTTATTTTCTGTGAATCCAAAGACAATAGTACTTTGCTTTTTTTAAGGCGATGAGCAGCTGTTTCCAAAATATTATGAATATTTATATTGATATTTGTGTTTAAGGCCTACATGTTGGATACATTTATTTGTATTTATCCATGCTGTGGGCTAGAATATGTATTGAGGGTAACCCAACATCTACCAATGAAATCTCATACTTCCATCGGTTCTCTTGCACTAAATAGTGCAGTGAATTGTGTATCTAATTATTTTCTGATTGAATGCAATTTCCATAAAAATAGATATGACTCCAACTATTGTGATCATTGTAAACATATTTAGCACTGTCATAGACCATTGTTTCATTTACAAAGCAATGTCGTCTCTACTCTTGTTTTTCAAAGTGGAAAACCGCTACAACTAAATCGGCGCACAAATAATAATAATCATAATCATAATAATCATAATGATTATTATTCACACTCTTCTTCTTCATCTCCTCATTATTATTATTATTATTATTATTATTATTAAGCTCATATTTCTTGTATACGAATGTTTATACCCCAAACTTCATGAAGAATGTTTATTTTCCCGTAAAATATCAACAAAATCATGTTCATCCAACAGATACACATTTAATCCTTTTAACAGTTATAGTTTAATTCGTACTTCACGAGATACCCAAACATTGTGGAAATAGAATTTTGGGCTCTAATGTCCAAAGTATTTATTATGTGTGTGTTGATATTTTCATCCTTCATAGATCTCGTTTTTAAGTGAAATCAAAAACAATATTTAGATATTTGTATATAGATTTATTCCGCCACATATGTGCAATTTTATTCCACTATCTTCACCTTTCAGAATATGTATATATGTCATAAATTTCGGTCACTTGTGAAATGAAATACCATGTTCAAACGTCACCTATTGAAAAACGCTACAAACTATGATTCGAACCCAATATATATATATATATATATATATATATATGTGTGTGTGTGTGTGTGTGTGTGTGTGTGTGTGTGTGTGTGTGTGTGTGTGTGTGTGTGTGTAAATCGGTAAAATAAAGAGTGATGAGTAAATCGGAAACAGAAAATAACCTACTTTGTTATTACTCTAGATATAAATACATTGACATACTGCTGTTTTATTGTCAACGGAGACATATAAGGATCTCATTTTACAAATTGATATTTTTCAGTTTTCATCGTCTATCCTCCATCGACAGCTTGTTATCTTTTATTTTTGTTTCTTTTTTGTTCAGTTCCAATTTTTTCTTCCTCCCTCAGCCTAATATTGCATCCGTTACCGGCATATAATCTTCAGTTTAAAGAGTCAAGTTGTCTAACGCTAAAAGACAATTTAGTTTTCTGGAAGCTAATTGTTGAAGGCCCCGAGGCAAGATTACGATGAGTCAAATCAAAACATTGTGACATGATATAAGTGGTTTGGGGTTGATGTTACGCCTACGGCTCTTGCTCTCTACACAATCGTTTGAGGTCGGCCATGTCGCTTGAGCGGGAATAATTCCATTTCTTCCATTGGTGCCTATTATTTGAATCATTTCACCCACAGCAGTAATTTTCCAAATCCCTCACGTCAGCCTTAGAATGATGAAGTAGCAATTCCTCCTTTCTCTTCAACACGTCTCTTCAAATAAGGCTTCTTTTCACGTCTCCCTTCTTTTTCTCCTTTCTTAACCCATATTCTCATTGATACTCAGAGTAATGAAACGTTTTTATACATCTTCGTGTAATGAAAAATCGCGCTAACAGAAAGTAACTTGGGAACAGTGAAATAAAGCCGATCGAATATCTAATTCTTAAGTCTGATCCTGAGGTCAGTATACTTAAAATGTTTTAACGAACATCTGATGAAATAAACACATCCATGAACATGAGAATACTTAAACAGATATACATGAAAACATTCGCATACATATAGACTCTAGTGTTTGCTTGACTTGAAAAATGAAAAGTCACTTGATTTTGTCCCCACCACTAATTATATTTTTAGGTGAAATTGGGTACTAATTTGTGTTGCATGACCAATATTAGCGTCAATTCTCCTTATATTGCACCGTTCTCTGATTGCTCAAACTAATTCAATGTGAACAGTAATGCCTATAAAAGCGATATAATCTCAATTCGTTCTTTTAAGATGTCACACAAAAAAAAGAAAAACTCTTAACAGCAAAACATTTCCGTGAATGCATTTTTCTGGTCGTTTCATAGTTGTTCTATTACTTGTGTTGTATAATCTTAATTAATCACCGAATGTTGCATACAGTTATATCGGACTATATACACTTGTGTATATTAACATTCACATAATCATAAGAATATATAAAAAGTGAAAATATATTTACACTAGCGAATATGTTTATAAAGAACTGTGATATACACGTATTTACAAATAAAATGCACGTCTTGTGCATCCATAACTTTCTCCTTGTGCTAAATGTTATTCCTTTCAAGTAATTAAACTTGATTGCATTCATGCAAAACAAACTGCCATGGAAAGCTGATTGGTAAGTTATAATGAACTTCTCATAAAACTGTTAGGTTTATTCATCATCGATAAATGTATACTTTAAAAGCCTATC
Organism: Acanthosepion esculentum; assembly: GCA_964036315.1. Lineage (NCBI taxonomy): Eukaryota > Metazoa > Mollusca > Cephalopoda > Sepiida > Sepiidae > Acanthosepion > Acanthosepion esculentum. Next base: position 61,174,898 of record OZ038481.1, on the reverse strand, counting down.
AACTCTTAATGAGAATGTAAATCTCATATCAGTTTTTAATTAGTTCAACCGTTCAACTTGATAATAAAGATTTACCCATCGTAATGCATTTGTTGCGAAAAGACAGTTCTTTGGCATCCTTTTCTGTTTATATTAATTATGAATGTATCACACGGAAATGTTCGTAGAAAATAGAGTAAACAGTGTCATTTAAAGCAGCTTATTCTTGTTATAATATTCCTTGCCACCCTACTGCAGAAAATGAAGATCATAGTATTCCTAATGTGCTCTGGGTTTACTGGAGAAATATCGGTATTGGGTTGGGGATTTTCAAACCTTATAAATATCGTGTGTTGCTGAATGAAAGGCAATCCAGAATAGGAAAAGAACGTAGTGATTGCATTCAAATGCCATCAAGAAAATACTTCACCATCTGTACTGAAAATCTCGCAGCATTTTCTAATTTTTCGAAAAATCTTAATATGGTCTCATTAATAATTCTATAAAGCATAAACGGATTGCTATACGACAACATCAGGGAAAGTAAAGTAGAAAATGGCTTCCTCGACGAAAGAGAAAAAGTGATGGGAAATGATTTTCTTCAGTTCATTGTGCAGTGATTGCAAGAGAAGTGGAAAATAGCCGGTAAGAGAGGAAAACCAAGTCTAGTGTCATATTACCCGAAATTTTGACTAGCATTTATAATACATACATACATACATACATACATACATATATATATATATATATATATATATATATATAGATAGATAGATAGATAGAGAGAGAGAGAGAGAGAGAGAGAGATACATTGGGTCTTTGGCAACAATCCCATGTTAATACATGTTTCATTAAAATGCCTGACAAGGTATTTCTTTTTAAGTTTTTAATTGTATTTATCTTCTATGCGAATAAGAGAGATTGGTGAATGTTACCATAATCCTTGCTTTCAATTCAACTTTTGTGTTACCAGGAGTTTTGTTGGTCTCTCGCTCAACTGCGCTCCACACATAAAAATCAAGTGTGTTGCAGTCTGGGGTGTTATGTGGCCAGATGTAAGGGGTGATACGGTCGCAGAAATAGTCTGACAGCCTTGAGTGGGTTCTCCAGCTTGCGTGACATGCTACAGAGTCCTGTTGCCAAACATAGGGTCTTCCAGTAACCATACTCTTCACTCAGGGCAGCACTTGAGGTAGGCTTCCGTGTTGAGTCTGAGGCCCTCACTAACAAATTCGGGAGTTCTTTTCTTATCATAACGATTAGAGAGAGTTTTCCAAGCTGCCGTACCTTCGTAATCACCATCAGACTCATCCAACTCTTTCCGAATTCTCCGCATTTTCCTCAGATTGACACCCAAACACTGTACGTATTGGAGCTAAGGCGCGTATTCCAAGCAGTACAGGAAATTGCCGTTTCCAAATTTCTGGCGGAGTGAATTGCGTCATGGTGCTCTTTTTCTCAGTGTCCAACTGACCCTACTATACCGTGCCGTCGACAAAATAAAAAACAACGTGCATGCGCAAAATTAAAAATATAAAATGGCGATAATTTTCCCATCGTACCCTGTACACATACACGCGCATATATATATATATATATATATATATATATATATATATATATATATATATATATATAGGAATGGTGGGGACCGGCATTACCCTGAAGATCCGTTTATATAGATAGATAGATAGATAGATAGATAGATAGATAGATAGAGTGGTATTTATTTATTTATTCATGCAGCCACATCCTTTTTGCTATTCTCTTCTATTATTCTATATACAATGACAGATACATAAATACTTATTGATTAAAACATATTCAGGTATGTGTACGCGAATATACCATGCACTAATACAATTTTCTTCATTCTCAAATTACAAATTAACGCGAATCGCTAATTTTTAGACAAAATTATTCGATGAATTCTTACTGCCTTGAATGAACCGCTGTCAATTCTTTACAGTATCGTTACTGAGTGTTGCGAGACCAGCTTTTTCGAGACTCCAGGCTGATCGAAGTGTCTCCGTCCCGGTTTAACAACGAAGCCAAGTATATGCGGTTTTCCTTTGTGTCCTGTCTTGACATATTAATCGGAAAATAGCGTGGATTGTAACAATTAAGTGGCGCGTTCGCCTTGTGACGTGGCGGATAAAGCCTGTCAGCGTAAAGTTCGCACATGTAGTGGGAGATATAGAACAAATAAAACAGCATTCATACGGTGACGCACTAGCATTATTTTCATCCTTCCCTCCCACAAATGTGTTTATTTTATTGCTTATAAATAATATCAACATGAAAAAGTCATCAGTGTCACTTGTGAAAACCAAACTTTCCCCGACCCTCATTCCCTACTATTACTCTTTCTTGTCAATAGAACTTCTTTTTGTTAATCTTACGATTTGATCTTTCAATAAATTTTCTGAGCTCTCGGGTTGTCGCCAACGCGTATTTGTAACTTTCGACTCAATTTAACATAGATGCAAATTATACGTAAAAATATTGAAAGGACCGTAATCACAATTTTTATAATCAAATATCCACATCGTGCCTGTTTTTCGTTAAACTTACTAATTTTAGTTTCGTATGGCTCGATGCTGAGTGAGAGAAAATGGCGTAAGAAAGATTATGCTTGTCTTTTAATTGAGAAAAGCTATGGATAAAACAAGTATTTCTAATCTTTCTTTTTTGAGGTGGGACTCGATCACCAATCGTTAGTGTCAGTGAGAAATAGACAATTGAAGAACCAAATTATATATCTGACTTCATTTTGTTTAGAAAATGCAGCGAAAGAAAATCCCTTTATTAGATAAAGTGAAGTGTCAAAAAGTTACAGGTAATCCCTATTAATATGTAGCTCTGAATGCAGAGCTTCCCTAAAGTCATAATTGAATTATATTATTTGTGTGTCGTGCTAGGGAATTTAGTGTAACATATCAAGTGATTTAAATCTGACTATCACAAGAAACAATGAAGTACTTGGAACTCAGCTGAGTTTTTATGGATTAGTTTGGTGTCATCCGCACACGATGGTGAGGTGGCCATCACCACCGGGAACATAGAAAAAATAAAGAAACGCTCTTCAACAAGATCTGTATATACCAGAACTAGTGGTTCTTGTGTACTCCAAGAGAACAGTTTCATACTATTAGAGTCTCCAACAGCTGGGACAACACACTACTGCCAGGAGCGATTTATATAATCTCCTCCACCCACGAACTCGACTGTCTGCCTGAAAAGATGGTAACGTGATTCCTTTGAGCAGGCGACATGCTATCATTTTCCACTGTCCAATATTCTCAGGCGAATTGCAATAATCAATGTTGTGCATATGACAGTACCTTTATTTGTTGATGATTACGAAATCCTACAGAATGCAGTGTACAGCGTGTTGACTAGTAGCTTGAGTTATGCACGAATTGGATTAAAGTGTAATTTGATGCAATTTTCCCCTTTGTTAAGTTTTTACTATCTTTGTCAGCTGATAGCGGCCTCGTTCTTGCATCACCAATTGTGAACGCAGTTTTCACATATCACTGATGTCTGTTTGAGATTCATATATTCTGGGTAAAAGAGAAACAGCTGTAGCAGTTGCCATCTCCTGGAAAGTGTTCCTCAACAGTTATTTCACTATAAAATGGTGTTACATTCTGTCTGTGTCTTATAGCTTATACAGCTACACTACCTCTTTACAGTATCTGGCAGAGTCCGGAAGTGGAGAGGGCCAAAACACGTAAAATGATGTATGTGTATTTTGGTGGGGGTCTGCTGGGCAGGGAGAGCAGAGTATTTCCCATTGATGCTCTCCGAGATAAAAAGTCAATATATCTAATACCGATTTACAAGGCAGGTTGTCCTCTCTTTAAAAAAAGATCCCATACACACAAACCTCCAACGCTTATTTTCTCGAACTGATCCTTGTAATAGATTAACGAAAACTTCCTAAATAATATCTTTATATGTAAGAATGTGGCACAAGAAGGTGCTTTTAACATTTATTACAATAGTTGAAATTATATTAGAACCTTGAATACGTTCTCACTGTTTTCTTACAGATGGCTTTCCCAGAACTGCGTGCATGTAGTTTCAGATGGTAATGCATCTATAAAGAAATACTATAAGCAAGCTTGAAATTCAGTGTATGTCGTTTCGCCGAAGTCTAAGCAACTTTGTTTTTCATAGCGTTAAACATGTCGGATTTCGTGCCAAAGCAAATGAATTTGCGGGGAATTTTATTTCAATATTATTATTTATTCAAAAGAAATCTGCAGTTGAAGCACACAGAATTCTTGTTGAGACTTACGGCGACCATGCTTTGTAGGGAACAACATGCAGAGATTGGTTTAGACGCTTCAAAAATAATGATTTTAATGTTGAAGATAAAGAACGCTATGGCGCACCGAAAAAGTTCGAAGACGAAGAATTGGAGGCATTACTTCGTGAAGACACATGTCAGGCGCAAGCTGAACTTGCAGGATCATTAAGAGTTGATCACAAAACATTTCAAAACGTTTGAAAGCATCTGGAATGATTTAAAAGCAAATACATTGGGTGCCGTACGAGTTGAGGCCGAAAGACGTTGAACGGCGTCTTGTCACGTGGGAACATCTGCTTCAACGTCTGAAATGGAAAGGGTTTTTGCATCGTATCGTGACCGGCGATGAAAAGTAGGTACACTACGATAACCCTAAGCGTAGAAAATCATGGGGTAAACCAGGCCATGCATCCACATGTGCGGCAAAGCCGAATATTCAATGTTCGAAGCTTCTGCTCTGCATGTGTGGGATCAGCTGGATATAGTTTATTATGAGCTGCTCAAACCGATCGAAACCATCACGGGAGATGGCTATCAACTACAAGTGATGCGTTTGAGCTGAGCATTGAAGAAAAACGGCCTCTATACGAGCAGAGACACAACAAAGTGATTTTGCAACATGACAACGCTAGTCCAAAACGGGTGAAAACCTACTTGTAAACACTTAAATGGGAAGTCCTAACCCACCAGCCTTATTCATAAGACATTGCCCCCGATTATCACTTGTTCCGATCGATGGTTTGGCTAAGCGGCACTTTCATTCTTATGAAGATGCCAAAAAATGGGTAGACTCGTGGTTAACCTCAAAAGACGTGTCGTTTTTCCGACGTGGAATACAAATGCTGCCAGAAAGATGGGAAAAAGTAGTGGCTAGCGATGGACAATACTTTCAGTGACTTGTTTCTTACACATTTTTGTAAATAAAACATTACTTTTCATGAATAATCTGCGAGAACTTATTCAGGGTTCTAATACAAGGCAATATTTTAACATTTTCAGTACAACAGGTTCTCAGGTTGTGCTGGCCCGTTTGAGAGTGGAGAAATTTCAGTTTACTGGGAATAAATGATTATAACGATGCTGGCTGCGATTTTTAATGGCGGCAGCCATTTTGGCTTCAATCGAATAAGACTAAGCTAATTGACACACTAACACACAATATAATAAAAATATGTCACAAAACAGGTCATATTCTATGCAACTATATACTTAAATTGATTTGGAAATAAGACTATGTGTTAGTTATTTTTAAACATAAAGGCTAGTGACCAACATTTCACGGCAATTTAAGTTTCGTTAAGACGTATAAGTACATCTTCAGCAGCAAAAGTTTTAAGCAAACACTCAGCTTCGCTGGTATTTTATATTATAATAAAAATTAAAAATTCTCTATTAGCTTTGTTTAAAAATAGTTGATATCCAAATGAAATGAAATATAGCTTCTTTCGGTTTAAAAAAAGTTTGCTGTTTATCTAATTCAAATGTTTTTATTGTAAGATTTCACTGGGCAAAAAGGAAGAAAGATTAGTTTACACTAAACAATCACTTAAAATATTATAATATATATAATATATTTTCTCTTCCTTTAGTTCTATGAATTTGAGTGTAAATATTTGTTTGCATCTCCGGCCCTTTAATTTTGGCGTGAATAAAATGATTTTAACATATATTTTTGTTCATGACAAAGCTGCAAAGATTAAATAAAGATGAACTCTAAGAATGTCTATTTTAGCACAAAATTCATTTGTGTTAATTCTAGTTATTATCATAGCTGTCCATAATTATCAATAAATTATAAGAATCTTTATATTTGGCAATAATCTTAAGGTTTGCTATTTATATTTGTGAATTCATTAAAACAGAAAGTAGCCGAATAAATAATGACGATATCCAAAATCCTTTAGATTAATCTACGATCTGCTGAGCGTCTGTGAAGAAATGTCTCATCTTTTCAATTTTGAATAGTGATTCTCGTATGAAACTTATCGAAAACACTCTATAATATTTATAAAGCAAAATCATTTTAAATCCCTACTGGTCTGAACCGGAAAATAAATATATTTTAATACAATGAAAACTCATATTTATCATATCCGAACTAAAATTGATTTTCTCCTATTTATTACAATGAAGCTCTACGCCGAGATCAAATATGCAGTTCTTTCTTACTAGATAGTCAAGACGTTTGATTTCTTCAAATTTTTGTTGCATCTGGGAATGAGTTCATCCTTTCAGCAAATTAAATTTTCATGCAATTCTTTTATTTTTAAATTAATAATGAAGAACTTAATCAAAATATTTTAACTAGACTCGGTTTTCTTGTAGGATTGGTATTCTAATATGTATTTGATAACCGCTCATTAAATTTATATCGAGCAAAAATTTCAAAAATGCGATCCATGAAGGATATATTTTTGACAAAAATTTGTAAAATCATAGATAAAATTTTCTTTAATTATCAAGATGCGTTTCAGTTTTAATATAGTTTGGTAGAAGGCAGTCCTTATTGTGAAGCGGAACCAAACATTTAAGGATCTACACATCACGTGAACCTTTTTGCACAATGATTCCTATAAATTCTTCAAGATATTTGTTTTTCTCATGTATTTTTTATTTCTTCCTTGAGAATGTTATTCCTCATATTTGCCTCTCTTAATTAAAGACCTCACCTTCAAAAATGGAATTTTTATATTGTAAGGACGATAAGGGAAACAGATGCTGATAATTTGATTGCGTGGTATTTAATAATTTTTTATAAAATTGGAAAGTGCCTTAATCAGGTCGTGGCAATAAATGATAAACAAACAAATGAAGCAAAATGGAGTTAAGACAAATAGGCCTGCGTCTCTCAGCGCTCGGGGTTTACGCATATTGATATTGCTAGCAAGGGAGAACGACATATAAACAGATTATAAATGTCAACAACAGTTCCCCCAGTCTTGTGTGCCCGATACATAATCATTATCATTGACATCATCATCATTTTAGCTCCATATTAGTAGTAGTAGTAGCAGTAGTAATTGGCATGGAAGTGTAATGATAAGGAGTGGTGTGTAATCTATGAGAATTCAGGAATCTGGAGGCAATCGATAAAAAGTTTGGTTATCAACATGAATATATTTGTTATTCTTGTAGTTTTTTTTATAGCCGTTCCTATTGTTATTGTCATTCTGCAACTTCAACGAATTTCTAACATGTAATCACGAATCTAGTGTTTTCGGTACCTTTCTAAGTACGCCTGTTATTAAAGATATGACCATAAAATTAATATCCAACATATTTCTCGGATCCTTCGCAAGGTCCTAGTATTTTCTCCTGCACCTTCAGTCTATGGTCAGACGGCACCGCTATGTCCACGATCTGGCCGCTCCCCTTTTCTTTACTGATGACTATTACATCCGGTTTGGTTTGGAATGGCGGTCTTTCTGGATATCAAAGTGCCAGAGTATTTTATGAATGTTATTTCCACAACAGGCTTCTTTTTTTTGTTGCCCTGTCCCAAGTGTCTTTCATGTGTTCATCAAATGTTGTATTTTGTCAATAACATTTTTCTCATTTGAATACAGTCATCGTTGATGATAAGTTCTCTGTCGCCTTCTTTCCTTTTAGCGTATATTATCTCTGTGTCATCTTTTGTAAGTCGCTTAACCCGTCGGTACACAGACTTGAGTTCCTTTTCTGCCTATCCTAGCAATTATCCGTCCTATGTAACAGACTACAGATACTTCCCAATCTTTCAACACTTTTATTAAGTTCCTGCTATTAGGTTTAGTTTCTAGTATTTTGCTTACCCTTCTAAATTAAACCTTTGTTATTTATTCGCTTATTTCCTCCCGTTTCATTGAGTTACATTCGGGCATTCCGACGTATTTATACTCGCCATTTGTTGTTAACGCTTGACTGCCGTGCTGTCAAGTCCATTTGTTTTCACAGCTCTTCACATGTGCATTGATAACAGTGGACGTTCCGTCCCGATATAGTCGCTGTAGCTTTTGAATTTATTGATCAACATTTCTACTTCATTCTTGTTCTTTGCAATTCCTTAGTTCCGCCAGTTTCAGAGGTTTACAAATAGGAAAAATCCTCATTTCCTCGGTATTCCAATGGTAAGAAGAAAGTTCCACTCAAACAGTTTTCCTAAGAACTGCAACTTTGTGGATCGATCTCCTGCGTGTGAAATTTCATGAAGAATGCAAATTTAAATTCTTCAAGTCATGGGCCAATCATTTTCTATCCTCCTTATACTCATAATATTTCCTACCTACCACCTCCTCTTTCATTCATATCACGTCCCTCATTCATCATTACCATCTTAAAAGTAAACCTCTACTTTGAGTGGTCTTCAAGTCTCGTATTGGGTGAATTCTAGTATTAAAAATCTTGTGGTTAATTTTTTTTCGTTTTAGAGAATTAGTATCTTTGCAGTCTTTCAAGATTAGTTTCAGTTATGATAAACAGTAATGGGGATAAACGCCCCGCTAAAAAAAATCTTTCGATATTCACCTCTTCTAAGGATTCTCCCTTAAAGGTTAGGTCTACTTTTAGGTTTTCTATGGAATTACATATGAATCTCACCAATGACTCGTTAATCTTGAACATCCTGAAGCAGTTGAGCTTCCAGGTGTAAAGGTTTATGTCATGGACCTTTTTGAATCAACCCAGCCCACTGCAACCTTTTTTGTTTTGTTTTTTGTTTTTCTTAATTATTTTCTTTCATAATGAGTCAGTTTAGAGTAGGTCATTTAATCATTTAGGTCCGCTCTAATGTCTTTTCTATACTTCCACTCACAGTCCTCTACTTTCCATCGAAACAAATACTTTCACTGATCCAGTCAAAATGTTCCACAACAAAAGAACGATTTTTTAAATGCTCGTCTGTATTTGGGATGAGAATGATTCTGTCTCTGGGATTTCACCTTTCTCAAGAGTAGTTTTAGAGTTTTAGGCTAGTCTGTCTTGTATCTCGAACAATTTAAACCAAAATTTCCAGTTGGTTATTTTTTCAGATTTGCCCGGTGATGACGTGGTTTGAACAGTTTAAGTCTTTCGACTAATCTACTATTTTGTGCCTGCACTCTCATTTGGATCTATATGTTTTCTAGGTTCACAGCACACGTTTTCAGTGATGTTGGCTAGCTTATGCAAGTCAATGTTTTCATAATAAATTTGCTCTGAACAACTGATGTTGGCAAAATCATCAGCATACACTTTTAGTTATATGCGAAATATATCGTGCTACTTTCAGTTTATAACATCTAACCTTATTTAAAATATTTTAATAATTTCTGAGAGTGTCAGGTTTTATTAAACACTTAGAGAAACATAAGATTTATATAAAATTAAAAACAAGAGATACAGGCCACAGTTAGATGTCATTAACAGAGTATCTCCAGATACCTTAATAAATTATTATGTTAGCTTTAATATAGGCTCCTTGGCATTCTATAACATTCATCGCTCTTTTTTCCATTGATTTTATCGCATGTTCTTCAAGTGTTTCGATCATAACATTTCTATCAGAAGTGTGTTATAACTTTCCAAAGAGTTTTTAATATTCTTTTTCTCTTCTCCTATATATATATATATATATATATATATATATATATATATATATATATATATATATATATATATGGATCACAAGTTTTCTATTGGATTAATAACTGGAGAGGTTTTGAAACTTTCTATTAATTTGGTATCTTTTCAAATGTTCTGACAAGGTGAGCAATAGTTAGCTTTATAGAATAAATATACCCTTTAACTTCATGTTTCCTGATTTTGACCTGTACGACTCAAAAAACATCTTTCCAAAAACTCACAATTATATGAATTTCTCTTGACACCATCATCAATTCTGAGGAGACTTACAATTCTAACCGAAAATATTACCCACCCATCGTTTCCACTCAATCGAATTCGTTAAATATTTCTTGGTTTCTAACTTTTACTCAATTTGTTCGTTCTTCTATCAATTGTTTTACTGTTACCAGTATTTTTGTAATCCTTTCACTGATTTACAGATCTCATTTTTGATCTCATATTAGCTATCTTACAATATTGATTGAGGTTTCTCCCCTTTTCTTTCTTTTTGCATATATATATATATATATATATATATATATATATATATACTGAAAGTTTCTAAGTTCGATCAAGAAGGGAGTCCGAAAGAATTTCTGGCGTTTCGTCATTTGGTCATGTTTTTAGAAGTCTGTCAGTCAGAGAAAATTTTAGCATAACTCGTCGTCTACCGGTAACATCTCTCGAGTGTAGACTTGTGTACTGTCATTACTTTCCTGGTTCGTCGATCCATTTAGAATATTCTACAGTTGGATAAAAGAGAAAGTAGGTATAATCTCGAGTACCTCATAGCTGGGCTTAATTAACGACTTCTCTTACATTTTTACTCTTTATCTTTTTTCCTTTTGTATCTGAAGCGCACTATTCCTATTTGTTTCATTATTTCCTGTAGCCTTATCAAGTCTACAATTGTTCCAAGGAGGCCAAAGAAAAGAGGAGCATCTCAGATCATATGCAGATAATAATATAAAACGAAAAAAGTGGAAAATATGAAAAATACTAGGGCTTCGCGGTTAATGCATTAGTTAATGTGTTATTTTGCATTTCATCTCCATTAGTAGCCATTGGTTTCTTTTATGTATTACTAGTACGTCACATTTATCGTTATTGAATCCCGTTCTTGTCTTACTGATAAAAACTCTTAAGTGTTTTCATTCAGCAAATCATTTAATATCATATGAAATTTCTATATATTTTGATAAAAACTAAAAAATAAAATAAGGTCATTTGTTTTATCATAAATGTTGTGGTGTCCTCCCTCTAAGAATCTATGTTAGACTCTTCCGTCTACTTTAATTTTAATAGGAGAGAAGGCTTCGGGGAACAGTGATTAGATTGAGTGCTAGTTCATTCGATACAGTCTCACTAGTTGTGTAATACTCTTCTGGTTTACTTACTGTTTAATATACGATATATCTGCGAACCTGCATTTTGTTATTACTTAACCATTTACTTGGTCACAACAATATTTTTTTTAAAGTCATGAGTGTGTTTGCAGGGTCCCTGTGAGAAGGGGTATTGTGGTATATGGTGGTTTGGATGGAGATAGATAAGTTTTTGCAGTAAATGAGTAAATGAGTAAATTGCAGTAATGAGTAAATTGAATGAGCCTTGAATCGGATTAGCTAGGTTTAGAATAATTAGTGTAGACCATCCTTACCCACTTCTCCTTTGGCCTCGTGCCACAATTGTTATTCAATTTACAATAAATCTACATTTAAAATTATATTATATAGTATTGTTGATCTTTGTTTCGTGGTCCCGAATCGATATCCTATTTTAAAATCTTTTAGGTTCCCTATCACCGTAACGATGATACAAATATAAAATATATACAGGAATCTTAGATACAGTCGTATCATCGTTATGGAGAACGTCTATTTCCTTGAAAATCTTTTTTGATATCTTTAATTTCGCCAGATATTCTTAGTAGATCAAATCAATTTTCCGGTTTTTCATAGAGGTAGTTATAAAATGATAGTCACTCTTCTGTTAACCATGAATAACTTAAAGCGTTCGAAGATCCTGTCTTATGGAATCTTTTCATGTGCCTTTCTATTGTCGATCCATTTCATTACAATGGTTTCTTCGTCTCGATGTAATTTCCTTCAAAACTATTTCGTCGAAACTTAGTCCTTTAATTCTTTTCCGTAACATTTTCTTTTTTAGGTAGCAATATTTGTTTTTTCATAGAGTAGTAGATTTATTTACACTATTTATATTTTTCGGACTGTTGGCCTCGTCTTTGTTATCATATCCACGACGTTTCGGTCGTTTTACTCCAGGTGATTGGAATTCTGAACCGAACCTTTTATTTTGTCCACTCGAATTGCTAGTGTCATTTTAATGAGATTTATTCTGCCTTTTTGTCACTCGTATTTTCAGTATTGTAATTGCAAGGCAATTCTTGAAAGAATGTTGTAAACTTTTTTAACAAGAATCTGTAATTCTATCTGTTTCTGATGCTGTCCACTCGGCTATTTTGCTTATTTTTTAGGGTAGATACACTTATTTTGATACTTTATTCCTTTTCTCGTCATATGTTTTGTCGCTTTATTGTGACCCTTTTTGCATTCCAATATTTTGTTACAAATCTGTAGTGAGTGACTTGGATTCTTGTTGCATTTTTCCAAGTAAAAATTAAGAAGAATGTGTTTTAACTGCATTGTGCAATCCGTTGCCAGTGTCATTTTCGGGACCTTTATTTGATTAATCGTTTCTGGTTGATTTCTTCAAATATGGCCGCTATTCCTTTCTGTTTCATTGCATATTTTCCCACATTTTGTGGTTTCAATCGTCTTCGTATTGTTCAGCTTTTCATAGTGTTAGCAATTTCTTTACAGAGTTGGACTCTTTTTAATCATATTTCCCAGTTTGGCTTGTAATTTCTCATGGCTGTGATATTTTTCGTGGCTCATAAATTCTTGCACTTGCATAGATCATGTCATTCATTTCTGCTATATTGTTCGTTGCCATTTATATAGGATTTCACTTCTCTGCAGTTCTTGCATCTTTTTTCTTCGTAGATCACATTTACGTATTTGTGTATTTATCGCAGTAGTATAATTTTTACTTCATTTTTATATTAAATAATAGCATTATCAGTCATTATTATTAATTTTAGCTAGTGTTTATTTTATCTTGATTTTTAGCTGAATGTTATCTCAACATGACTAAAGCGATCAGTTTATGCCAGGGAGTACAAAACGCAGGAGCGAAAATAAAGTATAAGTCTCGGAGAGATTTGACATCACATTCTTTTTTCCCAAGAACCGGTGATGGACACTCAGCTACTCTTACCTCTAAGATACGATAAAATGATTGTTTAGATAGGTTAAAGCAGCTAGGCCTTTACTATGATTCCCTCAGACAAAAGGCACATGAGGTAGCAGATCATCAAGAATATCTCCCTTAATTTTAATCTACCCTCTCTACTTAGTGCTGTTAATTGTAGTCAAAATGAATATAATGTTTAACATTTTTCACTCATCCTCATTTAAAAATATTACTTCCCCTTTTACAGTATATGGAATCCCCTCAAAATATAGTGTTTTATATATTATTGTTATATAATAAAATTGCAGTAGCTTGGCTCTCAATTTCAGTCAAGAATATTTTAGCTGTTGTCATAGAAGGTTATGACTACACAACAAAGAAATTCAAATTGGATTGGCAGTACCAACATTTTGTTTGGCGAAAATAGTCGCTTACAGGGTGCTAAAGTAAACAATGCTTTATCCAATAATGAAATAAAATAATACTAGTTAATATGACACCAAGAGAAGGCGTAGAATGATCAATGACTGAAATGAAGAGGTGCTAAAAAGAATTCTCGGCCAAACCCACATTCCAAAATCCTACCAAATATCGGATTATTTTTCTTTTCTTAGGAGAGCTTTTCAGTCAGTCCATGAAATTTTCAGCATTCAAGAGGGCCCGGTCTTTTGCAAAATTGTCAATTCCTACTGCGCAATTATTAATGTTATTCACCAGCCTTTCCTGTGATAAAAGAGATGTGATATCGTGTAACACCAAAATCTTATTATTTATCTTTGAAAACCCGGGTAACATTTTAAGTAACTAAAAAATTTAAATGTTAAGTAAATATGAATCAAAATGAATAATGAAGATTATATATATGTTGTTTTCTATCCTACTTCAGTTTATTTGTTACGTTCATGTCCTTTTCCTCTGTTCATCGTTTATAATATATCTGTTAATTCCTGATATTTCTCGTTCTCCAAATTTTAGTCTCGGCTAAATTTCTTGTAACTCAAGATCTGATAATCGGCTTATTTTATAGATTTATTTGACCAAACCGCAAGTCATACATTTGACGTTTCTAAAACTGTTTTTTTTTTCAATTTTCTAACATTCGTTTCCTACAATTCCTAATAGAGAGTTTACCCTGAAAGCAGCAATACATAACTTATTGTCCGTTTACTTTTGTTACAGAATAACAATAGAGGGTTAAAGCTAAAAGTGTAGTCAGGCTATAGACCGGGTTCTTCCAGATAGCTATGAAGTAAATAGACTCATTTTTTTCCATGTATGGTGAATATACTAGATCGCACCATAGCTAATGTGATAAATCTGAAGAACGTAATCAGCCCTTATCACTCACGGGTCAATTAAAATGAGTGTAAGCGACAATACTTGAAATGGCACAGAATTTTCATTCATATAGCTATTATATAAGTTATCTGATAAGTCCTTAAGAATTATACAATGAGACAAGTGGTGCTGAAAAATTCTCGGCCAAATCCTACAGCGAGACAATGCTAAGAGAATTAAGAGTCCTACCAGGATATACTATTAGTAAGCACACTCTTAACAATATAAGATACGCAGATGACACCGTGTTGATGAACCACACATAAAGAAAATTGCAAAAACTCCTAGACAAGATAGTAAAGGAAAGTAAGAGAAAATGGCTAACCATTGTAATTGTAAGAATACAAACTATATGGTTGTTAGCAAGATGGACAGCTAATGATGACAGCTACGAATTGGAGACGTCAAAATCAAACAAATACAGAACTTTAACTATCTGGCAAGGGTTTTAGGAGACGACGGAAAATGTGACACAGAAATCGGAAGGTGTATTAGAATGGCGAATGATGCCTTCGAAATGCTAATGAAATCATTAAGAAACACGAAAATTTCGATAGAGACCGAAAAAAACAGAAACTGAAATGCTATGTAATCATTCCTCTGTATTTCTGAGATGAGGCATATACTATTTCCATTGTTCGGACTGTTGCCCTCATCTTTATTGCCATTTTCACAACGTTTCCAGAAGCATGCCACATGGAGTTAGAACAATCTATCCCCGTTCACTAAATAAAGGGTTCGATTCGAAAGTCCAACTAATATCCCCTAAAGAAGGCTGGATCGTACAACGACCGAAACGTCGTGAATGTGGCGATAAAGATGAAGACAACAGTCCGAACAATGTAAATAATGTAAATAAGTTATCCTATATAGCAATGAATGCAGGACAATTCCCTCACAGATGAAGAGGAGACTTGAAGCAGCAGAATTGTGGTTCTACAGAAGAATACTGAGAATACCATGGACAGAGCATGCGAGCAACGAGGAAGTTTTAAGGAAATTGGAAACAAGAAGAAGACTTAGTATCAGAAAGAGACGAATTCAATTCCTAAGACACTTAATAGGGAAAGAGAGTGTGGAAAATATGACACTCACTGGATATATTGAAAGCAAGATGGACAGAGTGAAACAATGAGTAACCTAACTAACAAGCAAGTGTAGAAGGATGTCAGACCAAACCAGTGAGTGGGATGGGTAGTAAAATAAAGACAAAGAGGCTAAGAGCTACAAATGACAGGATATTATAGAGGGTCATTATCGCCCACGACCTGAAGTGACACGACACATAAAAGAATTAGTTGAGTAAAGCACAGTCAACATTACAATTAAAAAATTTAAATTGGGTTTCGCAGTCCGCCGTACAAGAATTGAATTTTTTTATATAATTTTAAATTAATAGTTACAGTAAACGCAACCATTAAATGCATTCAAGAAAGTTGAAATGTAATCAATTTTCGTATCTTTTCCTTAAGTTCATTACCGATTCATTATCTGAGCTATTTTGTTCAATTTATGCAATATAAAGAAAACATTCAACAGAATCTCTCGTTCCCTCACTTTCTTAATCTTACGATGATCGGATTTGAAATGACAGGCGGTTAAGTTTGTAGACAACTTAAACCAATACTAATGACTAGTGAATTAAACCAATACCAACGCGTATTCATTTCAAAATGCATAATTCATTCAAAAATTAATAACTACTCAACTTTTATCTCGTTTCTATTCATGTTTTTGATGGTAAATTTCTTCTAAAACCTTTTCTAATTAATCTAGGAACAATCTTATTCAACACAGGTCAGTTTAAGCAGTTGTGGCACAAGGCCGAAAGTTTGGGGCACCCGATGAGGATTGATATATATATATATATATATATATATATATATATATATATAAAAACAAAAGAGGAAAAACTATTCTTAGCCGACAGGTTTCGTCCTTTTGAGAGACTTTCTTAAAGTATATATATATTAACTAAAATCTTCCCTCTTCCTTATAAACATAACCGAACATTCAAAAAATGCTACGACAATGAACATGCATCCGAACATGAATAAGAGCATATGCGATAAATCATATCTACATCAATATATATATATATATATATATATATATATATATATATATATATATATATATATATATATATATCTTTCCTTTGATAGTCCCTCAGAGGACGGAACACATTGGCTAAGAATAGTTTATACATCTTGTGTTTATTTATATATATATATATATATATATATATATATATATATATATATATATATATATATATATATGCACATTGCATTAAAAACGACTGATAAGGTGCTTTTATTTAGCTTTTTATATAATTTCTCGTGGGATCTAATATTTTTTTCTTTCCGGATGACAATTTATATAAAAATTGTCCGAATATTCTTTTTATCCGAGCGCTTTCGGCTATACATTTAGCCATCTTCAAGGATTATATTTTAACTGTTAGAATTAGAACAATTTTTATATAATTTGTCATCCGGAAAGAAAAAATTATTAGATCCCACGAGAAATTATATAAAAAGCTAAATAAAAGTACCTTGTCAGTCGTTTTTAATGAAATGTGCATGAAAGAAGGATTGCTGCCTAAATATACAAATAAATAAATATATATATATATATATATATATATATATATATATATATATATATATATATATATATATATAGGATCAGTATAGTTTTGATGTATGCTATATTTATGGGGTAAAATGTAAAATGCTCAATATCTGGGATAGAGTGTATGTAAATATAAAGTGGAAATTGAGTGTTGACTTCAATGTCCACTTATTAAATATATATATATATATATATATATATATATATATATATATATATATATATCTTTCTCTACCTCTCTTTCTCTCTCTCTCTCTCTCTCTATTTATATATCTAGCTCATTTTAAACATTTTATTGTGTTCATAAGAAGATATCTGCTATTAGTATTTGCAGTTGTTAAATGTCATTTCGAGAAGTGAGGCGATACTAATAAACATTCAATGATATACGATATAGAGATTCCCTCACAGCGGCTGATAAAAAAAACCTTCCTTTTATAAACAGTTGTTGAATAATGCATTAAACATCAATTACTTTAAATGATTAAATACCAATGTAGACGACATTTCTAGACGTTTGAATGTTTTATTCTTATTGTTTTCTTATTGTTTTCTTATTGGTGATTCGACTATTATTTATTTTGGTAGTTTTTTTCTCTTCTCAATATGGTTGTTTGCAGTGTTATTTTCTCTCATGTTTTTCTTAAACTTCTTTTTTATCTTTCTCTTTTATATTTCATTTATGTCTTTTCTTCTTTGCATTTTCTTTTTTACTTATTTGTACGTTTGTTTTCGTCTGGGTATTTAAGTTCAACATGGGGGCTGTGGGCAGAGCCCCCAGATTGTTAGAATATTCCTTTTCTTATCCTTGTCGTCTACGTTAACCATTTTATTCAGGCAACGTTTTCTCCGATATTGGGATGCGACGAGCGCTTTCAGCTGACAGGGGCCAACTAACAGTCGTCATGTTGCGGCCAGACTGCTTAACTACAGAGCTCTTGAATCAAAACAATGGTGCTTCGTATCCTATTGACTTCGTCCTCGGAAGCTGAAGGGTTTCTAAATGGCATGTTTCGCGCCGACCCTTCGCCTGTCTACTTTTTTTTTCTATTTTTCCTTCTGTCCCTCCCTTCTTTTTAACACCAATTTTTTATTCGCATTATATGATCCCTTGTATACTGAGTTGGCTTTTCAATGTCCTCCTTCGTGTCGAGAGCCCCGCGGGTGGGCTTGTACGTGAAAAGCTATTTAAACGAGAAGTGGTCGACAGTAATGGAGATGGGTGGGATATAATGAGTGAGATTGTGGACAATCTATTGGCTCTTTCGTTCATTCGTTCGTTTCTTCAATCACACTTTCAAATTTCATTTTTTTTTTCTGTGCTTCTATTGAATATTATACATTTTCTTACTGCGTCTTGATAGTTTTCTTTCTTCAAAACTTTCTTCATTTTTCATTCTTTTTAGTTGCATTCTTCTTTACTGATTTTTTATATTTAAAAATATTTCCTGATAATTTCTGCCTTCTAATCTCGAACATTTTCCTCTTCCTTTCTTTCTTTCTTTATTTCTTCTCGTAATTATATATTCTTATTTCACTTGGACATATCTATATATAATTCCTACAAACTTCCATTTTTCCTCCCCTTTTCGATCTTTTTTGGTCTCTCATTCTTTCTTCTCTTTTTTAAACTCTCTATCTTTGTCTCTCAATATCTTTATTCCTGTCACTATCTTCTCATTTATTCTTAATCTCGCTAACAGTTTTCTTTTTCATTTCTCTTTAAATCTTTTCCCCATTCTCCATTATCACTCTCCTCTTACAAATTCTTTCTGATCTGTTTCTATTTATTTATAACATTTGACGTAATTATTTGCTTAATTTCTATTTTTGTGTTTGGTATGAAGACGAATGTTTCTTTCTATGTTACCAAGTGCTCTCTTCGTTACTGGAATTATTGTTTCGTATTATATTCCATACAAGCACGAATTGGAAGGACTCCTTAAGAGAATAAATATTACGAACACTCCATGCATTATTTCTTTGTTTATTTAATGTACTAAGAATTCTATCAATCTTTCCCCTGTCACACTTTTGTAAAAATACCCATCAGACAAATCAGACGACTCAGTGCATAGTAATTTAAAGATTAATAACCTGGTTTCAATTGCTTTTCCTTCTTTTTTTTATGGATTCATTCTTCGTCTGTCATTCTCTTAATCGTTTTATTTTGCTTTCTCTTATCTGATTTATGGAACAGTCTGCATATACTAGCAGCTATCAGAATCAGTGTATTTTGTAAATTTGCATTATACATATACATGTGTGTGTGCATGGTGAAACGGTAACCAGCACGGAAAATGTAGTCAGTAAGCCAAATGAAATACCTTCTGTAACTGTAGCGCTTACTTAACACTACTGCAGCTGCAAAATGCATTATTCTATCTCTTTTCTTCCCAGCTAAATGTGAAATAGTCATATAGACTAGGCTCTTCAACCTTCATAGGGCAGTCTGTCATATGAAAGCTGTCATATGAAAGCTCTGAATTCAAACCCCTTGGCAATATGTCTACAATAATCCCCTTTACGACATGTTTTACAGACGTAAGAGAAGGCCCGGGTCGTACTGCAAACTGAAAAAACTGCCGCTGCATATATATATTTATATATATATATATATATATATATATATATATATATATATATATATATATATACATACATATATATATATATATATATATATATATATTCTCGACTCTCCCTTCGATTCGATGTATGAGGGTGAAGCATATCAGTTCCTAGGAATCGAGAGTCCGACACAAGCACATGAGATTTGATTATAGTTGTGAAGGTTTTGTGCAGAACCATCCACACATTTTGAAGGGCCGAATACAGAGACCTGGTGCACTACGTACTACAAGGTCCGCATATATATATATATATATATATATATATATATATATATATATATATATGTATATGTGTGTGTGTGTGTTCAACTACCATATTTACGCATAAGCACTTACTCTTATATTTGCTATATGATAAGTAGAGATATACGTACGCAAAAAAAACATATATGCACGTACATGTATACACAAAAGAAACTACATGTTCGAACACGTGAAGATATAAATATACATGTACACAATCATAATTCTGCATTTCTGTGTATACAAACGCACAACTATGCAGATGCTGATAAGTTTTCCTCTTTACTCAAATCACGCTGACACGACTGAAACGCATGAAATGGATTACAAGTTTTCACCTGACTCTTCACATAACATCGATTTCTCTTCTTCCCCACAATATGTGTAATCATATATATATATATATATATATATATATATATATATATATATATATATATATATATATATATATATATATATATATATATATATATATTCTTTTTATCTACTCGTCTAATATATCCAAGTGTCTTCTTTTCCCAGTTGATGACTGATCAATCATATTCTGCGATGTAAGCTTTTATTAATTATTGTGCTCATAAAATTAAAAACAATATATACCTTCTATAAATGTTTTAAAATTAATCTAGTCTCTCTTTCTCCTCTCTCTTTTCTTATCTAGCTCTCTTTCTGTCTGGCTTTTCTCAACTATTATGGTTACTGAAATACCGAAGTTTCATACAGTGATTGGCGTGTGTATATGAGCATACGTGTATGTTTGTGCTGTTAGAGGGAAAATTATCTACAATCTTATTTAAACTCTTTGCATTTATGTAACGGATCTTGAAGTGCTTATATTCAACAATGTTCCAATGACCTTTTAGGCATTTGGATTTTAAAATGTTTCAACTTGATATAGTCACTCGAAGAAGATATTTTCGTTATTCAAATATAGAAATAAAAAGAAAATTTTAAATGTCAATCTTTTGTTCACTGAATATGCAGTAACCTTTCTAACTGCTTTCCTTCTACTATTGTGTGCTGTTTTTACAAAAATATCTTTTAACTCCAAGTGGAAATGAAATCCTTGGAAAAGATCATCATAATACTTTATATTTTGAAGAAAGTGGACATACATTTCGTTTCATGAATTAAGTTTCTTTAACGTATGATATGATTGTTAGCCGAATGTAATGTCAGAAACAAATTAAGTTCAATTGCTTTAATCTTTCAAAATGATGTGTCACATGAAAGTGGTTGTATTATCACATTTTCTGTTATGTTGGATTCGAACACACAGTTCTTCCATCTTCCATGTGTTAATTATATTAATTCAATTGTAAATTGTAGTATGAGTGACCACGAGCTCTAGTTATCATTCATGATAAAAATTCGAATATATATGTCTAATATGATTTGACTCTTTTACTGCGAAATTATTAAACAACCTTACTTGAAATATGTTCATCTAACGTCAGAATTATTTTTAAAATCGAAATAAATTGAAATGAATATAACATACATTAATATTTGTTTAAAAGGGAAAGTGTATATGTGCACATGTGTGACTGAACTAGAATCTAAATTGCTTACGTGATAAAAACTGTCAGCAAGACACTAAAATAGCTATTTGATGTCTGCTAACATATCTGTAAATGAAAAACATTGGAAAAACCACATAAAATAATTGTACTTACTTTTTTTATTACATCAATCATGATTCAAATGTTAAGTTCAGACTTATGAGTTAGTTACCTTTATTAGAAAAGTGAAACAGTAGATAAGCTTATATGTTTGATAAACAACAATAAAATGTTAATCGCTGGTTCAGTTTATCATCGTCAAGTTAAAATCCCGATTACGGATTTAATACCTTATCATTGAATTAATTATGTGGATTTACCTTATCACTGGTTACAAATTTGCCCAGTATCTAACCAGACTAAAGATAACTATTGTTATATGGGAAAAGATATGTGACGAACGGACTTGTATTTTCTGTAAATCTCGTAGAATCATCGTACTAACTTAACATTCATAGATTTCGCTATACGTGAATAATACTCTTATTGTTATTTATCTTAAATATATCATGTAAATATCGGTACGTGGCCGAGTGGTTAGAACCATGAGAGCCGGGTTCGAATCTCACCAGGATTAATTTGTCATGAAGGTGATTTCATGATGATATCGGCCTGAAGGAGGCGATCCTATTACCTGAAGACCATGAATTGTTGACCCAATCCTGCTGAGTCAAATTGGGTAGACGGAAATATTTGTGAGCCGTCAATGTTTGTGCTAGCACGAAGACACGAGTCATCGTGACTGGCCTTGTTCAGACTGTTGATCACTCTAGATAATGCGATCTCTCCCAGAAACTATAACTAAGGTCCGCCCAGCATAATTGCAGTATAAACCACATGTGTTCTCTGTGGTGTTAAACAACAACAAATGTGCCTGATCTAGGCAGGCATCCTCAGATACGAGCGGCCAGCCATTATTATATAAATATAATAATTACCGAACTTGGAATGCTTTATCACTCTCTCTCCCTCTCTCCCCCTCTCTCTCCCTCTTTCTCTCTCTCTCGATATATATATATATATATATATATATATATATATATATATATATAAGTTTTCATTAAAGATGACTAACAAAGTACTGCGATTAAGCTTTTTATTCAATTTTTTTTGTGTTCGTATAATTGCTTTATTTTCTGGACATTTTTTTGTGATCACAGTGTATAAAAACAATGTATAAAAACTGTTCAAATGTTCTATATATCCCAGCGATTTCGGGTATTTTAACGGCCATAATCCATGACTTTTTTTTTTAGTGGCGGGGGACTGAATCTGTAGATTTTTATATATGTGTATCTATAGTTATTGGTATATTTTTATTTCCCAAACACGGTCTGCATGTTGTGGCCGTATTCATGGTTGGCATTATTCTGTTATATATATATATATATATATATATATATATATATATATATATATATATATATTATTATTATTATTATTATTATTATTATTATTATTATTATTATTAATATTATTTTAATTTTAAACGTTATGTTTATTGGACATTTCTGCTTTTTAAATATTGTAAAACTTATTTTTACCAGCATATGCATTCGAGATTTTTAATAATGTAAATGTGCCTTCCGG
Source organism: Acanthosepion esculentum (assembly GCA_964036315.1). Lineage (NCBI taxonomy): Eukaryota > Metazoa > Mollusca > Cephalopoda > Sepiida > Sepiidae > Acanthosepion > Acanthosepion esculentum. Next base: position 61,151,739 of record OZ038481.1, on the reverse strand, counting down.
CAGGGCAAACCACTAAATATAACGTTTATACTAATGTCTGATTATATATAAAATATATAAATTCCTTAGAAACATTAATATATGTGCGTGTGCGTACATATATATATATATATATATATATATATATATATAACTTTAACCCAAATAAGTATATTTACAAAATGTATTCTGCTATTACGTTCATGTTTTATGTTAATCTATTAATAGTGAGAATAGACATCGAAATATTAATATAATTAATAATATCTGCTCATCAATGGAATATTGAGTGCCTATACTTGCGGATAATAAATACATTTATGAATTTTTCATTGTCTTTGTTAAAGCTGGAACTAAAGAATTCAGGCACATTAAATTGCTCCTGTCGCACACATATGGGTGTGTCTGCTCATAGAATACTACCTCCGAACAGCTACTTAAAGAAACTGAAGCAGGCTCATGTGTAGATTTACACGCAGCAGTGTAAATATTTATCAAACTTAACTTATTTTTTAATGGTCAAATAAGAGGAAATACGAGCTGAAAAATTGTTTAGCATAAATATTTTTCAAAAAGTGACGCCCAGATTTTTTGTCTGCATAAAAAATCGATATTGAAAATATTGTTTTTTTACCGGTATTCGAACACTGATCACGGGTACTAATTAAAAACGCATAACTATCTAACTCATGAGGCAGATATTTATAAACAGCTATGTATGTATTTGCATGTATAAGAGAAACAGTCATAAATCTGTTTCTAACATGTACACATTCGATAGCGCTTGTAAGCCTGGATATTCGCTCAAATATACCTAGATACACAAAGCGTATATGTACATCATGTCCATAAGAATGTCCCTTTTCCTAACAAAACGAAAGATTAAAATGCTCGGCCCTTTTCAGAGCGAAACACCCCAGGTGACAAGCCATCTCGTATCACCCGCATTCTGTTTGTTCCCAGGCCGGTGTCACGTTGAGTACATATGTAAAGGTGTTTCTGACAGGTCTTCGTGGTGCAACACAAGAATTCGTGCTGAGATGCTATTGACGTCGTCAGGCGACTTCTGTTGCCCGGGGGTCAGCGCTGGTTTGGATTGCATTTCCAGACCTTGACATATGACCTCAAGCCTAACACCTACTACTTAGCACGTACGTTACACCTGTTCACACGACCCCTTTCCGTTCTCCTTTTCTTTCCGGCAGTAGGATCCTCTAAAATCTCTTTCTGTTCCGCATATTTAGTTATGTATACTTGTGATAAATATGCTTAAACATATATGTGTGCAAGAGTGTGTGTGTGTGTGTGTGTGTGTGTGAGAGAGAGAGAGAGAGCGGGAAGAGGGAATTTCTCACGTATAAGTGAACAGATGTATTCGTCTATTTACAAAAACACTTAAGTATAAATGTATTGAGTCAGACCAACACACACACAAACACACACACACACACATATATATATATATATTGTGTTTTTCAATTTTATACGTGTGAACAAGTACGAATAGTTGTATTTATAGAATGTTGCTGTTCATGTATACGTGTTAAAACTCTTATGCATATGCGTCTTGCATGCGCATGTTTATACATGCGCTTGTGTGTATATGCAATTATCTATCATATTTTGTTTTGCGATAAACTGCAGCATGTGCACATCTAGAAACTGTTTAATATACATGCACCTTTGTTCTTATCACTTTAAATGTTACTTTTAATAGACGCTCATATTTAAGTAGACGCTCCGTTTAAAGTGATAAAATCTCTTGGAATAATAAATAAAAATCCATTACGTCTTTATTAATTGCTGACGTTTGTTTTTCTACACCACATATATATATAAAAAGAGCCTGGAGTTCGATTCTCACTGGGTGCTCCGTACTTTCGGCCTTGTGCCGCTTCTAAGCTATTTCGGGCACTTAACCGTCTTGACTCGCTAGACCAATTACGACTGAGTAATTCGATCCTCACTGAGTGCTCTGTACTTTCGGACTTGTACCACATTTAACCTACGCTTGATAAATCGCTAAATTCTATTTCGGCACCACGAGGTGGTGTAATGGTTAACAAGCTTGTCTCGCTAGAACAATTACGAATGAGTAGCGAGTTCAATCCTCACTGTGTGCTCTATACTTTTGGCTTTGTACTACATCTAAGCTACGCTTAGCAAATCGCCACATAAAAAGTAACTGATAGTGAATAAATTTGCATATATATTTTTTCTAAGGAAATAATGTTTTTTTTTATCTATATTCTGATCATTATTTTGTATTATTATAAACGCTAAATTTAGTTTCCCAGAAAAGGATGACTTCAAAGTTACATGGAACTTCCAAGTTTCTTGTAAAAAATAAATTTCATAAATTGTACAAATTCAAGTCTGTTATTTAGTATTACGATTATATTATTGTAACTAAATTCCTGTAACAGGTATTTCGAATGAAATTTGAGGTCTTTTCGGTGATAGCGTTTCTTTTCCGAAGCAAATTGCACCTCACTCGATTCAAGGTTGTACACAATCTTCGTACACGTAGCAATAGGAATATTAGTACCATTTTAAAATTTACAACATTCAAATAGTTACCAATCATTGTTCTGTCTTTCTTCTCTTTGTAAGTATTTATGCTTGAGTGTATATATATGTACTTTATATATATATATATATATATATATATATATATATATATATATATGTGTGTGTGTGTGTGTGTGTGTGTGTGTGTGTGTTTGTGTGTGTGTGTGCGCGCGCGTTATACGTATGTGATTTATATGTGAGTGAAAGTTGATCTGTTTTTCTTCTAAATCTCTCATTTTTCACTTTGTTTTCTCTTGCCTTTCATTAATCCCTACTTTTTCTATGCCATCTTTTCCATCCTCCTGGGCTATCGTCTTCCGCCCAACTCCGTCATGATCAGCAAATAGCAAACAGACAAAAACATTTCCTTTCTCTTCGTCTGACTTGTGAACAAGTGCTTCTCCTGCACCGAACAATTAGGCGTAAATACTCCATTCCACGTGAACAGCCTGACTGCTGAATGTTCCAATCACTGGACCTCTCTTCTGGCTATTTCTACCACTTCTGCTACTGCAATGGTTAACGGCCTATTTCTTGCTAGTTTCTTTGTTCTTCCTCAACAACCTTCGTTCTCTTGCAAAAGATGATAATTTTTACTGCAGGCGGATTCGTCTATCTACATTTAATTTTTCATCACTTTTTTTACTCTAGTTTTTTGTTGTTTGTAACATACTTTTGTATATTTTATCAACTCGATATCACATGACCAGTGGCTCTGGCTAGTTGTTTTCTATGTATTTATATAACTAATGTTTTTTTTTCCTCATTTTGTTTACCTATCTGACTTTCAGATTTATATATATATACTTACATACATATATCTTTTATTAAAAATGACTGACAAGGTACTTCTATTGTACTTTGCTTGTTGAAACACAATATCAATTTAACAGTACCTTTTCAGGCATTTTAATGAAATATGTATTAGAGATGGATTGCTGCTGAAATATGCAACCTACATACATATAAGTTTTGTTAAATCAACCGATAAGGTCTCTTTCTTAAATCTTTTATTACATTTTTCAAGGTGTTTTACATAGAGAACAAAATTGTAGATAAACTGTCCGAAATTTGATCGCGATGAACATCTTATTCGACAATTGGAGTTTTACGGTTTTATTTAACAATTTACACCTCATATATACATGCATAAATACTTACATACATAAAGCTTGTTTAAGTTTCGAAATTTGATTAAATCTCTGTATGATATTAATATTAATTAATATTAGTGTTTTTGAGTCCAGTTGAATAATATTGAATTAATACATTTTAATATTTACAGAATCCGTTAGACCGAAATAGTTACATTGTAGTTTATAATAATAAACGGATGTAAATAATTATTCCAATAATATGTTGATAACTTGTTATAGCAGAAAGTATTTACAAGACCAATGAAAAGAAAGTTTTTTGTTGTTTCAAGTCTATTATGTTGTAACATGTGGTGAAAGGAATTCAATCTAATAAGCTGTTGGGGAACTTCTCACTCGATGTGGAAACTTAGATGAACACATTTAAGCACGTATGTGCGTGTCTGTTGCGTTTTTTTTTTTTGGTTTTTTTTTTTTTCTTTTTAACTTCTCCTTTCATCAACATTGTTTTTAGCTCTTCTGTTTTTACGCTTTTATTCGTTTCGTTTAAAAATCCCTTGTTAATTTTTCCTGTAGAAAAAACGATGGAATATTTTTCCCTACAAAAACAATTGTGCTTCTAACGGAAAAATCGACTCCGTTTAAAGTAATGTAAAATTTTGACCTAAAAATGTAATCATCATCAGGAGTCGTGTAAATAAATGAATTCTAACATGGACTACGCTAATAGTGATCGATTCTGGAGATACGCCAATTTAACCATTGCTCAAATTGATTTCAGGTTTTTAATGTAATAAATGATGCGATACTGTCATATTTAAGAATTACAGCTATGTGCTACCGCTTTATTTCTATTATTTTATCTTGGTTTCATCTAAGCTTTTACACTGTTTCGGTTTACTTTTACTAAAAAAACATTTTTTAATGCAATTAACATTTTTTGTTATAATAACGATAAAATAGACTTATTTTATTTAAACTTGGTTTGTCATCAAGCAGTTGTTAATTGTTACGAAAATCTAAATAACCACGACATTAGAAGTAGAATGGCCAATAGTAAAAGATATGTCAGTATTGAAAATAATTTTCTTTCCCATTCTCTTCATTCTTTCTTGTGCCTTTCTCTTATTTTACTCACTTTTTTGCCGATATCGATAGTCTTTCGACTTTAACGTCATACATGCCAAATATCTGATCATTCGTTCTCGAATAAACACTAATATAAGCTTAGTTCCTGGGGACACATTCTACATACGGAACATCCTTATTGCACTAACAACGTTAAGAGAGATGCACATGCTCCGGTGCTTGCGGCACTATGCCGACAGAAATAGTCAGTATTTGTCTGTAACAAATTACAATTGTGTGTTGGTTCTCACCATTAAAAAAAGCGTCATTTCGATGGGAAGATAGGACGATATGACTTAAAAGCGTCCATTTTGATTGACTTCTTTTCATGATAAATGCTGATTCATAATTTTAACTTTAAGTGAACATAAATTCTATCTTTAAATGATTTTTCTGGAAAGCATAATTTTAAATTATTTAAGGTATCAAAATCTTCATGAAACAACATTATTAATATTAGTTAAAATAGAAATATATTCTTCCATTTCTTCCATTTTGATGTCTTACACAGGCAAAGGGCGCTTTGGTACTTTCAGTAACAGAAACTATATCTATGGCTCCAATCGTAATCTTGCAGAACTCGGCTTTTAATAGTGCTAATACAATAACCGTGAAATGCATGTTACGATATTTAACACAATTTTCTGTTCTTCAACTGAACTCAGATCTCGAAAGGTGCAATTTTTTCTACTAAGACTAAGTAATAATTATTAACTGTATTTCTTTATTTTTCTAGATCTTCTCAATTCAGAGCCATATATGTACGTTTATAGCTATTTTGTAAATTTACGACATTGTTGGATTATTTACGCAATCTTTGTTCTACTACTTCTGATGCATTTTCATTTTAGTGAATCTAAATCACAGGAAAATAATGAATATACTGCCAATATTTAAAGTTTCTTTTTTTATTCTCAGAAGTTTATTTTAATAACTGTTTTCTCTTGCAAAGAAATGTTCGCGAGCCTTCAGAGGGGGCATCTGTGTGTGCATGTATGTGTTATAGTTCATCATTCTTAATTTAAAAAATGTATCCATTATTTTATCAATAGATCAATAATAAAACAGAATCATCATCAAATTCACCGCTTGTGGCTATCAGTTATTTGGCACACATATAAAAAAAAGATGATCCGCACACACCCAACCATTTTATAATATAATAATGAGTTTCATAGTTTGTGATTTACCGAGATTCATTCGTTAATCTCATGGATTAACACAAGATTATCTCATAAAAAAGGTGGTTATTAATGTATAATAACCTTTTAAATGTTTTTTCTTTTGATTCTATCATTGATTCTCGCCTCGAATGTCATGTGCTTCATATTTTTATCTGCATAGTGTAGAAACTATATTCTACGATATTTTCATTTTATTTTTGGAAAATGTGAGAAATCTCGAATCTGGTCTTAGCTAAAATCACACACACTGATGAATAAGAAAAAGAAAAAAAGATCTACAGTACCAAAACAGGGGCACAAAAATAAAAGATAATACGCCCGAACAAAAATTCTAAATAAAATATATAACCAATAAGAGACAGTGAGATGCACAAGGAAAAGATCTTTTGAAGAACTAGAAGAAAATCAGAGAAAAAAAATCTAAAGCTAAACAAGTTTTCAGAAAAATATTGTGTAGAATCGAAGGATATAGGCAAGGGATAAAAAATGAAATCTATAAAAATAGGGAAACTTTATACATATGCACATTCTTGCACAAGTATACATGCGCCACACATGTATACACGTACACTATTGCACAAACGCAAACGTGATACATACACACAAAAAATATATATATGTGTGTATGTATGTATGTATGTATGGATGTATGTATGTATGTATGTATGTATGTATGTATGTATGTATGTATGTATACATGCACAGGTACTGAAAAATTCTCGGCCGAAACCAAATAGCCAAAATTGCTCAAATTAGCAAATTTCACAATTTGGAGAGCAATCACATCTTTGTTTTTCTGACAACTTTTCTGCCCGCTTTTGTGAAAATAGATAGATAGATAGATGTTTATGAATACGTATACATATCTATATATATATATATATATATATATATATATATATTTGTGTGTGTGTGTGTGTGTGTGTGTGTGTGTGTGTGTGTGTGTGTGTGTGTGTGTGTGTACAATGTATAGGTATATAATATTCTCATATTTACATGACTTTACGTAGAATGGTCAAATATATGCATATCTCCATTTACATCTAAACGCGCCCGCGTGAGCACACACAAATGCACACTCACATACGCAAATGTGTGTGTGTGTGTCTGTGAGTGTGCGGGCACCCGAAAATGCAAACGGATGATCTCTCATATATACTTATGTATATATGCCTGCATATCTGTATATATACATTCATATATAATATCGCTTTGTCTTTATACATTTCACTTGCTTTGAGTCATGTATTATTTTTATTCATTTTACTTTCATTTTTGCGAATTTTTATTTGTAATCTTTCGATGAGTTTGTTTTCTTTCGATTTTTAAGTTTTTATTTTGCTATTGGCTGTCTTAATTTATTCATTTTCTTCCCCATTTTTCCTGCATATTTTTTAATTTCCTGGTGGAGCTTTTCTCCTTGCTGCTCTTGTTGTTGCCTTTCTTCTGTTCCCTTCTTTAATTCTGTTGTTTTCTGACAAGGGAAGCAAATTTCAAACAAAAGAATGGCACCTGCTTTATCAACAGCATCACCTGACGGTGGCGCTGCTGATGCTATCTATCAATCCAATCTACACTCCTCAGCGCTTATTCCTTTTGCAGAATTTTTATCCACCATTTTTTATATAAGGTTCACCAAGCCCAAGCAAGGTGCAAAACAAACCTAATATTCCAACACTGCTAAATATTGATGACGGGGCAACTCATCACAATTCAAAGCGTTGCCATTCGTCATTTTCTTATTTCGACTTTTTCTTCTATTGGTTCAAATTTTCGCTTTATGTATGCGCATGCGTGTGTTATTTTAAATGTTGTAATCTTAGATCTTTTTTCGTTGACATTTCTTTTTGCGAAGGAGGTTAGTTTTGTTGACATTTGCTGAAATATGACATTTTACAGTCATGCATGCGACGTGGAAAAAGCTAATCTCAATCATTACCTGCCAACGGTGATAGCGTAGGACATTTGCAAATTCTAAGGTTATAATTAGCCTTGATTACACTTGAATTACTGAATAGATAGATAGATAGATAGATAGATAGATAGATAGATAGATAGATAGATAGATAGATAGATAGATAGATAGATAGATATTTTAACACAATGTTTATCTTTTATTTATTTTAGTACAGGTGCTCATGAAAAGTTAGTGATAATTCGCATTCGAATCCATGTCATACGTGTTTAGAACACGTTCAATGTTATTTTAATTGTTAATTATACTCCCTGCAATATCATTCTCTCTCTTTCTCTCTCACAGATAGATAGATAGATAGATAGATAGATAGATAGATAGATAGATAGATAGATAGATAGATAGATAGATAGATAGATAAAGAGAGAAATAGGGAGATTATAAATGGATCATTACATTTAGAGTTATGATATTATATATAAACCATACTGAGATAGATAGATAGATAGATAGATAGATAGATAGATAGATAGATAGATAGATAAAGAGAGAAATAGAGAAATTATAAATGGATCATTACATTAAGAGTTATGATATTATATATTAACCATACTGAGATAGATAGATAGATAAATAGATAGATAGATAGATAGATAGATAGATAGATAGATAGATAGATAGATAGATAGATAGATAGTCTAGTTATAATAGCTGAAACGGATTAGAATATATTTCTTTTAATATGTAGATATTATATTCTTTAAATAAAATGTCCTCTCAAAATGTAGATGATTATGAAGTTCCATAACTTAATATGTGTCAATTACCGTGACTCCCTGGACAAGGTATTGTGTTGGTTTCTCTTCACTCCACTGTTTTGAATTTGGAATTTTCCTTCTCCTAGAGTAGACTGGTTGCCACCCAACACTAGAGAGAGCAGTCTGCCCTATTATTTGTCACATAGCTGGTGGAGAGAAGAGAGGAATTTATGCCTTCTTCAAGAGCGTTATTACAGTGAAGGCAACGGACTTGGTTGGAATTAGAAATCGATTCTATTCTCTGCACTGATAACCGTTACACTACCCAATGCCACAAAAACACTAAAATGAAATGAGAAATCAATCTTTCATTTATATATATATATGTCTGTGTATGTGTGTGTGACTTTTTTAATACTTGTTAGAATATGCTTAAGGAACACAAAGCCAATGTATAACATTATCTTGTCACATGAAAACACTTTTCATTAACAAAGATAATTTCTAATTTTTATAAAATAGTATACTTAACCACATTCATATATAAGGATTTTTCAAAGCTGTTAAAAACTCCAATATCATGAACTATAGAAAAATTAGTTTACTCATGCGGATAGTTTGTAGGTATTTTTAAAAAGAAACTGTGGCAGCAGAAGAATATAAACAAAGCAGCGAAATATAAATAATACATAATAATGACTAATGAAATTAAATGAAAAGCGTAACATACAGTATTATTTTATGAAAAATAAAGCGAAACAAGAAAGTGCTAATATTTCACAACAGAAACATGTAAGCCAACTAACAATGCAATACGCTTTACTTCAGGTATTGTCTGATTTCTTCACGATTGTAATGAATTTCTTTTATTTATATTCCATATAATATTTTTTTTCGAAATTCGATTGATGTACAGCTTTTGTTCCTGCCTAATTACCATTATCTTTTTTTCTAAATCTGTTCTTTCTGTTTTGTTCATTAGACTTTGGATGCTTGACTTTACAGTTATTGCTTCTATTATAACTTAGGTATTTGATATAAACATACACAAACACGTGAATTACGCATACGCGCGCAAACACGCACATATGCAACAAAGATTCCTTTACTAATTATAAATGTCACCCTTAAACTAAAAAATTGTAGGAATATTCTCCATGTATAATGCGTACTACGAAATGGGAAAATTGTCCCATGAAATTCCTCATTGTCGTTTCTTTGTTTTATTTATGTTGATAGAATATGCAGAAACAGAAATTGGAAAGTTCTGTCACTCATCTAGAATTTCACACATGAGAAGTTGCTTAACTTCGTTATTAAAAAAATGATCACTTTAGGTATAATTAAATCGTAGAACTAATAATGTAATGTAATTATTATTATAGGTTGATACAGATTAGTAGAACGAGGCAACAAGTTTGAAGTCCCCGGCGAGTTCAAATTCAATATATATATATATATATATATATATATATATATATATATATATATACGCACACGAAAACACAAAGACACACACTTACACAAATGTAAGTCTGATACAAATTAAAATTAGGCAGATACATATATGGGTATATTAGCTCTTGCATCACATTGAGTATAATTTTTTTCTCTTTGTTACTTTTACTGGGCTATTTCGGAAATAGTGTTAATAGCGGTGAGAAAAATGAATATATCTCTATAATATACCGGGCGTTCAAAAATCGGACAGATAAATGTAAAGAAAATGCAATAAATATATCATTTACACGTTTATTTAACTAGCACAAAAACGTATTAAATGGTAAAAAAATCATGATACGCTATATTATCTAAGATAAGGAGGATGCATGTCTTGAAATGTCATATATAATGTCACTGAGTGCAGTCAACAGGTGTATGCAGACAGAATTGGGAAGGATTGATATCTCTAAATATATTTACATATGTAAGAATTACTTAAATGTAATTAGTTTTAATGGCTCACGTGATTTTTGTTGATTAAGCATTTTATTGCTTATTAAATATCCGATTTTTCACTGAACACACGCAACGCTGACCATTAAACTCGTAGCACTCATGGGAAAGAACTGTGCGCAAAGCAAATATAGCTTCCGGCATGCGTGTGTGCGCATACTGAAAACGAGGCTGTGCTTTCCATTGTGTATGAAATTAATTTTCGACACACGCCCACTTACCAATTTCGGAACAAATACACATTTTTACGAGTGTTGCTTATGATGTAATTCGTACCAAGTGTCTCGTACCGAGCACACTTGCCCGACCTACAAGTGAATAATGTTTATTTGCCTGCATCTCGAATCATAAGGCCCAGTAAGAATGAAAAGAAAGAGGGAAAACGAACCCGTTCCTTTGCTTGCAGAATGTAATAATGGGAGAGAACTCAGACAGACCCGGATAAGTGACTCTTTTAACTCTGCTGCCAAGATGGGAGGGACTTGGGCCAAAGGCAGCAGGCAGCTGCAGCCAATGAAATCTGCACACAGAACAGGATATACCGAACAAGTCCCAAGCTGCCATTTATTAACTGCGTGACTTAAGTGAAGAATAACAGATTAAGTTGCATTCATAATAAAGGATAAGCGGGAGGAGACTGAAGGAAATTAGCAATGAAGGCAGGAAAAGAAAAACACAAAATAAAGAAATAATAAATAAATCAGAGCGAGAGAGAGAGAAAGAAGGAGAGAAAGACAAAACTCAAAACAGTAAAGAATTTACAAAGGAAAAGTGTTATGTTGGCGACTCCGTTGGCTGATTGGTTCTTTGCGACGTTTTTCATCCATGTTGAATTTTCAAAAGGCGGGCCTTAAGATAAAACCATGTTAATGAACAAGTTGTACCAACGTCCGCGCTGACCAGGGTAACATGTTTAAACATTGAAACTCATACAGAAACCCCAAATGCACACACACTAGTGTATAACTCTGCGTAGGTATACAATTGCATGTTTGTATATGATCTTACACTTACCAGGGCATGTTCAAATATGTCTAAAGTCTGTGTTGTACATGTTTAACTGGAAATAATGCATTTATACATATATATATATATATATATATATATATTATTGTTAATATAATATCAGATATATTTGTGGCTTAATATTTGGTCATGTATATATTATTACTTAAACTCACACAATTGTTCTCACAACACAAAATCAATGACATTCAAATTCATATTGCATGTGTCCAGATAGATAGATAGATAGATAGATAGATAGATAGATAGAAAGAAAGAAAGAAAGAAAGAAAGAAAGAAAGAAAGGAGAGTTATGATGGAAGTGGGTGGATATATATTAATCAAATTGAGATAGATAGATAGATAGATAGATAGATAGATAGATAGATAGATAGATAGAGTATAACATTATGAATGACCAACCAATTTAAATCTTAAAACAAGAAGATATGCACGAAAGCCAAATCCAGTAGATGGTATAAAATTTATGCCTCACTCTTGAATGAAACATGATATAGAGGTTATAAATTATTCTTCCTGTGTCAGATTTAAGCTAATTTAGGTCTTGAAATATTAACAAAATGCTTTCTCTCCACGAAAAGTAAAAAAATATCTTCAATTTTGTCCTTTATAAGAAGACGAGCCAGAGAGACGGATATTAACTCTGTTGGATATTCAGCAACCGGAGACTGAATTATCAAAAGTAACATTTAACTCGTTAAAAAAAAAAAAATTGCTAAAACGTTTTCTGTTATTTCATAAACGGATTCAGAAAACCTCTGTTTTTGGTCATTAAATTTTAGGAAGTGTGTTTGGTCGAGATTTCTCTCTCTCTCTCTCTCTCTCACTCGCTCTCTCTCTCTCCCTCTCTCTCTCCCTCTCTCTCCCTCTCTCTCTCTCTCTCTCTCTCTCTCTCTCTGCCTGGTTATCAGATGTGCAGGTAGCATAACGGTTTTCAGTGCAGAAAGTGCCTGTTTGGTTCACTTTTGCACTAATGTCCTTTTGGAAAAGGTATGAATCGACCATGTTAAATTCAGCCTTCTCGCCCTGGGGGTTAGCCTGTCTAGTATCGGGACTTTTCTAAATTCATGAACGTGTGGGATAGCAGGTGACTATTCCGTTGTCTTTCTGAAGAATATGTCAAGTCAGTGATTACTCCTTGCTGACGGTACCATGTAACTAAGAACAACCTATCGCAAGCTACTTGGAAAGGTGATGGGTGCCGCCGAGTGCACTAAAAATGTTCTGAAAGGCAAACACTCAAGATTTGCATCCAGACGATCTTATTGGTTTAACTGGACTCAACTAAACTAACCAGCATTGTCGCTTTGATAAAAGCGTATCAGTACACTGTACGCTGAGAACTCATTCCTTCGACATCTTTTTCGTGTACCTAAAGACAGGAAGAGGTCAGTGAATTTCCTGATGTCTGCAGTGAATTTACACAAATGTTTTGAAAGTCAGCATTAAATCAAATAATATGTCTTATATCTAGAGTGTGTAAAAAAAAAATATCCATTTTCATCAATCATCATCTGACTGAATCTGACTGACAATGTTTATTTTGAAAGCAAGTGTATATGTCAGTCATTGTAAGAAACAAATGGAATGTTTCTTTAAGTGCATTTCTTTGTTTACACGCACCTGAGAAGTGTACAGCGTCACCATGAATACTCCTAAGTTTTGTACGTACCAATAATTTTATGTAGATATTAACAGCAATTGTAACGCGTCCATAAAGGTGTTTATGTTATGAATGCATGTGCATGTGCACCTAAGAGCACGTTCTCACCGCTGCTTCTCGTGTAACAACATATGTGTCCGCCACGAAAACACTACTTGGACACTGAATATGTACAAATACATTGTTTAATCAAAGATGCAGTCTTCATTGAACAATGTTGTGAAAATAAGACCAAATTTGGGAATTAAACTGTTAAATAGAAAAAATATTAAAACTACACATTATATATAATAATTGATTTTTGTTCAATCGTCGACATTTTAAAAGCCAAATAAGCATTGTTTTTAACGAACGAAAATACTAATCGATTATCGAATTAGAAACTGGTTTGTTAAGCATGGAAATTGGACAGAATTAGGTTATTGCCGATTAGGCAAATAATTATTTTCATTTCTCTTCTTTCTTATTCTCTTTTCTCTAATATCAAACAGATTTGTATGTGCGCATAGAAATACATACACGTGTACGCATGGATAGTTACTAAGCTTAACTGAGCTTGTAACAAGCCCATGAGTGCGGGATTTCCGCGAGGAGAAAACTCCATTCATGATCTGTAGGAGTTGCCTGAAAACCTATTATAATAATACAGCGAGGCGCTGCACGTACTCACATATCAATACATAGGCGAACTATGAGAATATGAGTCAACACTAGCCACGTGTCATACTGATCTTCAGTTCAGGGTAATACTGTTTTACATTAACCAAAATTATATTATCATTTATAGCAGTGAAACGAGAAGCCAAATATTAGTTTTAATTAATTCTAGGTAGCCTAATAATTGCGTTAATTTTTATCGTTTGAAATGTTTACTGTCAGTTAACGTCATTAAAACCATCTCTTTTGAATCTATTATGACAGTTTTATTTTAATTTTATATTAAAAATGCTTTAATTTTTTATTAATTCTAAAATTGAAGATAGAAGAAAACAAGAAACAGTTTTAGTATATTATGCTATTTTATTTTAATTAAGGTAAGAATGCACCTCAAACGATTCTATTCTTTCTGGAATAGGCACTTTGTACATTTAAAATGGTATACGATTTTTCGTGCTAGAAATGTCTTTTTTCATGATACTCCACAGCAATGCAGGTGAGGTTGTCAGCGATCAAATCAAGTCATTACTTGACAAGAATAATCAGCTACATACAATGAAGAAGATGGTACTCATATTGAAAATATCTTGATCAGGTGTTGAAAAACAATTGCATCAAATTAGTAATGTTAGTCGCTTTGATGTGTAGCTTTCAAATGCGTTAATCATTAAAACCAACAGGACAGTATTTCATCTGCGCTTCACTATTTAACCGTAAAGAAAACGCTCCGTTTTTATTAAATAGATGGTAATAAATGATGCTACTTGGATACTTAACAATGATGTGAAAAGCCATATACACATAGGATAGGTAATATGAACCACAAATAACCGTACTAAAAGCTGATCTCCATTCAAAGAAGTTGATTCTGTAAATGTGTTAGGATTGGAAGGGAGATCTATTCTATAAGCTATGATTGATTCGAACAATATTTTCTAAATAAAACAACTGAATCTTTTACACCAGGCAAATATGTTTAAGGTTCACATTCATCAGCCATAGTCATCAAACTTTGCACCTTCAAATTACCCTATTTCACATCTTCATAGACTTTTTCTTTATAATGTTTTTATTTTTATTTTACTGAGAAAAATAAAATAATTCTTAAAAGATGAAATAATGAAGTGAAATGAAATATGTAATAAAAAGGTAAATATGTAGTTCACAAAAGTTAAAGATGAAAATAAAAAATAAATATTGAACCAATAATTATGTTTCATAAATGAATTGTCATAGGAAAAATAAATGTTTGTATTATTATATTCAGAAACAAATTTCTATTCAACTTTCTCTCTCTGACGATAGATAGATAGATAGATAGATAGATAGATAGTGTGGACATAGGAATCAGCACTGTGTACTGACTGTCTGTTTCGCGCTTAAAACGATTTTCATATCATGGTCGGAAGATTGGTTTAAGCGTGAAGTACTGTCTATATCTTCAAACAATTTATCTCTGTCACTAAGCAATTTCCCTTAATTTATTTATTACTCAGTCGAGATAGCACGGGACACATACTCGTGTTTGTTGTCCTGTGTCTTAGTACTCATCTACGGTTTGCCATTCATATATATAACACATTTTAAGCAATATACATTTTGTTTCTTCCCAAACGCAAAATAAATCACTCCAGATGCATAGAAATGTTCAGCTTTTAAACAGGGTATTGTTGTAAATTCGAAAATAGAATGAACCAGAGTCAAATAACATCAAAACTTTCAAGAACAATAAAAACAAAAGAAAATTTTGCAATTCATTCAGACCATCTTGCACAATCAAAAATGTACTTTGTGAAAGAAGTCGGGAAAATATAGAACTTGAGTTGGAGTCAATCAGAAGTTCTAAACAAAGGACGTCTGCATCTTATGGCTCGTCAGAAAAATCCCTCTTTTTCATCTAGTGAATATTTAGCAGAGAAAGAACGAAGAAATTGTGAAGAACATTTAACATACAGCCATGGTTCTAGGTGAGGACACATTTATTCAAATTTTCAACAATTATCGGTAAATTACTTAATTAGAAGTTGTTTGAATCGCTGTTTATGATGTAATATGATGGAATTTTAATTATCGTGTATAGAGCAGTTTGTAATATTAACAGTTCAAAACTTCCGAGGTATTTCGGGAAGTTTATTTCAAGGAATATATATTCTTTTTACAAAAAGTGCTTCTTCCAATAATTACTGGCGGTTATTTGGATAAAAACGGCATCCTTTTCAAGAAGGAAAGAGTTGCCTATCATACTAAAGAAAACATTTTATATCAGCTATCGAAAGAACTATAGTTTCGACCAACCATAAGGATGTCGAAGGATGATGATGAGGATGATGAAAGAAAATACTCAGTAATGGCAGGTCCAAAATGTTATCTCAGTTTCCTTGAATTAAACTTATTGATTATTTCTGAACGATTCTGAATTTTGAAAATGTACGGAAAAAACTCCACAGAAGATTTTCAATGAAGCCACTCGGATGCCTCGCAAGAAAAGCAATATTATTAATTCAATGTCTAAACATGCCCAAATCTTATATCTACTAAAGCAGTTTCATAAATTTCAATTGTAATACTGGATTAAGGCACTTTAAACATAATTATTTATTTCTGACATGTCTTTATACGAGAGAATACTGAAAAATTACCGAATCTATCTTTCAGCACCTCTTGTATATACATATGAATAAACAAGCTCTTTTTAACAGTGTGAATTGCGTCTACCGATCAGCGCATACGATAGACTTAATAAAGAAAATATGCTTTCCGGCAGGGTTCGAACCTACACCCGACTTTGTAACAGAAATCATCGTCTGATCCGGCGCGCTTTGGATCACTCGTTCAAAAAAATAGGGCGTTTACACAAACATGCATACTCACAGAATAACATTTGTATTATTAGGAAATAATGTCGGATAAAAAAAAGAACTTTTTTAACTGAATTTTTCTCTTGATAGTATAATATATATTCCGAGATAGAAATTTTTCTATAAAAATTATATATTTATAGAAAGTGTAAAGATATAGTATATGGTTTGACTTCAATCTATATGTGCCTAAATCGGAATAATATTAATATTATAAGTATTATGAATATCATTATCATGAGCATCGTAATCATAAAATTATGAAAAGAAAAACATCCGAAAAGATTCCAAGGAGATGAGAAAGCAAAACATCTAAATCGCGTTTTTAATTAACTTGCTTTTTAAGTGTATTAAATGAATTAATAGAGTTATTTAAAACATTGTTCATGTAATAGTAATACGCTTTCCCATTCTCACCATCCTCATCTATAGAATGTGAAACTATCTGTATCTACCGTTTTTATATTACAAAGAAACACATTAGAATGCAAAAAAAACAATAGATGAAACAACATATTTGGAAGCATTTTTGCTTCCAGTAGAGTTATATTTAAAATTCGTTTGAATTTTGTCATTACATTTCGATTCCTTAGCCAAACTGCTTGCGTATGAACATCAAATTAAATATTATTAATGTGCTTTTATAATTATTATAATTAGAACTTTGGGTTTGTAAATGGTATGATGATTATTACTTGGGAAATAACTCGAGAACATTTTTTATTTCTTGTTTCTCTTTATTGCCGTACACTCCACTAATAATTATTATCATTATTATTACTTTTATTATTCTCACTATGGTTATCCGATGGTCATCTTGGAGGATCAGGCGGCAGGAGGTTCAACTTAAATCTCCATCACTATTTTCTGTATTCCCAGCCTATTCAATACTGGTATTTTATTAAATGTTTCAGTCTTTCCTCGGATTTCTTATTCTTCAAAGAATTCTCTTTGCCAAGAACATTGGAGTTTTTCCCTATCCTCCGTGGATTATGACAACGATAATTAATGTTATATTCTACAATCTCTGCAGTTCTATGAAAGGACTGTGGCAAGAGTTTAAAAAAAAAGGCAACAAAATCAGAGAAGCCTGCAAAACAGTTTCATATTCATAATCGCTGCTATCGAAATATCTTCCAGCGAATGCTTTTCATAATTGTTTTATAAATAAGATTGTTCACCTAAATATATGCACATATGTACACGTGAAGCTGTACTTGTCGTCCCAAAACATATTTTATTAGTTCTGTAATACCTTTTACTTTTCAAGTGAAAACTGACAGGCAATACATTTTGCATTGTTTATTATAATTTAGTTTTAAAATAACTAATATTAAAAGTATGCAGCTGGAAATTATAAACTGAACTGTGTAAACCTTTAATATTTATACATGTACGATGCATATAAAAGCACTTGAATATATATATATATATATATATATATATATATATATATATATATATATATATATATATATATATATATGAATGTACTTATGTATACATAAATACGTAAGTATTTATATATGACTACATCTACGTAAATCGTTGCCTACATTATAAACAATAATATTTATCGTTTTTTCAATCTTTCTAAACATCTTTCTACTGTAGTACAATTAATATTGATTTTGTTTTTGGTTTCTTACTTTTACTAATATTACTAATCAGTGTCAAATTCAGGTTTTTCTTCTGATACATAATTTATAGGAGTGCAAATTTAGAAGACATGTGTACTAAATTTGCATACAATTTTAATCTTCCTTTTTAAGTCAAGTTTATACAGAGAAGAAAACATCTAATTCTTTAGAAGCCAGAATTTATTCACTGTCAACAAATTATTCAATCATTTTTGTTGTTGATCAGACAAAGCGAATACAATTTAATCATTTTATTTCCATTTTGCTCAATTGCATGCATAATGGAAATAAATTCCACAAGGACGAACAAAAGACTAAGGTTAATGCTATGATAAATGATGAAGCCAAGCAATCAATCTTTCAGGAACTTAAAGCCAAGTGCTAGAGAAAACCTCTTTACGCATAGCCATTTTGAAATATTTTCAATCAAACAATGCCTGTCTATTGAAATTTTGAGAGTATAAATAATGGCAGATATTATCTGATCTCAATTTCTCTAATACGAAGTCTTTTTTATCTTGGATAATTTATGACTAGTTCACAAGTCATAGTTCACAAGAAAACTTGATAATCTATTCTACTGGTAACAATAGATAGATAGTGAACATAGATAGATAGATAGATAGATAGATAGATAGATAGATAGATAGATAGATAGATAGATAGATAGATAGATAGATAGTATATATTTGTTAGGTAAATCCATTGACCTTACTTGTAAACAGATTTCTCCAGATTCAGACAAACTTGCTGCCGATGGCTCCAACAAGATACACCACAAAAGTGTCGATATTAGATGTGCTCTTTAGTTAGATAGTGAATGTTTTAGGCAATAACATCAGTAAAAGTTTGTGCTGGTTAATGTAATTTATTCTGGAAATAGAAATCAATAGAAATCGAACAAAGATATAGAACCATTTAAAACCAATGCACATACGTACGCACGCAGATTTTGTAATGGCGGTGATTGATTTGGCAATGTCGGGAAGAAATCAAAGTAAAATATTCTTACCCGATCACATGACTGAATAGAGCTGCATGATAAATTAATAATTCAATTGGCGTCGATCATTCTAAATGTTGTGGAGCATCTATTAAATATTTCTCTTCCTATGTAGTTATTTTTAGTCGGTTATCATACGCAGCAAATCTGACACAATAGCAATTTTATACATAATATTTTGCTCCATTTAATTATTTGAAATTCCTGCTTGTTCGAATTAAATACATCAATTTATCTTGTTTCAAATGATTTTAAAATTTGCTGAAAATTAAAGTTGCTGATTAATTAACGGTATATACACACTAGCAATAGCAATAATGTTATTTTCCATTTTAATAACACATCTACATACGGCTTTCACGTGTACACAACGAATCACGACTGTTAGATTTGCCTTATCAAATGTAAAAAGTTACAAAAGTGAAATAGAAATTTTATTGATTAGAATAAAATGCATAAATGCTCTTATTTTCTAATTCGGTAATTTTGGAAATTCTAGTAAGAAAATTATGCAGATAACTTTTAGCATGAGTAATTCATTTTTCAAACTAAGACAACCAGGAAAGAAGAACAAGGTATATGTTAATATGAGTATATTAAACTAGGAACGGCTACGGACGGACTTTCTAGAAAAAAAGCGAAAAACTCATTTTAAATAATTTTAATGCCTTCTCTGAACTTAAATTTCGGTTCTTTTTGAAAGATAATGGCCTAAAGCTAATCCGAATTAAAATACATAAATAAACTTTTTATGTATTTTTAAAGAATCGGCACGTTTTTTCATCACTCTTCGAACCGCCATTGTGTACGAAAGATTAACAACAACTCTAAGATTCTCTTTAAAATCCAGTATTTAATCTTGAGATGTGTTTCGAAGTTTATTAGTAAATTTAAGGATTAATTAACGAGATTTTCTAAACCAATTGCGTACCTCTTACTTAAAACAAAATGAAAATCATGTTTTATTACGCACGGTAGCCTTTGAGGCCAAAGTAAAACAGAAAAATACTGTAATTCCACCCATGTCCAAAAAAGCTCGGGAAAAATTAAAAATAAAACCTAAATACATACGGAAGACCAGCAGTGAGTTTATTATTTACGATTAAAAATACATTTCCTTTAACATTATAGTCTGTAGTTTAAGAATATAATTTTTAGTCTATACACTTTTATTAAACTTATTATAATGAATAAATTTGAAGGCATTAAGTCAATATCTAAACAAAAATATATCATAAATGTAATTTAATGTGAAAAGAAAAACATTTATTCTAAGAGAAAATTTTAAAATATTACAGTATAAAGAATTCTTTTTTGCGAATGGAATAATTTCATCATAATTCGAAAATTTTAATATACCTTTTTTTTTAGCAAATGTGTTCGGTTGAAAACGTCAATTAATACCAAAACTTCAGTTTTTAATTAAATTTCAAAAAGTAATTTTCTACTTTGCCCCATTATACAATAATTATGACCACTAATACGAAAAAACTACAAAGATTCATTTACATATTTAATTTTGCAAGCTATTTCATATTAAGAGAAATAATATAAAAACTGTTATAACACTATTTAAATAATAAACAAATCTAAATAAGTTAAAATAATAAACTGCTTTTACAAACATTAAGGTTCTATTATCACATGACTCACTCTTAACAATAATTGGGGATGTTACAGCATTGTTCGTGATTCTCACTGATTACATATTCAATAAATAAACATGTCAAAGCGCCCTTCAAATACAGTCTCTTCTGTAGACGCAAAATAAACAAAGATCAAGCGTGTGTGGACGTTTATGTCGATAGCATCACTGTTATCAAGAAAAAAATCCTTAATTGTTTCAGAAACTCCCTATTTATATACCTAAGAATATAATTTAATTACTGGTGGATAAAAAGATTAAATAACACACTTTATTGGATCTTCATGACAGTTTTTTCTGGCTCAAAAAAATATGTGGTTTGATTGTTAACTTTTTCGCTTTCATTCCATATTTGTATTAGTAGAACGTGTTAACGTCTTGCTTATCAACCTAATAATGGTAATTACAGAAGCATTCTTTTTTCAATGCATATTTCTATTTATTTCAAATACAATTCACTAGATTCTAGATTAAATCAATCCCGGAAAGAACGTTTTGTAGAGTAATCACTGATCCTAAAACATTTAAAAGCCGTTCAAAATTTAGATGAAGCATCACATTTGAATCGATTTTGCCTTTGTTATTTTTACGATTCCTTTGAATATCCTTGCCGCTAGAAATCAAATGAGAAAGTAAAATGACTTACATCCTGACTAAAACAATGTTTTCTAATAAATGGTCATATTTACTCAGAGCCTCTGCATTAACCAAATTATATACAAATCAGCGAAACTGCTGCAGCTGCAAAAATGATACGTACAGTGTCTATTATTACCAAAACTAATAACCATCAACAAATTACACTACGGAAAATAACAAAAACTAATAAGTAGATTTCTAAATCAACCACGCAACTCTAGTCTTTCTCGCCAATGAGAGTGATTTTAAAGGCAGTGTGAAGAGATGTGAAACAAACATACGACTTGCGCGTCGGAGACAGTAGTCGGCTAGAAGCTGCCAGTCGGACTGAAATGTGCTTAATATCAAGAAACCAGGACAATTGCACTCGCGTTGAAAAATTAGAAGGTGGAGAGGAACTAGTCACTTCAGTTGCTGTATCGATTTATTGATCTATTGATTTATTATCCCCCAAGTTGACCTTGATTCTCAGAGGGAGAGAAAGAAGCAGACAGTTCGGCGGAATGAGAAAGAAAGAAGCTCAGCAAAGTAGGTGGTCGCGTAACTGACTGATAAGAGGGCTGAACGGACGGCTTCTCAATATGCCTGGACACTAGTCAGATGTGACGCGCTATCGGCATGCTATTATACGAAGGGCAAAGAGGTGCTTTCAACCATAATATTTCAGGGCTTTGTTCAGATTCATAGCATAAGTTATCGTGTTTACTTGACTGACCTATCAATGACTTCATGTTTAGCAGTACTAGCATCAACTGAAAACAAGGACATTCCCGCTGTGACGTTCCTGCCATGACGTTCCCGCCGTGACGTTCCCGCTGTAATCATTTATATAAAGTTAGTATGCAAAATTACTCAATTAATTCAATGCTCATCGTCTGAAAATTTAATAGGCGAACAGGTCATGCCAGCATTCAAAATCAAGGTTCGTAATCTTGTTTTTTTTTTTTTGGCGGGGGGGGGTGCGTACACGCGGACGATATCACTTACAAATGGAATCGGATACAAATAAGACGGGTCTTAAGTCAAATCTGAACAGATAGTATTTCTAGAATAAAAAAGAAAAAGTGGAAAGATGCTTAATCGCTAACATTTAGCAGGTCACATGCACTGAGCTACTCACACATTATTCTATTTAATATAGCTCATTCATACCAACGCCCCCGCACCAAAATCACAATAATATCACAAAGTTTCAATGAAGCGCCTGTTTAAAAATAACACTTTATTTTAGTTTTGATTTCACGCTAACAAATTAAATTTAATATTTCCAATAAGCAAAATAATTTGGTGCATTTCAAAACTAATTTAAATTGACTGGAAGGAGTTTTTTTAATCCCTAAAAATCACCCATTTTAGCCATCTGTCAGCATAATGTAATTCTCTTTATTTAAAAAATCTTTAAAAAATAAAATATACTTTTCTGAAACTTTATTTGAAGAAGATTAGCTGATGAATTAAAACAAATATTACTTACTGTAAGTTTAAAATGTCGCAGAAATGCATTTCTTTACCATAGAGGTAGGTGTTTTGATTAGGTATTGACAGATTGATAACCAGAAGTTTATCTAATCTTTTCCTACGAGAATATATCTGTTAAAATTAATTGGGGAATATAACGTGTGCGTATTTTTATCTAATTTTTAATTAACCAGTAATGTTAAAAATTTACGAAAATATTCTCCGTAATCAAATGTTTTATTTAGATACTTTGGCTTTATATTTACTATAGTTACCGCTTTTATTTTCTGATAATGTCCTGTATGGACGCTCTAGTTACAAAAATCAGTACAGATCAGAACAAATTCAAAAATTCTTTTCAAGTACTGTAGGTCGCTGAATTGTAGTAAGCTTTTCCATTTATGATTAGTAAGTATAGTTTTTATTTAATAACAATATCACCTAATCGGTAGAAATTAATACAGAATTTTAACAGATTTAAAATTCTAATTAATTTTTTTTTAAATTAAAAGAAGTCTAGTGAAAATTCATTATTCATAAAAATTGTTTTTTAGACAATAGTGTCCATAATATCTTGTTCATAAAAGCAATTAAAACTTTTCTAATTAGTATAACTCATATAACCATTAAGCGGTATAAAAATGAATTTCTTCAAATTTCATAAAATGACATAAGTGAGAGGTAACAGACGTACAAAAATGTTTTCACCAGGATTTTCTAAAAACGAAACATTTCTAAAATAGTATAATTCAGTTTTGAATAAGTCCTGACATTTAAATCCGACAATTATTCGATTTTTAGAAGAATTTCCAAATTACAGTGTTTTTCACCGCAAAAATGACGTTAACATTTCCTATACTACTCTTTGGTTGTAAGTCCTACGCAAGAAAAACAAACTTTTAACCAAAATTTCGCACCTTATAAAAAGGGGAAAAAATATAATTTAATAATCAAAAAATCCTATTGTTTTTCCTTTTAATAATAACAATGCTTTCAACAAAAAAACTTTGTTTTTATTAAGTTTGGGGCATATATATAAGCCAAATTTTTATTTAATTTTTGCATTACAAACACAAAACTAAGCGGCACTCTGGTAAATTGGTGTCTAACATGAAAATGCGTACGGAGCATGGGCGTGTCACGGAATTCCTCCATGTAGCATTCGCCGACCTTTACTGAACGTTTATAGAAACCAAACATGAATATGAACGCAGCTGGGCGACAGTAATGCGTTGCATCAATGTGGTTATCGCTACTGTGAAAAAGTAGGTTGCTTCCGCTGGTGCAAATATTTATCAGCGTCTCAAGTTCTTTTGTTCGTTGCTGCTGAAAATTTATAGGCAATGGCGATGATTATGTGAAAATTTCTATTATCTAAAAGTTTTATTGTACTTCTTGTATCAATTGTACTTTCCGTAGAAATAAACAGAAGGCATTACTTTCGGATTTTCAATCATTCATACATATTTATTGTAATTTTTAAGGAATTAATGTTTGATTACACACACACACACACACACACACACACACACACACACACACACACACACATATATATATATATATATATATATATATATAGATAGATAAATATATATATATATATATATATATATATATATATATATATATATATATATATATATATATATATATGCATGCATGGATTCTGGCGTTGTGAGCCAACGCATGAGTATTCCATCGACACATTACCGATGAGTCCTTTCGTCAGACTAGAAGATTCATCTACTGTCGTAGAATGACCTGCACCTGAAATTTATTAAGTGAGAAAGGTTTATGCATTCTCAGTGACACACTCTCGTCCAATGCCCATCATATGCTTTTGGTGCAAAGGCTGCTAAGAGATAAGCGACATGCAATGATGCAGGTTATATTTTGGAGTGACTTTCCCCTAGACAAGTTGCCTTGCCATCATGTTTTGCCTCCATATAGGAGGCGGCTTTTAAGCTAGCTTAAAATTTTAGCGAGCTTAAAATTTTAAGCTAGTTGCAATTTTGGATACAAAAGGAAAATAAGGGTTACTCCGCTTGAACCATGAAAGCAACGATAATGGCTAGTATAATATATATTATTACATACACAGTACCTTATATATATATATATATATATATATATATATATATATATATATATAGTATTACACAACAAAATCCAAAATTACTTCATATGGGGGATAGATCTATTTCAACCGATGAAAGCTTCAGTCTTATTAAACCCCAATCCAATGTACGGCGTATACCGGGGTTGAATAAGACTGACGTAGTTTTCATTGGTTGAAATAGATCAATTTTGGATTTTGTTGTGTAATACTATTTATTGGCCCTGTTATAATAAATACATTGAGCCTTTTTTGTGGATCAGTTTTAATATTTTATATTACTAGTATCCACTTGGATTATATACCGATGGATTTATTACCTGTAATATATATATATATATATATATATATATATATATATATATATATATATATATATATATATATATATATATTGTAATTTTGAAGAAATTAATGGTTGAATTTTATAAATTAATGAGTGAACCGGTTTTAGTACACATTCCTATTTGTAATTATTATAATTGATGATTATTATCCTGTACAATTGAAATTTCGATAAAGCAAATGTACCAAGACAAAGATGTCTTGTCAGACACGTGTACCAAGTAAATATAACGTGCGCATGTGCATATGTGTGTTTGCGTATATAAATCAATAAGTTAACAGCCTAATCATGGAATTATTTTAACCAACAACATTTCCTTTTTAAAATAACATCCGTTATCAACGCACTTAATTCAATGTTGAGTATTGATCACGTAAATCAAACATTATGCAGTGAAAATTACAGATCAACATCCAGTTAATAGTACCGTATCAAGCCACGGATTTCATTCTCTTCATGGTTTGAAGTTTGAGGTGTAGGATTGTCGAAAATGATACTGACAAGAAAAACTCTCAAATAAAAACAGTTTAAAAGTTGTACATAAAGACTCTTTCAGTTCAAAGTAGAACAAAGAGCTAAAATTTACTTAGTATAACTTAATGCAACATTTTCATAATTATCCGGAACCGTAAACGGAGAAAACCTTCAATGTTAATGTCAAATGAGGTTGGCCCTTACGTTAAGAGCCAGTTTGTACGGATAGGAATGGAAGATAACGGTTAACCCTAGCCTTGAACAGGTTAAGATTTTAGTGATCGGGTAAACATTCTATTGGAAGTCGGTTCCACAGAGAAGTAGTTGTTTGAGTAAAACATACTTCTCATTGATGGAATACAGAGGGAATGTGAGTGGTTTGCTACAATGTAAGTGGCATGGCAGGTCAATGACGTAAAGGTTAGAACCAATTAATGTAGTTCATCCGTGCACTTTCCGTGAAAGTAGTTATAGAGCATCGAGAGGCTTGCAACATCTCGTCTGTAAGAGAGAGAGAGAGAGGTTGGTGGGTGAAAAATAACTCGTCACTCTCAAGAACTCGGGGACAATTTTGGACCCTATCGAAGCCGGAGAGCAGCTCCTGCTCAAATATGACAACAGTACTCTATTTAGCAAATAAAATCGGGATTAATTGCTTATGAAAATCAATACAATTTTGATGCATCATGGGAATACTTCATGGACTTCAGCAAAAAATGGACTGATTTATTTGAATTCAGACAAATACGATAAAGGTTGACAGGACTCATTTGGTCACCTGCAAATACTATTTTATTTTATTTCTATACTATAAATATCTCAGCAATTGTTGCGACGATTTTTTCTTTTTTTTTTTACTCTTTCTGAAACCACGTTTCTTTCTTTCTAAATCTAAAGAGAATCAATCACACAACCGTTTCCCTCATTTCATTCGTGCACTTGTAAAATTTGTGATACTCAACGTTAAACTCGCGTAGAAAATTAAATGGATGAATATATTTGACTATTTACATTGTTCCGACTGTTGCCCTCATCTTTTTGTCATATTCACGACGTTTCGCTCGTTGTACGCTCCGGCCTTCTTCAGGTGATTGGAATTTTGAACTGAACCCTTTATTTCGTCCACCGGGGCAGATTGTGCTAGTTCCACGTACCATGCCTCTTCTAGATACCTCAGTATCAGCCCGAACAATGTAAATAATGTAAATAATTACAATACCTCATCTCAGAAATATAGACGAATATATTTGAATATACGAGAATAACATTGCGTATTGAACCAAGTATGTTAAACTATTCCGAAATTGAATATTCTATCAGCGATCATCACTGCTGGGCTAACAAATGCGTAGCAACCACTCATTAAACTGATGAATCAATTATCAATTAAACGTCTAATCCATTATTTATAGATTTCTTTCGCTTTTCCGTGTTGTTAATTTTATTATTAAAGGATTTTCTTAAATTATTATCATTAATGACTGTCAAGGCTCATATTTATTCATGTAATTCGTATTAAACATCTCAAGAGGCTTTCATTATCATTTAATAATATTGTGGTGAGTCTACACGCTTAAAAAACCACCAATAAAATGATTATGAATAGTATTCTGACGTCAACATTGTCATACTGATGTATGTACGTGTATTTGAGTGCATGCGTGTGTGTGCGTCTGCTAAGAGCTTCAGTTCAATTAGTTGTGGCCATTTACTAGCAAATGTTAAAATTTGATATTATTTCATGACAAAAACATTCATAGTTTTCTGTTTCTTATCAGAAAATATAATAGATAAAATTAAAATGAATTATAATTTAAATATCATGAAATATGCCTGTGATGTTCCCAGCTGTATCAGGCTTTGCTACTTTTCCGTGTTTTATAATTGGGGTATTGTATAAAGCACACTTTTTAACACTTCAAACATTACACACACACACACACACACACACACATATATATATATATATATATATATATATATATATATGTGTGTGTGTGTGTGTGTGTGTGTGTGTGTGTGTGTGTGTGTTGATATACACGTATGTAAACGTAACGAAGCAGTTTTTATATACTTATATGTGTTTCAGGGTTAGTCTTCGATGTGACATGTCCCCTAAGGACGTTGGTGAATATGACTCTCTACAATTTTCTGTCCTTTGTAGATCTCAATAAATTTTTCTTTTTGCTCTCTCTCCCTAACCCTGCTCCGCCATCCATTCACCGAAGCTCTCCAGGTAGGTTATGCGTTGCTTTCCTCACTCCCTCTTGCCTTCAATTTGTTCTGTGATTTTCAAATTTTCCAAGCCCTCATTTATCATTATGTTGTTCACATGCCTTGTTCATGACATTCTCAACATCTTTTTGTAGAAGTACATTTCTGTTGCTTCAAGTCTCTTCTTCATCTGAGACGAGGTTATCATATAAGAGGACTGAGATTTCATTACGCGTTTTATGCATTTATTAGGTTTACCAAAAATCTGACCAAATGAATAAACATCAGATTTTTTGAGGGTGCCAAGAACTTTTTAGCGTTATCTGGTGTCGATAAAAAAATATTTCAGTGTCAAGATACGTATAAGATCAATATTGCGTTATAATTTTGGTGAACCCTTATTTGTCGTTAGCGACGTGAATGTCCACTGTTGTGTTGTGGTTATTTTATAAGAAAAATGAATGCCCGCAATTAAAATATTTCTAGATAAGTCTATAAACATATACTGATGCTTTTATATGTAAATGAATGATTACATGGGAATAGGCAGGCGCGCATACACAGAGATAGATAGATAGATAGATAGATAGATAGATAGATAGATAGATAGATAGAACCATATTCAAGCTAAAATAACAAGTTGATACTCTGATCAAAGTAACTGCTGCGTATATGTCTATATATAAAGCGTCTTCCCTAATTTAATTTCCCTATAGTTGCTAATTACATAAATGAGACAAGTGATATGTATTACTTAAAAGAAAAAGGTTTCATTGATAATATATATTTGTATTCATGAAAACATGTATTTAGAGACTTGATTTTATTGCTTAACTACAGTAAAAGCTTGTTTATCAAATGTTTATTTTCACGAAATAATTTAAATTCGTTGTAAATTTCTCTATTCTAAACTTCACGTTTTACTTTGATTTGAATATCTTACCCTTATATAGGCAATGGTATAATAACATTTAAGAAATGATGATATTTATAAGAACTAGCATTCAGTGCATTCAAGTTACCCTGTTCAAATTAAAATGAATGGCGATAGGAGATCATTTTCACTTCATACATTTACATATTTCTGAATAAATCTGAACAATTATATAATGCAAATATCTATTAAAAACATTAATTTAACAACTTTTCTTATAAACAGTATTAATTTCTTTTATTTAACGGTGATTAAAAATAAGCTGCCCAACTTCATAAATGAAAATAATGCAGACAATGCATGAGAAAATCGAAAGAGAAACTTTTGGGGACTTATATAAATTTAGGAATATATAAATGACTCTCTCATTTGCATTCAATGCATGAGTGTCTTCATGGACAGATTCAAGTATAAAATCTTATGGTAGACACGTTATTGATTCACTCACTCAAAATTAGCAAAGCTAAACCATATAAATAACAAAGGACAGTACTTTTAAGTGCTGGTGCATTCGATTCAAAATCTGCCAATTTGTTTACGCATAAATTGCCACTGCAAAGCAAATATTAGCCCATACTATGATGAAATCCTGACTACATCGTGCAAATATGCTGCTGCTTAACAACATCACATCCCACCTTAAAAATTAGATATGAAACGAAGTTGATACGCGAGTTGGATAAATGAAACTGTTGATATCACAAATGGGTTAATTACAGGCAAAGCTTGACCAAACATTAACATTCATCTTTTATCAGTTCAAAGCGTGTTGACAGGACAAATACATGAATAGCGATTAAAATATATGAATCACTTGCAAAGCGCTGACAAGTTTAAATATTTAACCTCAAAATTATACTTTGAGAAGAATAATCTGTCCTTAGAGTGAAAACATTTACTCATCTGGAAAGAAAAACGGATCTTTAATCAGTGTGTTTTGTATTAGAATCATGTTAATCATTCGGCGAAGAGTTTAATCTTGTATTGATACAATCTGTGGAATATTACTATTTTAGGTCTTAAAGATGACAATCCTTCATAAAACTGTATAGGTTTGCGTTACAGGATCACAAACAAAGAATAAAATGACAAAAACTACGTCACTTGAAGATTTCCAGCAGCAGCAGCAGCAACAGGAATAAGTATCACATATTAGTAGAAGGGAAACTAATAATATGGAAATATGAAGATGTAATCATGATGTGAATTTCCACACGAACTTAAACAAAAGGTTTGGAAGGAAAGTTAAACCTATGCTAGAAAAAGAAATAATAGTTAATAGACTTAAGAAGTCAGATTTGCTGCAAAATGTTTTAAGAAAAATATTTCATAAATTTCAGCCGACAATAACGCTCTATTTTTGGTCAATGAATAAAAAAGGCAAATCTCTCCATTACCATTACAATATTAAAATTATGATCTCCAGAACGAAAAGTTGATTTTAAAATAATGTTTCTCACCTAAGTGATATTTTTCAGTCTTCTAAAATTAAGGTGTGGTAAAGAAAAGCTTGAGTAGACGGAAACGCTATCGTAATTTAAATCCTTGAAGAGAAGAAAATTCTTGCTTCATACTAGAATTAAACGATGAAAACATAAAACAAGAAATTGTAAGCAGTTACTTGCAATCCAGTCAATCGTCCAAGAATCCAAAATTCAAACGAAAGTTAGGTATTGTTGCCAACATTCACTTTTCGTGTAACTCATAAGCTCTCTATTCATACACTTCAAAAATCTATGAAATATCAAGTGAAGACGAATGATCATTGTACATTTGCGTGACCATCTGAATAAGGGAAGGAACTTTCAACAGACCGAGGGAGCTCTCTACCATCGTTCCATTTGCTGGGCCATGTATACGACAAGCTGCATACAATGTTAACAAAACTCTTATTACGCAAGCCTGAGAGATTTTTCCGCCCCGCTCCTGTCTGCAGTTAAAATCGGAACTACTTCTCGCTGTTAGTTCTTCTTCTGTAACCAGCTGATAATCGTGTGGGTTACAAAATCACTAGCAAGCCCATACCAGGCGGGAAATGATAGTTCATGTCAGCTGTAGATGATGATGATGATGATGATGATGATGATGATGATGATGATGCATACTTGTAGGAATCAGAGTATTCAAATTTCTACATATCTAATATAAACTTTCACAAGTGGTTTCCGAATATGCTAATCAATCGAATGTGACCACTTTTCTCACTAGTGTTGTTCCCAATTAGCCACCCCAACATTATTCCATCATTGTCAGTAAAATGTTTTTACCTCATACTAACACTGATGTAGTACAAGTAGCGATAATTTACAGGGTAATCGAAGTATTACGTAAAAATGTAAAAAAAAAAACGCTGATATCTCATTTTAACATATATTTACTTAATTACGCAAAAATATTTTGAAATACTAAAGAGTAAATTTATTCAATAAAATTGCCATTGGCTTCAACCACGTCCTTCTCCTGAAACTCTTCTGGGTGGTCACCTTGATTAAGTTGCTGAATACTGCCATAATTCTTGTCTTCAGTTCGTCTTTGGTGTTACATATTTTCTTGGTCTCTCGCTCAGCTGCCCCCAGCACACAATACAAGGGGGTTGCAAGACTGGGGAGTTAGGTTGCAAGATTTAAGGGGTGATGCCGTCGCAGAAATTGTCTGACAGCCATGACTGTGTCCGCTTGCTTGTGTGACATGGTGCAGCGTCCTATTCACAGATATATTGTCTTCCAACAGCCACAATCTTGACCCAAGGCAGCTCTACCTCCTCAAGGCACTTGATGCAGGCCTCCGTGTTGAGTCTGAGGCCTCATGGGAATATGAGTAGAGTTCTTTTCTTATCAGAATGATCAGAGTGCGTTTTCCGAGCTGCCGTACATTCGTAATCACCATTAGGCTCATCCAACTCTTTCCGAATCCTCTCCACTGTCTCAGATTGTCACCCAAACCTTCTGAAATGTTAGTATTGCGGCTTACAGCACTAATGCCAAGCAATACAGAGTGCCGTTTCCAAATTTATGGCAAGGTGAATTGCGTCATGGTGCTCTTTTTCTCATAGACGATGCCTAAATAAACCTACTCTACTGTGCATTCGACAAAATCAAAAAATAAACAACGTAATTGCGTAAATATTAAAAATATAAAATGGTGACAATTTACCCATCGCACCCTGTAGTTCCCCACTAACTCATGAGACAGTTTGTAATAATAAATAAATTTTCAATTAACTTTACTAAATTTCTACGCATGAATATGAAGCATTGGCCAAAAATAAAATTGTAGATTATACTCATCAAGCATATCGATGAGCAGGTCGCATGAGAGACTGCCTCAGGTGCAAGTTACTAGCATTTATGTTTGTGTAAAGGTCGTAACTAACGTAAGATCTAACGCGGTATGGTTTGGGTTTATATTGTTTTACGGCATATCATCCTCAATTGGGTTATTTAATGTTAACAAAATTTTTAGGTATGAATAGAATATATATTCTTTGTAAGAAATCAGTTTGTAGATCAGGTTTCATTGACGTATTTTTGTAAAGAGAGTTTTTATCAAGATGTATAGATGTTAATATTCTTTTTCAGAAATGTATTGCTGGTAATTCTTTGTTAAAAATCTATTCCTGGTATTTTTTTACTATAAAAATCTATTTTTATACTTTCATACTGCGTGACCCCATTTTGGGAGTTAACTATTTGCCCATAGCTGGGACACTAAAAGGTGCTAGCACCCCAGATCAGGGTGAACCTGGAAACAACAGCAATTCAGAGGTCATTCCACGCTCCTCAAAACCTCCCGATCAGAGGCCTTGCTGCCGGATGTAGTTTATCTTCATACCAAGGACGGTCTAACACGGTATTGAATTAAGAAATGGAACATCTGTATGTATTGTCTACAGTAACAAGAATGCCAAAACGAATTCTTCTTCAGAACGTAGGCGGCCATAGCTCTCCACAACTTCCTATCCTTTTTAGTTCTTAGAAATATTTGTCTTTATTGTCCCTACGAGTTACTGTTTTGCTATCGATTCGCACAAGCTCTTAGGTAGATTACTTTCTTTTTACTTCTGCATCACGTTCTTTCAGTATCTCGCGTCAGTGTGAAATTCTCCGAGCCCTCTTTCCTCATTATGTGCCGCATAAATTTCAACGGTCTCTTTCTAATTGTGAATATAATTGTCTTTTTGCTTCCATAGCAGTGACATAAGAATCTATATAAAATATGTAAGTTTGTATGCGCTATTTAATATTTGCAATTTTTATTTTATTATTATTTAATAATCTAACTTTGATTATAATCTTAATCCTATAAAAAAAATGAAACACTAGAATTGATTTGAGTCCAATTGAGAATACATGCAATATTGATTTTACTAAATTATGTTGTAATGTACACGCCAAGTGAGTGGGGAGGGATAAAAAGAAAAGAAAAAGCCTGTTCGATAGAAGTATAAACACGCTTAGATATACATATAAAGCGATGTATGCGGATGTGTGTGTGATTGTAACTGTGTCTCTGTGCCTATTTATATAAAGATAATTTCAGCAAATAGGTCGGTCTGAGCGTTGGGAGAGGTTACATTAATTCCATCAATAATTTCACTGTCTGAGATATTGTCACTCCTCAAACTTGTCGTCTGTGGTCAGAAATCGCCAGGCAAAATAATCACACAAACACAACGTTCAAGGTGACACCGTTGTCTGTGTTTTGTGTTTATGGGTGAACTTAAATTTATGCAGTCGAGGCACCAAGAAGGAAAGCTCATCAGAACAATTAAGTAAATCAGTGTATAATGTGTTATTGTCTATAAAATTCAACTTTTTTTATCTACATCAGTTCATAGGAAGATTTGTGGACATAATATTATCCCTCCATATCATGGTTATTGGGTTAAAAAGCGTACGTAGTGTAGTGCATATTGTTTCGAAAAGAGAATGTATGTGGCTCGCAACAACACCAACGGGGATTTTTTAACCAACATGAACTCTGATGTGTAAGTGTTTGTTGAAAGCATTTGGCACCAGAAATAGATCATTGACGTCGGATCAGTTGGCGATGCTATGAGCTCATAGCAGGTGGCCCTCCGCTCCACTCTATGCCTAGCCTTTCCGGTGTGAATAACCGGACCTCCAACGCGCAGTCTTCCACCTCTTCCCCCGTTTCTTTTTCTTCCCTGCCTCTTCCTCAGAAAATCAACAGTATCAGCCAGTGTACACACTTATGTCAACAGCTTCAGTCTATCCGTCATCGCCTACTGCATTAAGTGACCTGACATCCGTAATAGCTGAATTATTTCAATTGTTATCTCTGCCATTTTCCTCATTGTATTTTGATCATCAGCATCAAGAGTAATAATACGATCAACATTCTCAGCACCAGTCGTTAACATTATAAATGGGAGCATAATCATCTCAATTAGTTCAACCGACATTGAGATAGCCACAGATATTGAGAATTGAGAATATCCAATTCCTGTGTTGATTTTACTTTATATTTTGTTTGATCAAAATTGTGTGCCTAGTTTGGCTGAAAATCATGACTGGATATTTTGAAATTTATATCTATTTCAGTGGATTAAAACTACGAATATACAATAATAATCGAATTTTACAGAATTGTGTTCGACCATTTTAGAAACATAAACTTCTTTATTAAAACTATCATCTTAAATAATATCTATCATATCCATCATTAAAATCCTTGTTTTAATTTCATCTCCATTGTGGAATAATAATTATTGCCTAAATAAGAATAATAATGTTCACCTTAATAGGAATTATAATCATCACTTTTATAGAAGTTATAAACATTGGCATTATAGCGGTAATAATAACAACCTTTATAAGAATAACAGTCACCACCTTTATAGGAGTAATAATCATTACCTTTATAGGAATAATAATCATAACTTTTATACGAATAGCAACCATTACTTTTATAAGATTAATAATCATTAACTTTATAGGAATAAGAATTACATGAATAATAATCATTACCATAACAACATTTATAATCAGTCAAAAAATTATATCGGTTTTATCACTGTCTTCTGTAATGTTGATGTGATTAGGTTCTTTGTCGACAAGGTAAGACTGTCACTCTACGCCCAGTAACAAACAGGAAAATTAAGGAATAGGTGTTTGATGAAACTCAAGCTCGCGTTCTTTTTACTGCTGCGCACCCTTAGCCAACGAGAGTCACAAGTACATGCAATCAAATCTATGGAAATTTTATTTACATTTTCGGACTATTGTCCACATCTTTGTCGCCATATTTATTACAACGTTTCGGCCGTTGTACGCTCTGGCCTTCTTCAGGCGGTTGAAATGTCGAACTGAACCCTTTATTTCACTCACTGGGGTAGACTGTTCTTGTTCAACGTGCCATGTTTAATGGATTTCAGTTATCAGTTATCTTCTGTTAATTTCCCCCTGAAAGTTCTCCACTGCGTTAGCCGGGTATTGAACTTACACTCTTTTGGTCCTGTCACTGGATCTAACTAACGCCTAACACCTAATCAAGTTTTTCACACTCTGGGCATTTAGTCACATTTTATCATTAGAAAGTTTTGAATCTTTTGTGTTTTCTTGGATTACTTAAGATGATTTGCTCTCTGTGTCCCTCTTTTGATTGTAATTTATACGAAAATGCCTTCAGAAAAATATTCAAAATAAATTTGTCAAATCTTTGAATGATTCAATGACCAAATATATTTTTGAAATCTCTCCTCTATCAAAGATTTTGTTCTCCTTGGTGCATCCATATACACTTGAGTCCAAATATTGTATAGACAATCTTTTGTTATTCCCATCTACCTGCCACTGTGAACAAGACTTTTCAGCAATGTGTATGATGAAAACCAAATTCCGTGCAACACTTGAAAATGACAGTGTGTGTCTCTCTGAAACGGTTCCCAGAGTTTATTTACATGTTGAAAATCGCTAAATCCTATCCATATCGTTAAATGTGTATCAATGTACTAAAACTATAAACAGATTCTATTTGTCTTTTATTAAGTCTATGGTATCCATACATTTAATACTATAGGTACCTCCACTCTTTTGGCATAAATTTTCGACACATAAGGTTTAAAATTAAAATTTAAAAATGAAAAATCTTTCTTGAATATTTCATTTTAGCTTTAATTGAAAGTTTAATAATTAAATTTATTATTTCCATTAAGTAAAATATTCTGGTGTATTTCACACAGAAATTATATAGATTGGAATGTCAAATTTAATTTTGATTTCTTAAAATTTTCTTAAAAGCGGCTATTTTCTTAATTTTAAGAAATTTGTAAACAAAACAAGTTTTTCTATTTTAAAATTCATTTAAAAAATAAATATATATTTCTGACACGTTATTTTAGTAAAATTAGAAAATTTAAAGTTAAATTAATCTGATTTGAAATAAATATTACTTACTTATAGCATAAAAAAATATACAACCAATTCTTAACGATTGGTATGGTTCATTTGATCCAACGTTTGATGGATTACTGATAGACGAGGCGATGACAGCTACTATGGATGACCCCAATTGTCAGAATTCTAAGTGAATGCATATTTTTGGTTTTTAACTACCTAGTAATTTTTACAGATGAACATATTTTCCGCAATAATTTAATATTTTATTGACTTTTATTTACCTTTCGAAGATGCATAAATAAAAAAAAATTAAAATACTATAAAATTTTCTTCAATTAAATTTATAATTTAATAACAAATGAAATACCATGATTACTCAATTGAAGTATGTCCCACACTAACGTAAATACATAAAATAAAAATATTTAGCGAAATAGTAATTGAAAAAAGTAAAACTTAGTTTAAGCTTTAAACTTTAAAGTTGAACAGAAATTTTGAAAACCTGTTGAAACGTAACTGAAGCGACATAATAAAGGGACAAAACTTTTAGATCATAATAATGGCAATTTCAGTCTACCGTACATGAAAATAATGAACGTAGTAAGTAAAAAAATATAAAATAAAAAATTATTTTAAAAATAAATAGCACAACTAAGTTGATTAATTTTTTCAATTTTGGATTTGTAAATTTTGTTTCCACTTAATTACTATATCACATCCAGGAAATAGCCTAATACAGAGTTTTATACGATTTTAGACTATTATAAATTATTATAATTAAAATTTAAAAGAAATGACAAAATTCTTGTAAAATTTAATTATTCATCAAAAAAGATTTATTTCTTCAGACAATAATGTCCTTAATATTGCTTATTTACAAAAGCAATTAAAAGCGTTTCTAATTAAGTAATATCATAGTTTTATTGGATTCATTATTTTTCAATTCAGAGCAGATTTTCAGTTAGATAGCTCAAATTTAGAAAAAAAGATTAGGTGATTTACAATCTCCAAAGACTCCTACTTTTAACAAAAAAAATTTCAGGAAATAGAAAGGTTTTGTTCTTAATTTCATGATTTTAAATAAGTGGGGGTAACATGTTAAAAAGAAAAATATTTTTTACCAAAACTTTCTAAAAATAAACATTCCAAAAATAATTTCATTCATTTGTGAATAAGTCCTGAAAATTTCATTAAAATTGGACAATTACTTGATTTTTACAAGAATTTCCAATTCAATGTGTTTTCTACGTAAAAAAAGCGCAAAAAACAATGTTATTTTCATGTCACCGCGATGACGTAAACAAAAGATGACTTTAACCAAAATTTCGAACGTGTTAGAAAGGTTTAAAAAATTTTAAAAATAATTAAAAATTACTTTGGTCTTTCATCTTAATAATAACATAAGCATTTTGACGATAAAACTTTATTTTCGTTAAGTTTGGGGCATTTTTCATTACGCTATCTGTTTTCCCGCAAAAAAACGGAGGTGCCTACTATATTATTCTCAAAAGGTACGTCAACACGGTCGGGCAGGGGAAAAAAGTACAGGGGAAGAAAAAGTATGGGAAACCTGACCAAGTAGATAGTTGGTTTACTTTGCTTATTCAGACATTTCTTATTTTCTTTGGTGCTTTCCTCTTGAATTAATAACCGACATGCTATCGGCATCGTCGTCGTCGTCATCATCATCATCATCATCATCATCATCATCATTATACTGCAAACTGTCTTTAAAGGCTATACGCCTATCACATTCTTTTTAAGGTAAGTATTTAACCTGCCTAACATAATTAGCGCCACTATGCTTATCATTCGATTTCCCTCCTCGGGGTATTCAAGACACGCGGTGCACAATCTATCTCTTTACAGCGTTTCAGGTCAAACAAAGTGCACATGACCAACCTATCCCCAGAACTCAACGAAGTAATTTGCAAATAAGGAAGAAATGTAAAGATCACCTCATACCACACATATCCAGTGGTCAATGTTGCCTTTGCCATCAAAGCTGCTCTGGAAACACCTGATAAAAAATAAATGTCCTCCTCGTAACCTACATGTTATTCAGTGTCCACGCTTTTCAATATTGCCAATCTTTAATGGCTTAACTGCGAGAAGGTGACTTTTATGTTCGTCGGTCAGGCAACAATATTCTGCCTTATCTCACAAAAGGAGGAATAATCTGTCATGCTTAATAGCATTAGTGGTCTCTGCAATTCAGTGATCCTAACGTGGAAGGACCATTTTCTACAATATGTATTCTTGAGTATCAAAGATTTTACAACGTCAAGAATGAACTGCGTAAAACGGTTTTTAAAACGCAAAACAGTAAACTTTACATCAGAATCAGTTAACAAATTAGTCGTTTCGCAAGATACGTTTATTAATCCTGGCATGAAAAATCTTATTTATTCCTTCAAGTCTCTCAAAAAAGACGTTAATTTTATTTTTAATTTCATTATCAATCTATATTTACGTAGAAGTATGAAAGAAAGAAATTGCAAATTAGTTTTTTTTTATTCCTTTTAGCTCACATTTACAAACTGAGCAAATTTAACAAAACTGAAATAAAGAAATGGAAAGATAACCTATCAATTTGATTCTCTCTTTTCTTTCCATTGTTTCTACTTTACAACATTTTCCATTATGTCATTCACCTGCCCAATATGTGGATATATATAAGATTGGAATAAAAGTTATTGGCGTTTTTCAATAGATGGTATTTGATGACATGTTTTCGTTTCACAACATTTTATACGATTCGTGTGTGGATTGTGAATTTTAAATATTTTACGCTAAAAGGGAAAATGGTCTTATATTCCTACCTAATATATGTGGATGTATATATATTTTTGAAAAGAATTATTGATTTTTGTTTTAAATCGATTCAGCTCACATTTGCAAATTGGACATATTAACAAAAATATAATAAATTTAAAAAATGGAAAATGACCTATTCAGTTGATTCTTTATTTTTTTTTCTATTGTTGCTACTTTACCACGTCTTAAGTGCTTACCAAAGACATTGGTCTCACAAACATTAGCAATGGATTTGGGTTTATTTTGTTTTACAATGGATTATTTAGTGCCCATAAGATTTTTAGGATAGGTTTCTATGAATGGAATATGTATTCTTTGTAAGAAATCAGTTTGTAGATTCATTGACGCATTTTGTAAAGAGGGGTTTTGTCGAGAGTCAAATATATTGCTGGTAATATGTTTTTTTCAAAAATTTATTGCTGATAAATTTTTTCAAAAATTTATTGCCGGTAATATTTAAAAAAAAATGTAATGCTGGTATTTTTACTATAACAATCTATTTTTATTCTTTTATGGTGTTTTGACCCAAGTTCGGGTGTGAACTATTTGCCCATAGATGGGATCCTAGCAGGTGCAACCATCCCGGGTCAGGGTGAACTTGGGAACAACCTGGAATTAAGAGGTAGTTCCACGCTCCTCGAAACCTCCCGATCAGAGTCCCTGCTGCCGGATGTAGTTTATAGTCATACCCAGGACGAGCAATAGCAAAGAGTTCAAAGTTTAGTGGGCGCTTTCAAAATATGGCTTTGGACCTCCAATAGTTCCACCAGTTCAGACATTTACTGTCACTTCCACAGAATCAAATCACCCTCATTTCATCCGTATTCCAAATGTGACGAGAAAGTACTACTAGGTTGACATCTAGGTCCCACCCTTTTACAGTTGAATTAGGTAAATGTAACCGCCACTTCTACTCTAACAGTTTCTTCAAAACTGTCAATCATTATATATCCTCCTTATCCTCGTAATTTTCACTTCTTGCCACGTCTGCCTTCACTCATATCATACCTCATTTTCCATAACCATTTTAACAGTAACCTTCTAAATTGGGTGGCTCCCGGGCCTTATATTGCGTTAACTTTAGCATAAAAAATGTGACCGATAATCTAAAATGGACTGATATTATGGCCATAGCGACAAATTAATTATGGTGATTGTGTAGCACCTGTATTGATCTTATTTCCGTTGCTAGTTATCGATGCCAATTTATGTTAGCTAGTACGTATAAGTGCTATTCTTAAAATGCAGTTGTTTCATATTTATTTAGAGAAAAAGGATCATGAAATTTATTTCTAAAGAATGAAAGCAACGCCCTTTGGTTGGTACTGATGTTCCCAAACTGAGAATCTTCTCTGGATAGCTACTATGTCCTCACATCAGTATTTGCTGTGTACAAAATTATGAAGACATTCATTGTTTCTCATCAAATACAGGGTTACTAAAAATGTGACTTTTGTTTTATATCATTATATACATATATATATATATTCCGTCCAATTTACCAATTTTAACTTAAAATAAGAAAAACTTATATTAATGGGGATCCCATAAGGATTGAACTTAAACTGATGAATTTGCTACACAAGACGTGTTTACTATACTCTATAGCTAGGGCTCAATTTCGTTTCTGCAAGTATAGTAACTGCTGAAGAAGAGAAAAACATTCTCAGATGCGAAAGCAATTTACAAATAATATGAATTAACATCTTGATCGTTCTCAAAAAAAATATCAAATGGATAAAAAGCAGAAAACCATCGTGAGTAATCAGAAAGATTTTCAAAAATTTAGTTAAAAGAGAATACGAATTCTTTTCCTTGGTATGATTCTAATGGACTGGAAAATAATTACCCTAAACTTTTCAAAGTGGATCTTGAGTGGTTTTCTGACAAATAAAACAACGTGTTCAGAAACAATTCTAAAGAAGTAATAGTAAACAATAAAAATAAAATTGCTTCTTGAAACTGTGCTCTAGTTTGTTTTTATTTCATTTGATTTGCTTCATTTTCTCACCAATTTCCTATCTCTGACTTTGCTTTTATTCCTCTAAATTGTTGTATACTTTCTTCATATAGGTTGTATCTTTTATTGATTGATATCAAACATCTTCCATCAGCTCATACTGCTCGCCCGTTCATCTCTCTACTTTTCTATCTATCAATCAATGTAATGCAGAGAATAGTGAGCTGGCTTCCCAAATATTTATAATGTGTTTTATTATCCCCAAAATATAGCTTTATAAAGTCTAATCTAAAAAGAGAATATATATATATATATATATATATATATATATATATATATATATATATATATATATATATATATATATATATATATGGTTCTAATTAGATTGCATTTGCGATTTGGCTTTCTTTCAAAAGTTCAATTTTACTCATTCATTGTCTCACAAGCCACGCACAATTTTTTCTTACTGCCTGTATTCACTCAGGTTCTTTCTTTTTTTTTTCTCTGTTTTTTTCCTTTCGCTATTCTTTATTTATTTTTTGCTTCATGCCGACTTAATAAAATTTGACCAAAGCCACTTCTATACAGACTCCAATGAGCATCAAACACACGAAAAATAGCTAAGCAAAAATACGTATTCGTATTACTGCTGTTAACATTATAGTTGAAGCAATGCTGTAACACTTTCTTTGAAATATTCTAGTCGTGTTGCTTTTTCACACATTAAGTTCCATCGTCTCTTCCATACACTTTGCCAGTTTCTATTGAAATGATTGCGAAACAACGAAGTATATATTAATGTATGTAATCAGATGAATAATTAATTGGAGACACATATAACCCATAATAAAATTACCAAATTGTCGCCTGGTATCAGCACATATAGCTTTAAAAAGTTTGAATATTTTAGACTTCTTGATAATAAAACCGTATCAAAATTATAAATACAATTTTTGATTATTCTCTCATCACACAATGTGAATTCAATTATATTATTATAAAACTGTGGTGCAAATATTAGTTATATATTGAAAGGCGATAGATTAATGAGGTAGATATAATGTTTTATCGTTTAGATTTTAACTTTAGATAGATAGATAGATAGATAGATAGATAGAACCTATATATTCTTATATAAAACTGGTTTTAATTTCACTTATTATGAACATAAATATGACTAATAGTTTAGATACGTTGCAATCCATTTTCTATAAGAAGAGTTAGAAGCTTAAAATATTCGCCGGTTACTACTAGTAAATGATAGAGACAAAATATTTATTATAATGCATATATTATAATTACATATATGTATTGCAGGAACTCTAAAGCTAAGAAAAGTAAATAAAGCCCTTTCAATATTTTCACAATGAATATAATCATTCAAAGTTAATATCAACCATGAAAGATCAACTCTTATATTTTAATAAGAATAGCTTAGTTTGGGATTAAGGCCAGAATCTTTCGGTCATTTTACGAGGATCGAACTCACTACTCAATATGAAATATCAACAATATCGACTTTTTAAGCCTAACACCAAGACTGAGCGCAATGCACTATAAACTGTTAAGCAAATAGTAAAGTCAAACTCCAAATTTATCAAAAGAACGACAAAGTAACAATCAAATTACGATAGTTTAAAAAGATACAAAATGTAAACTAAAGCAATTCGCTAGCGCACTTGTCTATTGTAGTGCCGTTAAAATTTGGAGCAGACTTACACAGAAAACACACCTCTTGTCTAAAAATTCAATCTACCTATATACGATATCGATTTTTTTACACGTATATACAATTGCTACTTGTCTATAGACACATATGCTTATATATATATATGTATAGACGATTTTAAAATATACGATAGAAAAATAATTATATATATGAGTGTTTATTAAATTATGAATAAATATTTAATAAATAAGTACTTATTTACGATACGATCGATACAATAATTTACAATGTTTAAAATCAGCCGTCTCTTCCATTTCAAAATATAAAACCGATCGCTTCAAAATTATTTGAATTTTATATGCGAAATTCAGATGAAATTTTATATACCTAAACCACTAATTTACCTACATTATGATGATGTTATATTAGGTTGGAAAGAAAGTCCTGTACAATTTTAACATGCTCTCATCCTGAAACTTTAAATGCTTGCAGTAAAATAAGAATTCAATTTACTTTTTAGATTATTTAAGATCAGAGTGAAGAATTTTGTATCGATTTTACCCTATCAAAGGCATTTTAGATCAAACCCATCTCAGATAAGACATGTTGTATGAATTTAAAAAAACATCTTCAGTAATGGAAGCAGCAAGAAATATTCGTTTTGTTCATAGAAATGAAATATTAAGTGTCCGGTCATACCAACGATGGTTTGGCCTGTTTCGATCAGGAATTCTTTTTCTTGAAGATTCCATTCGATCTGCACAACGAAGTTCTGCAAATATTCGCCTTCTGCAACCTTGAAGAAAAATCTAAGTGGAATTAGAAAAGCACTTCATT
Source organism: Acanthosepion esculentum (assembly GCA_964036315.1). Taxonomy (NCBI): domain Eukaryota; kingdom Metazoa; phylum Mollusca; class Cephalopoda; order Sepiida; family Sepiidae; genus Acanthosepion; species Acanthosepion esculentum. The sequence continues at coordinate 61,107,831 of OZ038481.1, read as the reverse complement.
ACAAGTCACACTTCGATCATGGAACAATGACTAAACTTGGTCAATGGTTCGTATATGACTGCTAAGTTGTTCCATGCTCGTCATGAAAGCCTAAACTTTGTAGAATCATCAGCAGTGATGAAAATTGGGTTTTCCATAATCATAAACAACGAAAACGACCATGGTTAGTGTATAATGAAAAAAGAGTATCCATCCCCACCCGAAAAAATGCTATACTCGATGATTGGGGGGTTATGAGGGTTTTCGTTTATCATAAAGTATTAAACTAAAAAGTGAAGTACTGTTGTCAACTGGAAGCATTTCTCAAGAATTTGTTAAAAAGTGCTTAGTTAATCGTTAAACGTTACATGGTATTTCAAAACCGAGCCATACAGGAAAAAAGTGTGACACTAAATAGTTTTACCTCATCCTCCTTACTCTCCTTCTGGCTATTATCTTTTCGGGTCATTGCAACATTTTTTGGAAATAAAACGGATTATCAAAGGATAATTTTATCCCCTCTTCAAATGCGACGGAACATTTTTCCAACCTAATATTTATATTAACTAAAATGTGGATACATTTAGACATTTTAAGTTATCTTTGAAAATAAGTCAGTTCTTAAATTCACATATGAACATAAGATCAATAATAAAATGTCTTTTTTAACTGGATAGTAAAGATGCAGAACATTTTTGCATGTGGATGTGTAAAAAGGTTTGAAAGAATTAGAGGGAGACATTTCAACTTCCATTACAGTATGAAGAAAGCTATCTTGTCTAATTTTATGGCACTGGGTTATGTTTCTTTTTGAAAGAGAAAAATTCTATACGTGGATAAAATATAAAGAGTTGAAAGCGACGAGTTCACGGACAACAAGTCAAACAAATGAGTTTAATTTGTGTTATGTTATGGCGCCTCATGAATGAACGCTGAATACAATGGCAGTAGAATAAAAAGAGAGAAATTCGATGTGAATGACGCATCGGCGATGAATTGCAGATAAATATTTCTCACTGTTGATCATGACCAAGAAACGAACCAAAGAATAATCAGAATATTTTTCTTTAAAATTCTGAAAACTTTTGTCGAATAATAATATTTGTTTTACGAGATATGTTGTCTTTTTTACCAGGAACTCCCGCGTAAAATCGTTATTTTTTCTATGTTTTTTTTTTGCGCTTTATTGTTATTCTTATTTCTGTTGTTATTATTATTATTGTCTTTGCTATCACTGAGGCATAGTTTTGCGAAGATGTTTTTGGGGGAGAGGTTTCTTGTTGTCTTATTATTATTATTATTATTATGATTATTATTATTATTATTATTATTATTATTATTATTATTATTATTATTATTATTAGTGAGTGAGTGAGTGAGTGAAAGAGCAGCATACAAATAATGTGACGCTGAGGTACAAATATACAAAATCCAATATACTTATCATGCCACCCAGTCTGATAACTACATACCAACCACATGTACCACAGTCATATATGCGCGATATTCTGCCAGGTTTTAATAAAAGTAGAATATAAAGTTGCAGGTAAGGCCCAGTTAGGAATACTTTCAGGTCGAATAAACCAGTCCGCTCAAATGGTGTCTTGGTGGAGAGAGCTAGAAAAATTGTTTACGTTTTTGGGCGGTTTTTTGGTGGGGGGTTGGCGTGTGGTGACTTGGTAACATAATGATTTAATTTAAAAATTTGCACTTGTGTAGAATAAATTCAAGTTTTCAAAACCACCCACGAACATTTTGACTCTTTGGTCTAAATAGTGAATTTGATTCTGAATAATGTTTATTTCATTTTTTTTCTTCTCACGCTATTAAATCGAAAAAGTCAAAGTAAGTGGTTACTTTGAATATAATTTTTTTATCTTATATATACATGAAATTTTTGTCGGATGGTCGGTGACTAGACCGATTCCTCCACTTCAATGTATTGCGAATTGATGAGTCAGCAGGCTGCTAAATAGAGAGAGTCTGTGGATAAGGCAACGTGAAAACACAATACTACCAATCTCAAGATCATTTATGGCAATCGACAATGTTATTAGAGATAAGGGAATGAAGGGGGGTTAAGTTCGTTGAGATTAACCAATCATCCGGTAAGGATGGACGTGTGCAACAGGTGTCACCAAAGCGTCATCTAGCAACTGTTCGTATCAAACAAAAAATAGTTTTAAGGACATGGAATATCAGAACACTAAATCAAAATCCTGCAAATCGCTGGAAATTACAATCGTTATGGGAAACCTGAATGCCAAAGTAGGGAAAGGTCGAGATTATGAAATAGTTGTCAAATTTGGACTAGGAAACGGTAATTAACATAGAGAAAAATCGGTTCAATGGTGCCTGGTTAACGACCAAGTAGTAGGTATCACCTGGTTTCAAGAACACCCAACTTGTTCATGGACATGCAAAAGCAGAAGCGGAGAAGCAAAGAATAGAATCGATTACATTACTATCAATATGAGATTCAGGAATGCAGTTTTACATTTAAAATATACTCATGTAACGAACTGCTATTGTGACCAACTTCCAATAATAACCTTAGAGTGAAACAACAGAAATTGAAGAGGATCAAGGCAGCACCCAAAACGCAATACAACAAACTCCTGAATGACCTGGATTTGAATGGGATGAATACTGAATAGCGTCAAAAGCAACATAATGAATTAAATGCTAAATGGAAATTCAAAATTGGACACTTTCTTCAGCCACCTAACCTTTCAACAACTAAAATGTTAACTACAAAATCAAAATTTAAAAAGTGGAAAATAAGACAAATCAAGGATCTGATGGCTTCCAGATGCACTTCCTTTTAGAAGAATGCAAGAATGCAAACTCTAATTTCATCTGAATGCAAAATGTGCATCGAATTGGTACTCAATTGTGCATTTTGCGGTACAATTTATTTTGGACTGACAAGATGGAACTGCTAACACAAATTAGCAGATATTATTATAGACAATATTGTAAACCAGTCAGAAAGACTTATGGCTGATGACGCGTTTGTGGCTGTATGATCCGAGCTATATCAGCTTATGTCCCAGCTGAAGAAAGTGTTGTTTCAGAAAAAGAGAAATCTTATACAAGATTAATTAAATTTTGTATGTCAGAAAAACAGAAAACAGCATTAATGGGTATTCTAATGCTTCATCAAGTATTTTTAACACCACTGATCCTTTGAACGGATGAAGACATCACCCTTTTAAATGGAAGCTTTAAACAGCAATGGAGAACTCTTGTTAAACTTTGTTAATCAAAAATATATTCCATCCTTAATATCCCCTAAAACACTGTATCATATGGCATAGCCCAGATAACATAACAAAAAATGATTATTGACTTCAGCGACTCAGACTCTTGGATTAGGCAGTTTGTGACAGATATTAGAGTATACAACTACTTTGAATCAGATCACAGACTACTTGTAACTAAGCTGACAACACCAGCCAACAAAATAGTTTGCTTCCGCCCACATAAACCATGACAAACACCTAGTTATAACATCCAAGCCCTTAAAAATGAAAGAGTAAATTTAGAATTCAGTAATGAACTAGAGTTCAAACTGATGTAAATAAATCCTGATCAAAACAACATAGAAGAATCAGATAACATCATATGTTCATTAGCTGAAGCGCGTGGGACCATTCCAAGAATAGTTATAAGGAAAAAACCCACGAGACAACAATCCCGAGTTGAAAACTTGATACAAGAAGGAAACAGGTAGAAGATAATAAAAAAAGTTGAAGGAAAATACAACAAAGGGAATTAACAAAGAAAATTTAAAAAATAGGTAATTCCTTGAGAAGCCAATATCCCGGAAAATTGGAAGCGAAATCAATGAAGCCAAGCATAAATAATGTCGAGAAAAGCTAAAAACCAAAAGAACACTATACAATCCAAACCAATACGGAAGAAATATCCTGATCTCAAAATACTCTTTGAATCACATTTCAACCCTGACCACACGAAACTGAAGATGCCCACAGAAACAGAATACATCCCAATATACATCTAGTCTTTACCAAGTCTCCAAACATAAACAGTAATGAGCCACCTGATGAGGAAATTGAGAAAGCTATTAAAAAAATAAGGAATATTAAAGCTTCAATGGACATTGTAGGTGAACATTTGAAAATCTCTTACTTTTTCCTCGAATTCAATAACAAGTTTCTAAATTTCATTAAAGAAACAGAAATGCATCCCAAAACGTAGTGTTTATCATGTATTTATGCACTATGGAAACGAAAATGTAGCCCTGATTATCCTCACACATAAAGAGGTATCTAAATAAGATCACTTATATTGAAAGCATTAATGAACATTTCATTAATTAGGCTCTCATTGTTTTATGAAAATTAACTCCCGCCGAGCCAATTTTGTTTTCTTTCCAGGAAATTGCATGCAACTCCAATACAAAAGTGTATACTTGATATGTCGACCTCACAGTAGCATATGACAATATCAATAGAAACTTTTCCCCATTAGAAACCGCCTTCCAAGTTTCGAATCCACTGAATGCACCGATGTAATAGATGAACTTTATCAATCCACAAAATCTGAGCATTTAAAAACATAGATATGAAGGGATGGGAACTGATCATTGAAGCATTCCATACCACATCGCAAACGAATAAACTAATAGATAACAACGATCCTACTTTCTTTTCCGAGACCAATGTAATAATTATAATGGGTGCTATGCCGATGACACAGGTATACATAGTTGAAATAAGAATGACCTTGAACAAAAATTCAGCATCCTTTATCAAATGTTCCAAGAAGTAGGACTCAAGATAAACCTTTCAAAAATAGAAACTATGATCTGGAATTGGATTGAAAGTAGTGGTGGCACCTACTCTGAATCCATCATAAAAATTCATAATGTCGAATTAGTAAATACTAAACTCTTAAAACACTTCTGTGTATAGAACAGTTATGACTATTTTTATAGGAGATAAGGAAATTGGAAATAAAATAGGCTACACCAGAGGTAGTTTCACCTAACACCGTAAATTGCTACAAAAGTAAAACTTTAACCTAAAATCTCGAGTCGTATGCTTAAATTATCTAGACAGATCGAGAATTTCTTATGGATGTCATTCATGGTGCCAAACACGTTCAGAATTGTTTAAACTCACTGCTGTATAGAGTCGCCTTCTCAGATCATTGGTTAAAATATCTTTCAGTGGGTGGAATCCGTGGATTTTGGGAAATGCCACATTTCTTTGTTGGCGGGCGCTACAGAATTACACACAAAGAACTGTACCAAATAACAGAAACCATATTACTCGAGGAATTTCAACAGCAACAACAACTAAAATGGAATAACATGTAACTTGAAGTGAAAATACTGACATAACCAACATGCTGACATTCCACAAAGAAAAGGAAATAGTCGAGGAAAAAATGGATGACAAATAAAATACTCGATATGATGAAAAAGAGCCATGTGTCCTTGAGAACAGTCTACCCCAGTAAGCGAAATAAAGTGTTCAGTTAGATATTCCAACCAGCTGAAGAAGGCCGGAGCGTACAATGGCCGAAACGTTTTGATAAATATGGCAACAAAGATGAGGACAGTAGTCCGAATAATGTAAATAGTGTAAAACTTGCTAAAACCTACAAAGTGGAGCCATGATCGTCCACGTCCTAAGGAATTACGGCACAGAAGAAAAAGATTTTTTTCAGTTTATTATGATTTAATTCATTATTAGTTGTATGAGTATGTTAACGAATAGCGTAAGTGTAAACTACAACAACATGAATATTACATTCGTCAGCTTTATACAACCGTTTTCTCAGATCAATGAATAAAAATGATTTAAAGTGAATAATAAATCATTCAGATTTTAAAGACAATCCTTCATCAGTTTTCATACACTGGCGCTACAGAATCACAAACAAATAACATTACCAAATAATAAAACCACATGACGTGAAGACTTCCAACAGTAGCAACAACTAAAATAAATAGTACATGGTGCGATGGATAAATGTCATCTAAATTACATAAAAATGAAAATAACGCTGACGTCTCATTTTAACAGATATATTTATCAAACTTATACAAAAATATCTTGAAATACGAAAGAGTAAATTTATTTATTGAATAATTGTTGTTTAAGTTGCTGAATGCTGCCATAATTCTTGCCTTCATTTCATCTTTGATGTTACAAGGAGTTTTTTGGTCTCTCGCTCAATTGTGTCCCACATATAATAATCAATGTGGTCGCAGATTGGGGAGTTAGGTGGTCAGATATAATGGGTGATGTGGTCGCAGAAATTGTCTGACATCCATGACCGTGTTCTCCTGCTTGTGTTGCATGGTGCAGAGTCCTGTTGCCAGACATAGGGTCTTCTATCTGCCACCCTCTTGACCCAGGGCAGAACTACATCTTCTAGGCACTTGATGTATGCCTCCGTGTTGAGTCTGGGTAAAATTGCGCAAAATTGAAAATAAAAAATGACGACAATTTAACCAACGCACTCTGTATATTTAACTAGAAGGGAAAATATAATCAAACTGTTGCTCTTCCACACTACGTTAAACAAAATGTTACGAAGGAAACTTCTATTTGTATTAAAAAGGGCAATAGTGGACTTGAGAAGTCTATTTTCCTGAAAAAACTATTTTAAGGAAAATATTTTATAAATTTCATCCGAGAGTAACGCCGAATGTTTCCTGTATGGAAACGGCTAACTTCATAAATATTATTACCATAAAAGTCATATTTTCATTTTTCAATCAGTTTAAATACTTTATTTAGAGTAATGGGAAATTAATTTGCCCTTCTCTCTCTCTCTATCTCTCTCTCTCTCATCCACCCCCCCACACACACACACATAAATACGAGTACACTTGTAATTTAATGGTGTGGGACAGTATATTTTGCACTAAAATTCTAGAATGTTTCGAGAAAAATAAAAAAATATCTACCTATCTACCTACCTACCTATCTATCTATCTATCTATCTATCTATCTATTTATCTGGCTGGCTGGCTGGATGGATGGATGGATGGCTGTGGGTTTCAGTGGAACATTCATTTCAATATTCATTTCATCACGGTGAAAATTAAACAGTCCGATGTGGTTTCATAATTTTATATTGGTTTTCATCAATAAAAACATTCAGAAAATAAACTATATTATCTTATCGGCCTGTATAATTGGTCATTGCCTGTATTTATTGACTACTGCCAAAGAACCAAATAACTGGAAGGCCCTGCTGATTCTGTTCCTGTATACCATTTCTTTGATCCAGCCAAAATGGTGATCAAATTCCAAGTCGTGACTGGCTATTTACCAACCTAGGAAGTAAAGGCTCAAGGATGCCGACGATAGAGCCTAAGGTGACGCTATCAAACCGAGAGGCGTGTGACATTGCACGCATAACTGCGCCAGCTTTAGTTTCCATTTATTAATACCCAGCAGCGTTAATATTCAGCGTTAAACTAAACTTGTGTTATAAACAAAACATTTCTGCTTGTATCTAAAGTGGTTATTTCCCAAACTTAACAGCGAACAGGGTCTAAATAAACGTTCAAACCCTAGGTCAAGTACTCAATTGCATTTCTGTATAAATGTTCTTATACACAGCAAAAGTTTCACATGACACTTATACAGCATAACAGACAATTTAAGCAAATTTTCCTAAAGTACACATAACAATGACTAGATAGGAAGTAATTAAACAATGTGCAATATTTTTGTCATATCATGTTCTGAAAGGATATTTTAGTCTCAATTATAACATATTGAAGACTTCCCAGGCCATGAAAGGACTAAAACATTTATTTACTTATATCCTTACCAAGTCTATTCTTTCTTTCTTACCGAAAGTATGAAAAAGAGAAGTTGTAAAAGTGTTTCTATAGCAAAAAATTCTTTGTTGTCCTTGGAAGTTCCCAAAACCAAGGAAGTAGAATAACTGGACATGGTTAAGTGTAATTGGCGAAAATGCCAAAAAACGGAATTGACAATTTTTCCAATAAACACTAACAACAGAAAGACAAAGAACAGGGCAACATAACACTAAGCAAACAATATATATGCAAGAGAAAATTAAACAAAGCAGCAGTAATAAGGCAAAAATTCAATAAAGTAAGAATGGACTCAAAAGGGATACAGTCAAGTGATAGTAGCGGATATGGCGGATAAAACTAGAAGGTGCTAATTTTATCAAAATATTGACGTATTAAATGAAATCCCAGCATGCATTTGTATGACTTGTCTATAAATTTGAGTAACGGAATGTTTTTGCAGTCATTTGTAAGAGGATTGGTACTAATAATGGGTATAACTTGTAAAAATTTCAAATCTGAAACTAGACTCATTTAGAAATGCTTATATATGTGTCGTCGTAATATAATATCACTGATTATATATTTGTGTAAAGAGACTAAGAGAGGGAGAGACAGCGAAATTTTTGTACTTTAGGTTTATCAAGTGTTCCGGTGTTAATTTAGACAGTAGACATATGCTTCACTTATATGCTTCAGTCATGTATACGAGATTCCTTCACATCTCTTGCGTTTGCAGCTGTTACATATAATATTTATAAGAACATTCGTACATACATATGCAATCAAAGACAAATACCTGTAGACATATAAATCTAATGACTAGAAGAGTAAGTTTCCATTTCTATTTGCATGACCTAAACTGTTTCCTGAAGACGACATTCAGACAGCCGCAAGAGAGAAATCGACTAATATCACTTTTGCTTTGCTACCCGATCGAAATGAATCTACTTTAAAGTGCAATTTATGTAGTGTCTCCTGGTAAAGCTTGTGCTGACATTTAAATTTCCCCAGTTCTCGAAAAACACGCATCATTAGGCTAAAGACTAAATTGTCTTCAACTGAAATATTTTTAGTCAGATACAATCATATGGATGATGGATGACGTTCGCTGAAATGCTTTTCTAATTTTCATTCGCTATTTCTCACTCTTAATCTTAACATCGATCTAACACACTCTTCATCAATTCAAAATTCTTTTAACACGTTTCTCTCAATGCTTCGTTAGTGTAATGACTGTATTAGACTTTACGCAAAGTGAATTATTTTTGGCGTGTTACCGATTTTTGTTTAATCTATCTTTCTTACTTTCTCAGCAGGAACTCTCGGGCTAATTAATTACACATTAAAGAAAATCTCTGAAAAAGAAGTTACACATTTAAAGAAAAAATGTTTTCACATTCACCAAGAAATTGGTATTAATCAACAGATGTCAGTAAAATTTTCAGAATATACTGGTATTTATATTATATATATATATATACAACCGTAAGCTAACAGTTTCTTTTCTCGCACTTTTCGTCTGTGGAACACTCTTCCAGCTTCTTGTTTTCCAGCCAACTCTAATCTTCAAAGATTTAAAGACAATGTCAATCGTTATATATTGTCTTCTGAATTCCTCTTCTTTTATGGTTCTCGATCCTTAATAATGTTTTTCTTTTTCTTATTTTTCACATCTTGTTCTCGAGTGGCTTTATTGCCTAGCTTAGGCAAAATGATTGAAATACACATACCTACGCATATATTCAGTCATTCCGCAACGCTAAATAAGATTTTCAACAAAAACACGTCAAATTTAGCTATATTTATTCTAAAAATATTGACCAGTATATATCACAGCCTATTTGTTCCGTTCAAAACAAACACTTCAACAACATTCAAAACTGCATCATCCCCGCAACTAATGAATGTAATTACCGAAAAAACAAACCCTGCCCATTAAACGGTAGGTGTATGTTCAAATCGTTAGTTTATAAAGCTAAAATAAAATACGGCGACGGGATCAAGTTTTATGTGGACTCTACATTGGAAATCGCACTTCTACCACTACCAAATGACACTAGGCAATATCAAATATAGTAACAGCACTACCCTCTCTAATTTTTCTGGAAACGGAAAAGCGAGAATAAAAACCCAATTATCACCTGGGAATTCGTAGTGAAAGCTAAATCTGTCAGCGGGAAAGGCAACAGATGTGACTTATGTCTTTCTAAAATATTAATGATCTTAAAAAAAATATGAACAGTCCAAATCACTTATACAAAAGAAATGAGTTGATGAACACCTATCTACGTCTGACCAATTTCTACTCACACACGTTGACCCAAATTAATATAGTTTAGCCGGGCCCGGGAACCACAGATACTAGTCTGATATTATTTATTTTTATTAATATTAATATTATTATCTTTATTTATATTTTTACTATAATACTTTTACTATATTTTTTTGCTATCTTTACTATATAAGTATTGCTATTATTACACTTTAATTCATTTGGCATTTATACTAATTTATTATTTTCATTATCTTATTATTACTATTTTTGCTATATAACCATTATTATTGTTTTTATCTTACTTTTACTTTTAGTCTAACTACCAGCAACGTTTTTATTATTATCATTATTATGTTTATTTATTTATTTATATTTTTTATTCATTTCTTCTTATTTGTTCTTATTTATATATTTATATATTCTTATTTATGTTTTATTTTATCTTATTTTATTTTTATTTCCATTGTTATGTATTATTTTTGTTAGCATATTAATTTTATTTTATCACTGCATATTTTATTATTATTAATTTTATTAAATTTATTAATAATAATATTATTAATTTCTTTATTGATTTTCATACAAAAAATAGTAAGTCACTTGATTTCCAAACAATTTTAATAACAACAGCGTCCGTTTTTAAATTAAAATTTATAATTCGTATTTTCAATCTTAAATGTTAATCCGGGCCTAAATTCAAATCCAAATTAAACTACAATTCATTTAAATAATTAACAACAATAATAATTCAGCCTAACAATAAAATATCCCACGATAACTAGAAATATTAAATAAGTGGTATTAAACCAAAAATTTGCACCTGACGATTGCATAAGGCATGAAACTCCGAGTTGTGCAATCAATGTTGGGTACTATGCATATTTTTTATATATTAAATAGCTCTGTTATTTATTTTATTTTATTTTATATTGGGCACTATATATATGTATTTGTACACGAATGCTTGTTCGTACACTTACCTATATTTATCTTTTTGATTGTATATATATATATATATATATATATATATATATATATATATATATATATATATATATATATATGACTCTGTGTGTGTGTATGTGTATGAATGTGTGTATTTCAGCTTGTAATCTGTTTCCATTTATATTCATTTAGTAGAATATTAAGAACGTTAGCTAAAGGCGTGAGAGGAACCAAACTAACACTCTTAAGTAAACATCACAAAGAAGTGCAGACATAAAAACTGGTTTCTCAATAGTAATTTTTAGGAATGAGTGCGAAGTTACCTGATATCGGAAAAATAATGAACCAACGCGACACATAAGATAAGAGAGGGAGATGGATTAATGTTTTGTATTAAACAGCAACATTATTGGTCGCTTCAAAATAGAGGATGTTCTCAAGATAAATGCAGAAAAATATTTTATTTATTTGTTGTAAAGATTTTTGTGGTTGGTATATTTCATAATTAAGAAACTTAAATGTGTGATAGGTAAATTGTCGCGCGTATGTGTGTGTGAGAGACACAGAGAGAGTGGGGGCAATTAATTTCCCATTACTCTAAATAAAGTATTTAAACTGATTGAAAAGTGAAAATATGTCATATATGATAATAATATTGATGAAATTAGCCGTTTCCATACAGGAAACATTCGGCATTCATTAACCGAAAAGTTTGCGTTACTGTCGGATGAAATTCATAAAATATTTACCTTAAAATTGTTTTTCAGCAAAATAGACTCAAATCCACTGTTATTGCCCTTTCTAATACTAATAGGTGTTTCCTTCCTAACATTTTGTTTAACGTAGTGTGGAATGGCAACCGTTTGATTATATCATTATTTTATAATAAAATAATAATCTATTTAAATATATTACTAATCAAATATAATGTTTAAATAGCCTATATCTTTTGGATTCATAAACAAATGTTTATGTTACACTTTGTTAATATAATAAAATTTTCCACGGTAATCTACAGTAATTTTCGCCCTGGCTCAACATTTTACCATTCCTGGCAGATCTTCTATTATCCTATTGTGGGATATCTAACAACAAAAGTGATGGAAACACAAAGAAATAGAATCTAAATGAAATCTGGTTGATTTTATACAAAAAAAAACTTATTTTAAAATTTCCAGCCTCTCTCCGTGCGCGCGTGTCGTCGCACCAACTTAACAAATTTAATCCGATGTAGTTTTGAAAGATAAAACTAGTCACATGAAAACTTTTTTTCCACTTTGTCATAAATTTTCTTCCAATATTGTTCTTGATATATAAAAATTTATATATCGTTATCTCATATACGGGGTGATTGGAAAGTAACTTCACATTTTGCAATACTTATATGGATTTATTAACTATAATTTTTATAAGAAATGTATATGAGAGGAAATTGTTTGACATGGGGTATTATTTAAAATTCGACATGGGCACCAGATTTCGCTACTTCTCAAGCCGGCCAGGAATCGCATCAACTGATTTCACCAGGAACTTTTGGTTTGGTATAGTAGACTTGTTCCTTTAACCAACCCCAAAGAAAAAAGTCATAGGCTGTTAATTCAGGACTCCTGGCTGGCCACACACATATAAAATAGGGACTTACTTTTCAACCAACCTGTATGTGTGTGTATATATATATATATATATATATATATATATATATATATATATATATATAAGTGTTTAAGGGGTTTTATATTCACCATTTTCTATAACCATGTCGTCTGAAGAAAGAGTAGAAAAGCTGAAATGGGTGAATTTAATAGCAACACAAATCTTGAATTGATCAGACCTAATGCCGGTCACTACGAACAATTGCCATTATCGAACCGATGTTTTCCCCCGTCTTTATCCGTTAAAACGAGGTATGAGTTTATATATATCTATCATAGTGTATACGTACTGATTCAAACAGGAGCTTGCAATACGTATTTGTATGAGTTTGCGTGTGTGGTTGTGGGCGTTTGTGGTTGTGCGTTTATTCATTACTTACATATCTATCCTGATGAAAAGTCACTTTTCTTAATAGATAGACAGACAGACTGTTGGGGAGAAATTTAAATGGGTATGTTTATATGCGGAGTCAAGGGATTATACCTTTCACGAAAAGTTACATAAAAAATGAAGGCGAAGAACACAGGTTTCAATTGATTAACTCATGATAAGCACAGATATATAAACAAAACGTACAACCATGAATGGCTAATTATTCTCGTGTCATGCGCATGCCTGTGACTCGGTGCGTGCTTACTCTGGATAGAATCATTTTCTCCCCTTCTCACATGTCTTTAAAAAAAACGATAGAAATCGTTGTGTTCCAGGTGGCGGTTGAATGCTTTCTCAGTTCTCGTCCATATATTCTCATTGGTACATCTGCGCATTTTCAATCTTGATTTCGTCATTTTCTTTTTCTTGGATTGATTGAAAAGTCATTGAAAACAAAAAGTCAGTTGTTTTATTCCCCACTCCCAACCAAACTTGCAAACACAAACCCAACGCCATGGAATCTCTATTTTCCTATTTTATTATTTTCTATACATTCAATTCCATCAATTGACACAGTTTCCTATTTGTTTGTTCTTTACGTTCTCAGTTTCACTTAGAAACTGTTGAAGTAGAAGCTTAGGAGGATACAGCTTTTCCTAGCATTATTATGACACAATGTTAGGGAAAGCTTAAAACTGTCTTTTTCGATTACCCATCTCTCTCGTGCTTACTTGTGCATACTCTTCAAAACTGTCGATAGGTAATAAATTATTTTATTCAGGGGAAAATCATGGTTGAATCTAAAATACATATTTACTGTTTAATCTTCGTGTTTTTGTAGATGGTAGATTTCGAAGTCAGGTAACAGATTACTGAAGATTATAGTACTTAAATGGTTGGCAATGTTTTAAAACAACTAATAGTAATAATGAACGCCCTGGATGATCTCAGAATTTGAAACTTGATGAATGAGAGGAAGTGCAAGAGCTAGAAATGTAAAACAAACAACACCTTGACTTGCAGAAGAAATAGCGGTGAAACAATTATCTTATATGACAACGTGCAGCAGAAAATATATATGCGCAAGAAACCGGTTGACGTGCTACATAACAACGCGTTTCCTCGTGTCACAAATACGATTATACATATTTTTTTACATGCGGCTTATTTATTTGAACAAGTTCAAAATATTTTGCATTCATAAAAGAATTGAATCAGCATCGAGGGCATTTGTGATTGAACAGTTTTGCTGACATGTTGCAAAGTCATAAAAAACATAAATATTTTGATGGCCGAATAACAATGTGATGAATTTACATGAATAATAGTAGAATAATAGTAGAAACATTTTTATACATATAATACAGGGTGCGATGGAAAAATAGTCTAAATTACGCAAAAATGAAAATAACACTGACATCTCATTTTAACAGATATATTTACCAAAAAGACACAAAAATATCTTGAAATACAAAAGAGTACATTTATTCAGTAAAATCATCATTTGCTTCAACCACGACCTCCGACTTCGGAATCTCCTGCAACTCTTCTGGGTGATCTCCTTGTTTAAGTTGGTGAATGCTGCCAAAATACTTGCCTTGAGTTCATCTTTGGTTTACAAGAAGTTTTGTTACAAGGAGATTTGTTGGTCAACTGCTCCCCACACATACTAATCAAGGGTGTTGCAGTCTGGTGAGTTAAGTGACCAAATTTAAGGAGTGGTGTGGCCACAGAAATTGTCTGACAGACATGACTGTGTTCTCCTGTTTGTGTGGCATGGTGCAGAGTCCTGTTGCCAGAAATAGGGTCTTCCAGTAGCCATCCTCTTGACCCATGGTAGCACTACAACCTCAATGCCCTTGATGTAGGCCTCTGTGTTGAGTCTGAGGTCTTCACCAAGGAATTCGAGAGTTCTTTCTTATCAATACGATCAGAGTTTTCCGAGCTGCCGTATCTTCGTAATCACCATTAGACACAGTTAACTCTTTCCGAATCCTCTGTACTGTCCTCAGATTGACACCCAAACACTCTGAAATGTTTGTATTGGAGCTTCCGGTACGAATGCCAAGCAGTACAGTATGCCGATTCCAAATTTCTGGCTGATCCTACTATATTGCGCAGTTGACAGCATCAAAAACAAACAACGCGTATGCTCGAAATTAAAAATATATAATAGCGACAATTTACCCATCGCACGCTGTATAAAATAAAAAAGAGCATTTGGACAGCTTTCAAGTAAGTGTGTTTCTACTATATATTTCGAGATCGTTGATAAAATTCAAAGAAGAATCTGTAATGTAATCGATCCTGACCTGGCATCTCGACTTCAGTCACTTTCTCACCCACATGTCGTGATTTCCCTTTGTCTTTTCTACAAATATTTTCATGGCAATTGTTCTGAGGGGCTTTGCTCCTTGGTATCTCGCCTGCATGAATTTAAGCATGCTATTAGATTGGCAACTAGACCTCACCGTTTTACAATTGAACTAGCTAGATGCAACTGTCAGTTCTATTCTAATGGTTTCTTTTCTCGCACTTCTCCCCTGTGGAACAATTGCAAAATTTTAAATGCAAAGCCAATCTCCATCTTCTGCCTTCCTGAAACCTGTTCTTTTAGTCTACTTTCTCCTAACTAATGTCTTCTTCTCTTTTACTCCCAGTAACCCCTTGCGTAGTAGTAAGATTCGACATTTATGGTGAGGTTACTAATACAGATTATATTTTATCCAATGAATATTCATTATAAATTCAGTCCATATTTGACATTCCATTTGTACAGTGATCGATCCATTCATATATTCGTAACAGTAATCTAATACGTTAATGCACAACTATATATTCGGTATATTTGGGCAGCTGTTTGATAAAATAGATATTTTATTTCTTTATATTTAATGAACTACTTTTCTAATGCACAACTACATTTCTTAAAGGACATTCCTTACCTGCATCACTGAATGGTTGCTTAAACTTATATACGTGCATACAGATAGATAGATAGATAGATAGATAGATAGATAGATGTGTTTATTCGTCTATAAAATATTGTTTTCAATTTTCTCTAGCGCCGTAGGCACTTTTTAAATCTATTGCAAAGCTAGTATTCAAAAACAGTTACATCATACACACATTCTTTGACGCTACATAATCTAGGAAAAATTAACCTTGGGTCAGATTTCGTGTAAATACCTAATTTTCCTAATATTGGTTCTGACCTACCGTTTCAGCTTCAGCCACTTTCCCACCACCGTAAAGTCGCTTTCCTGTGCCTTTCATGCTAATTGTTCGGATGAGCTCTTCGCTATGGTACCTAGACTTTTTGAATTTAAGCACAATACTAGATTAGCAACAAGGTATCATCAACTTACAGTTGAATTGGCTAGATGAAACCGTAAGTTCTATGCTAAGTTTCTTTTCTCGCATTTCTCGCTTGTGGAATTCTCTTCCGCTTCCATGCTTTCCGGTCAAATTTGATCTGCAAAAATTTAAATACAATGTCAATCGTTATCTACAGTCTTCCTGATTACTCTTCTATTGTTTTTCGCTCCTTCATAATGTTTTCTAATTCTTTCTCACCCAGTAACTCCTTGTGTCATAGTGGCTTTACTGCCTTACTTGGGGTAAATTGGATTAAAAGATATATATATATATAAACAAACGCATATGTATACAAGCATAAACTATCAAGCAAGTCTGACATAAACATAACGATATAAAAATATGTGGTTTTGAAATAAACATGACACAGCTTTTCGTATCAAGATTGAAGTTGGTTTACAATTTCATAGCAAGCACCTAACATTAAAGGTATGGTTTTCTTTCCATATTCTATTCTTGTTTGCTTCATAGTCACTGCAGTGAAGTATTTATAAAACCTTCACTGTACAGAAAAACTAGTCGAGCCTCTCGTTCATTCAGGGGAGCCTATATTAGACAGACTCAAGGGACAGCACAGGTGCTTTTTCAAATTCTCTAGCATTAATATTCATGATGTTTATCAACTACAAAAATAGCAAATCATCTACGCGCACCTCATTTTAAACAAACAAAAACAAGGATGTAATCTAAACCATACAAAACATACGAGGCATGCTTAAAAGATTCACGAACCAGTTAAACGTTTTGCGTCTAACTTGTGGAAAAAAGGTAAGCTACTAAATAGCAGTTATGCACTCTTTGCCAGTAAGAACAATTTAGGGTTGAGCAAGTAAAAAGCCACTTGTCTAATTTAACTTAATGAAACACAAGGAGCAACGTTTGTTAAACTTAGAACAAATATAATCAGTAATTCTAGCAAAGTTATTAAAAAAAGAACTTTTAAAAATAAGATCGTTACAATATATATCAGTGCAAATGTCACAGAAATTTAAGTCACCTGTACCTGAAATGGTGATTGTTGTTTAAATTGTCAATCAACTTCAAGATCACCTGAAAATATTACTATAAGGAAAAAACCGAAAATGTTCTGTTTGTTTGACAATTACTTCTCTCCAGAAAATGTTGAGTGAAAATTTGAGAACGTATCCTTTGTTACGCGTAACCGGATCTTCAGGGCCTTGGTGATCATGGCTCTCCACAACTTCCTCAATAAATTTTGTTTTCTCTCCCAAACCATGCTCTACCATTCATTTACTCAAGCTCGCCAGGTTGGTTATGTGTTGTTTTCCTATGTTCCTCTTGCCTTCGATTTATTCTGTGAATATCAATTTTTTCAAGCACCCTTTCCTCATTGTGTGCCCTAGAAATTTCAACTATCTCTTCCTAATGTTAAGCATAAGTGCATTTTTGTTTCCATTTTCTTTATAACTTCGCCACTACTCACATGTTCGGTCTATGGTATTCTCAGCATCCTTCTGTAGAACGATATGCCAGGTCTCTTTTTCATCTGTGAGAAGATTGTCCAGCATTCACTGCCATATATGAAGACTGATATTACATAACAGTTTAATGCACTTTTATTTTTTTCTAACGAAATTTTTCAGTTTCTTAATGTTTCGCTTAGCCTTTGGAAGGCACCATTCGTTATCCCAATACGCTTTAGGATTTCAATCTCGAACTTCCCTTTCTCTGTTAAAATACTTCAGATATTTAAACTGTATTTTTTTATATCGGTATCTCCTATTTGTAATTTACTTGTTGAGCCCTTCCTTTTGCTAACAACCATGTATCCCGTTTTGGTACAATTGGTGTTTTTGTCTTTTCTTCTTGCTTTCCCTCATTACCTTCTGTAGAATTTCTTGTAGTTTCCTTTCTGTGTCTGCTATCAACACTTTGTCATATGCATATCTTATGTTATTAACGTTGTGTCTGTCAATAATATATCCTGATAGGACTTCTAATTCTCTCAAAATCGTCTCGCTGTATAGGTTGAATAGTTCTGGTCAGAAGACATCCTTGTCTTACATCCCTTTCTATTTTAGTATATATACTGAACTTCTATTCCATGCAGGCGGTTTGCTGCCATTATTGATTCTGGACGATCGTTGAATTAGAATATACATGCGCTCAAGCAAACGTACATATACACACAATTTGAATAAAACTGATACGGCCATCTGTGTCGCCAGAGTTCATTTTCATTTCTGTGTGGCAACAAAACTTGAGAACATTATTTACATTATTCGGACTATTGTCATCATCTTTGTCACCATATTTATTACAACGTTTCGGCCGTTGTACGCTCCGGCCTTCTTCAGGTGGTTGGAATGTCGAACTGAACCCTTTATTTCGCTCACTGGGGTAGACTGTTCTAGCTCCACGTGACATGTTTAATGGATGTCAGTTATCAGTTATCTCCTGTTAATTTTCCCCCTGAAAGTTCTCCGCTGCCTTAACCGGGTATTGAACTCACACTCTTTGGGTTCTGTCACTGGATCTAACCAACGCCTTTATCCACTGTGCCATGTGCCCTTGAGGACATCTGTGTATGAATCTCTAGGTATTATAAACCTAATATCTTCAGCAACCATTTTTACCATTTTAAATATAAAGGAGAGACAGGTCGCCCCCTCAAGGTAAGGCTTCAAGAACACTAGAAAGCTGTAACACGAGGGGAAGTGGAAAAATCAGGCGTGGCTGATCCCATATGGAGAGAGAAGGGAGATCGCCGCTCTCTGTGAGATCAGGTTGAGATCATAGACAAGGAACACCGTTGGAAAATTCGTAAACTTCAGCACATATGCTAGGCTACAAAAATCTCCTGAGCCGACCAAGCATAGAAATAAATACAATATGGGAACCAGTAATAAGGAGTGCCAGAGAAAAGCGATAATAACAACAAAGTTGCAATATGAGCTTTGGTAATAACATGCAATGATAACAGCAAAAATTGCAATATGAGCACTGGTAAAAACGGTTGCTGAAGACATTAGGTTTATAATACCCAGAAATTCATGCACATCCTCAAGGACATATGCCACAGTGGATAAAGGCGTTGGTTAGATCCAGTGACAGAACCCAAAGAGTGTGAGTTCAATACTCGGTTAAGGCAGTGGAGAACTTCCAGAGAGAAAATTAACAGGAGATAACTGATAACTGACATCCATTCAACATAGCACGTGGAACTAGAAATAAAGGGTTCAGTTCGACATTACAACCACCTGAAGAAGGCCGGGGCGTACAATATGGCGACAAAGATGAGGACAATAGTCCGAATAATGTAAATAATGTACCTCATCTCACAAATATAGATAAACCTTGAGAAACAGGAAAAGAGTATAAGAGAAAATGTGCAGCAATTTGAAAACATTTTTAAAACTCCATTATTTAAACTGAAAATATTTTCTAATGAATATAGTATTTTAAAAGAACAAATAGTTTAGATTTGAAATTTGATCCTCTTACTGACAGCAAAGCAACAGGTACCGAATTAGTAACTATAATTACTATATAGTAATGGCTATAATCACTGGCGATGAAATGCTACTTTTGTAATGTAATCTGTAAACATTACATACAGCATATGAGTACATAGGCACTGGTTTAAAACTTAAATTGAACAAAATTCTTTCTTTTTTATCCAGAGAAGATATCTTCTTCTACGTGTCGGGTCCCTTCAGTGCGTGGCCGATCATTTTTCTCCGCAACTTCCTACCCTTTGTAGCTCTTAACAAAGGTTTGCCTTTTTCGTTTCTCACCCAAACTCTGTTCTGCTACCCATTTAAACAAGCTCGTTACGTGAGTTACTGGCTGCTTTCCTCTGTGTCTCTTCTCTCTTCACTATGTCCTGTGAGTACCAGATCCTCCAAACTGATTTATTTATGTCCTATAAATTTCAACTGTCTCATCCTGATTCTAAATATAGTGTCCTTTTTGTTTCCCTGTTCCTTGTTACTTCCATTTTCAGGCCATCATATTCTCAACACCTTTCTCTAGAAGGAGATATCTGTTACCTCAAGTATCTTCTTAATCTTTGAGGAGATTGTTCAACATTTGCAGTTATAGAGGAGGACTGATATTACATAACAGTTTAGATCCAGTGGTTCCTTTGTTTTCAACAAAATTTTCTTTTTACTTTAAGCTTTCCTTAGCGTTTGGAAGGCATCTTATTTTCTTCCTCGTGCTGACACCCATACATTCTGTTTTCTTACTATTTGTGTTACGAATATGTTATAACATGTTTTTCTGCCATCCATTTGCTCAAAGTTGTTGATCGTGTATCTTGGTATTTTTTCTATTTCTCCTGCCTTTGATATGCCTTGAGAATGTTAAATTTTTGAAGCTTTCTTTTCTCAATGTGTCCCATTAGCAACAGTTTCTATGTAGTTCTTATTCTTCTTAGATCTTTCTTGTTGTTCATATTATCTATCAATGGTATTTTCAACATTCGTCGGCAACATCACCTCTCTCTCTCGTTTCTAGTCTTTTTCTTCATCTTTGCTGAAACTGTCCAGCATTCTCTACCCTATAAGATTAGATATTAGATGGGTGTGGAAAAGAGAATAAAATAGAACGAAAATTTTTCTGTCTTTTTAATGCTAATTTTCAATGTGATTTTGTATTCATTTAAATTGTTGTAATTTCGGAATGCATTTACATCTGAACTCTAATCAAACGATTTCTTTTGATGGTGGCAGAGCAATTAAAATCTCTTTAAATTATAATAACCATCATCAGATAGCAGTTCCCTTACAAAAAGTTTGATCAACTTCCTATTTCAAATACTTATGAGTGTTTATAGACCACTCTATGTGATGATTATGTGAAAGTTATAGCTACAAACCGTGCAGTAGTCTGAATATTTACAAAAGGGTAACAAATAAAAAGATAAGAAAAAATGAAATAATAAAAATATCTAACGATGATATATGTGATAAACAGAATTATTAACGGCGTATTTCATTAAAGATGTAATCCCGATGAGTATAAGACTGTGTATATTTTTATAGATGATAATAGATTACTATTATAATTACTTATTATAATTAGTAACATTTTTATTAATACTATATTCGATATATACTAACATTTTTGGAATAGCAAATATGTATTAAATACTAATAAAAACAGTAATGCCAAAAATTATATATTTAAAAATACACAAAGAAATGATTGCAATGTAGAAAATATTCTAAAAATCCCCATGATAAATATGACAAAAAGGATAGATAGATAGATAGATAGATAGATAGATAGATAGATAGATAGATAGATAGATTGCAATAGGCTTAAACAGATTCCATAAAATGAGAATTTTCTGTAAATGGAAGTAATTGTTAAATGAATATGTCTCATTGACTTGAGTGAACTTTAAGTCACTTTGATGTTTACAAAGGAAGAATTTATAAAGTGTTCTAAGCAGTATCACTAATTCTCAGGCAGCGTCGAGATATCAAAAAGAAACTATGAAGTCTAAAAGCATAGTTATAATGATTTCTGCAGAAGCACACGTATTCCTGGCCATTGATATTTATTGAAATGTGTCAAGTTTTTTGCTTGAACCCAACTACAAGGTAGTGCTAAAAGGTTATCAGCTCGACCCTCTCTCAAATCATGTATTTCAAAGACCAGACATCAGAATAAACCTTTGGGGATTTGGGTCAGGCCGAACACTTTTGAGCAGTCCTCTCGTATAATACCAGAACTCAGTAGAAATATATACATAAGACAGGACTCGGTAGAAATATATTTTAATCGTTTTAATGATGATCGACAATAATGATTGGAAATACAAAAATGATGAGGATGATAGAACTGCTGCTGCTGCTGCTGCTGCTGCTATTGACTTTTGCGCTACCAATGTTCGTTAAAATGTTACCAGCAGTGTCAATGTCTATAATCAGAGCGATAACGGCTACAGGAGTGATCACGGTGGTAGCAGCCGTGACTCTGACATATGTCGAGGCGGGGTATACACGTATCAGCAAACGCTGAAGTGAAGGTTGTAATAGACAGAGAGAGATTAAATACTTTCTAGCACTTTTGGTAGTGTTTGAAGATTAAACGGGC
Source organism: Acanthosepion esculentum (assembly GCA_964036315.1). Lineage (NCBI taxonomy): Eukaryota > Metazoa > Mollusca > Cephalopoda > Sepiida > Sepiidae > Acanthosepion > Acanthosepion esculentum. The sequence goes on along the minus strand of OZ038481.1, from coordinate 61,085,344 downwards.
TCAAGCATAAGGTTTCGATTTGGTACGAGGTTATATTCGCTTAAGTAGGCAAGGAAAACAGGTGGAAACAATAAGAAGAAAAAGAAATAAAATTTGAAATCTAGGAAAAGGAACGGAGAAAACTGGGAAATATTAAATATGAGAGAATGTTTTGATATCGTGAACCGACTGATTATATTCACTGAATAGGTTCACGTATTTTTCTAGACATTGGAATTAAATTTTTTAATGGAACTTAAACCTTTCTCAGTCAAAATCAACGCAGTCAGGTGTGAAAACATAGATCATTTGTTCTGAACATAGTAATTTCTAAGGGCCACAAATATGTGCCAATTTCGTCTGTACCAGGATCAATAATATAGTCAGCGTTGTGCCAATTTTTTTTTTTTTTTTTTTGCAAACATTCACGTCCATCGCAACCTTTCGAGGCAGGGTGGGATTAGCTCTTTCTTCGAACGGGACAGAGTATCAAAGCAGATGAATCTTGTCTCTGGATATTCCATCTCCTAGACAGTAGTTTTTTCATTACTCTAAACGTGAGAGTCGCCAGTCACTCTGGCTTCTGGCCACACCTTGTATCTGATTGCCTTTATTCAGACCATACCTTGTATCTTACTGGTTCTTTTACAAGGTAATTGTTTCAAATCTTATGCTTTGGGAGTACGTTCGATTATTTGAGTCTATGTGCTTGTGCCAAGGCATGTAAGTTTTTGTCTTGAAATACCGAGTCCTGTTCATTTAACTTCCAGAAGCATTCAGAATATTTTTAACTATATGAACACATGCGTCTGAGGTTTCAGTTTATACAGTGGAACTAAATTAAAGATGACTTCTGTAAAATATATTTAGTTTATCAGTGTATTTATACAATCTTAACTATCATAAATATAAAACGATACTTTTAATCTTTTCACTCACCTCCCTTTTCACTTATCTCCTGTTTATGATCTCTTTACGATAGGTACCTCCACTAATTCGGTATACATAAGGTTTAAAATGAATTTTTAAAATTGAAAAAGCTTTCTTGAAGATTTCATTTTAGCTTTAATTGAAAGCTAAAGGATTCAAAATTTACTATTTCTAATAATCAAAATACTCTGTGGTATATTTCAAACTTATATTGATTGGAATCGATTTTTTCACTAAAATCGATCAAAACGGCCATTTTTGAGACCATTTGTAAATAAAAGTTAATTCTCGGTTTTAAAACAAATTTGGCAAAAATAAAATATATATTCCTGAAATGTTGTGAAAAATTACCATATTTAAAGTTAAATTAATTTGATTTGAAACAAATTTTACAAACATTTCTTAACTATGGGGTCTTGTTTTTCTGACGTGTTAATCGATTTATTTACATCCGATTGGTAGCAGAACGTGTTCGTAGTTCAGTATGGTGAAACAGACGATAAAATTTTTTTCAACAAAAGTGGGGACAACACTTAAAACACGTGACCTTTAAATGCTAGATTTATCGGTTTGTACATCCATACTTCAGAATCACACATACAAAAACATATCGAAATTTTTTTTTAAATATTCGGGACCATCAGATATATATGATTAGTAAATATAGTTTTACTTAATAACAATATTTCCTAAGAATTATCACATTGAAAACGAATTTTAAAAGATTTTAAATCTTTATAAATTATTCAATTTAAAATTGTAAAAAAATGAAAGCAAATCTTGTAAAAATTCATTTATCGTCGAAAATTTTTCTTTCTTCAGTCAATATTGTCTTTAATATATATTATTCACAAAATCAATTAAAAGCTTCTCTAATTAAATAATGTCTTACTTTTATTGCGTTTTTTTATTTTCGATTCAGAACATGTTTCCGGTAAGACCAAGTCCAATTTTGCAAAAAAACTCGGTGATATAAATTCTTCAAAGACTTTGGCTTTTAACTAATATGGTCACTAAAAATTATGACGTTGAATTTTTCAAGTTTTCATAAAAATATGTCAGGAGCTGAAACACATGTAAAAAATAGATTTTCATTCCAATCCGACAATGATTTGATTTTTGCAAGAATTTCCAAATTAATGTGTCTGTTACCGTAAAAAGAGGCCAAAATTTGCTATGGTAAAAGTTAGTACAACCGCTGAAACAAAAAAACAAGTTTTTTAACCAAAATTTCGAATGTTCTAAAAAGGAGTAAAAAATGTAATTGAATAATCAAATATACTTGGGTCCCTCCTATTAATAACGATTTTGACGATAAAACCTCTTAAAAACGATTTTGACGATAAAACTATGTTTTCATTACGTTTGGAACATGTTTTTTATGACGGTATGCTTATTTTATTTTTGTAGAGGTACCTACTTTATGATGTATACTGAAAAGAGTAAGAATTATTTTTTTTAATTATGTTGTATGGTCGTTTTGTACAAACATTTAATACCTTCTCCTTAACAGCTTTAGCCAAATATTTAAATCGGTCACATATTCCTTAATAATCAAGATTAACTACGTGAGACAAAAAAACTAATGTCCTTTATTTCAAATGACTTTTTACTGAATATTTCAATTTCAATAGATGGAATTTTTTAAATGATGACGCATCTTCGATTGAACACATCAAAACTTCAGGTGATCAAACAAAAACCGGAAGTGTTTGTAGCCAGACTAAGCCTTTAAAATAAAAAAGCAATAATTTATTGATTTTTAGATCAATAACGGCTGCCATTTTTATGAACGTCTACCATGAATTCACACTAATGATTTTTGTTAGCTTTTGTCGGCAAATTGATAGTCTTAGATTAATAAATTGTTTCATATCAGTTTTCTTCATCCTGTTCAAACAAAACTCGTGAAAGTGTTAACCCAAAATTCTAATCACTTTCCAACAATTATGGTTTTAATGGTCTTCAGGTTCAAAATTTATGACATTCACTTTATTTAAACTCCTACCACTCCTAATATTAACGTTATTATTTGCGCCAGAAAACTTTCTTTTTTAAGCTGATGCAAGTGATCGATGGTAGATAAAAACAGAAAACTGCGGGAACTCCTAGACAGACCAGTAAAGGAAGACTAGATGTAAGTACTAACTATCAATTGTAAGACAATATATTGTAATGTTATCGTCCTATATTTTAATGAGAACCCGCTACTTAATCTTATGCCTAGTATTATATTCTATTCAACACTTGACTTCATCAGTTACAGTCGGTCACTAGGTGTGTTGCTTTGAGGTTTGTTCATCCTACATTCTCGCTAGGATGTTAGAAAAACTTCTCTTTTTCCTCTATGGTAGGTGTTTATATATATACATTTCATATGTTTTTTCCTATGCGTGCATATCCTAGGCAGTCAATGACATTGGTTGAAGCACGAATATGTACTTTGTGGCTAGCAGACAAACTGAGAGGTGGTCTGCTTCAAAGAAACTCGGTATATTGGCAGGTTGAACTAACCTGCCGATATACCTAGCTTCTTTGAAGGAAGAGTGCAAATCCTATTTTGGCATCATCTAAAGTGAGTCATATACAACAAATATGGTGGTTAGCCAAACGGACAGCCCAAGATGAGAGCAACGAATTAATTTAACTCATTTGTAAATGTTTTAATAGACGTCAGAAATGTGATACAGAAATCTGAAGGCCTGTTCGAATAGAGAAAGATGTCTTCCAAAAACCAAAAAAAGAAAACACTGCGGAACTGTTGTGTAATATCAATCCTCCTATTTGCCAGTGAAGAGGATGAGGCAACAGAGATGTCGTTCTCCAAAAAGATGCTGAGAATACCATGGGCGGAACATGCATGCAATAAGAATGTTTTAAGGAAAATGTGAAAAAATGTCACTTTCAGTTTCACATGATATCATTTTATGTTTCAACCTGTAGTATGTGGAAGGAATCAAGAATCAAAGTAAAAGTCAGTGTTTACAATATCTTAGTATTTAAGATTTCAATAAATCTGCTATATGGATAGTGCCAATTTCTCCGATTTTCTGTCGATTCCTAACGATCTTTAGGGCTATTTCAAGATGGCCGATAACGATGACCATCCAAATATACACTTTTATTTATTCATTTTTTATTTTTCATTTTATTCATTTATTTATTATTTTTATTTGTATTTTTCTTCATATATTTAGTAAGAGAGTTAATTATCTGACAAATGTTTATATTTTTCTTTCTCTTGCTTTCAATCTACATTCTGGTTGAACGACCACGTTCACTAACTCAGGGATTTTTTAACAATTCACGATGTCTAGAGCTATTATTCTAGCCTTGAATCTGCAGGAGGTAATGCTTTCTCTTTCAATCTATCTCTCTCTACGACGGCTTCTGGTTTTTGCTTATATCATTTTTTCGCATTGTCAAAGTCAAACCGTTTATTCAATTCCCATTGGATCACTGTTCCAACAATGCCATGCCTATTTGAGTATTCTTTCTGGGATATTGTCAGTTTCATCACTGCATCATCAGAGTTGACATTTTTTTACTTTTTTTTCATCTACTATGATTTTTATGTACTTTGTTCTAATACGTTTGTTTGGTATGCTATTCTTAGATTTTGTTACTTTTTTAAAAGTCCTCTGTGCAACTCTATCCAGGTCATTTTGTATTTACTTCCTCTTATGCCTGAGACTAATTGATAAACAAAAACTATTTCTTAAATAGCTAATTTGACAAAATGCATTTTCTGAAAATCAAGATCGTATTCGTCCTCTCATATACCCGTATTATCGACTTCACTTATTTAACCATATAGCTAGCTAGCTAGCTAGCTAGCTAGCTAGATAGATAGATAGATAGATAGATAGATAGATAGATAGATAGATAGATAGATAGATAGATAGATAGATTAAAATGAAGATTAAAAAATAAAGAAATGGAATGTAAAGGAAACACTAGAAGAAAGAAAGAAAGAAATGTGTTGTAAAAGACAAAACTAGATAGATAGATAGATAGATAGATAGATAGATAGATAGATAGATAGATAGATAGATAGATAGATAGATTGAAATGAAGATTAAAAAATAAAGAAATGGAATGTAAAGGAAAACACTAGAAGAAAGAAAGAAAGAAAGTAATGAGTTGTAAAAGACAAAACTAGATAGATAGATAGATAGATAGATAGATAGATAGATAGATAGATAGATAGATAGATAGATATAATACAATGAATTAGTGGAGATTAAATAAGTAAAGTGCTTTTGTGTAAAGTTCCACACCTTAGTAATAATTAAGCTATCATTATGTTTCTATGTTGCACTATTCTTTCAAAGATTTTGAATTGCAAAATAACAACTTCCTTGCGCCTGCGCCATTGAATAAGAAAATAAGTTGAGAACTTAGAATAAAATGAAAATTGTGCAGGAAATAAAAACGAAATTGGAAGACAGAAAGAAAAATAAGAATGAATGAAGGGATAAAGCAGCACAAATTATTCAATTGAAGAAGTTTTATTAAGAAAGTATAAAGAAAAACAACTAAAACAGCCCCCACTTCAATTTGCAACATACATAGATGTGGTATTCTTAAATGAAGAACAATAATGAAGAAACTATTGTTGTTGTTGTTATTATTATTATTATTATTATTATTGCTTTTACTACTACTACTACTATTAATATAAAATAACAATATCATAGAATGTCGAAAAAGAAAATTAATGTCTGTTCACTTTAAAGCAAAACATGTATTAAAACGAAAAGCATCTACGTGGGGATCACCATGCATTACAGAACCGACTCACTACAGGGTTAAAGCAAACAGAATTCTGCGGCTTCCTGGCGTTTGTCACGAACACAGAAGAAGAAACACAGTGGATGCGACCGATTGAATACACGGCCGTGCAATGATTTCACTAAAAATTGAACAGCCCATTTATATCAAAAAATTAAAAGGCAAACAAGAGAAAATAGAACTGATTTTTCAGTTACGATTGTTTGAGTAGGGAATGTTATGCTGACTTGAAATATCAAAGGGAATAGGAAGAATAAAATTATAGGAGAAATGTAAAACGAAATAGGGGATGTTGAGAGAAAAAAAAGAAGATGTAAAGAGAATATAAGAGAAACTGAAAATAAATACAGAAACGAGGAAAAAGCACATAACACAATTGAAAAAGAAAAAATATATTCAAAGCAGATACTGAGCTATTTAAAGAATCTTTAATTAACATTAAAAAAAATCTTCAACGCTATTAAAAGAAACAAGAGTAAGATGGATTTTTTTGGTTGGTAGCCATTAAATGTTTGCATCAGTGACACATATTATAACCAATTAAAAAGAATCACCGTGAAAAATGTATTTCTCGCTGGGAGCTATTTTTGTGGATATGATTACATTTTCGTTATTTTTCTCATTAACTTTTAAATTTAATTCAACCTAATGGGTAGTTAATTAATGTAATTAAATGATTTCTCGATTAAAAAATGCAAGATTAAACGTCATGTAATCCGTGTTCTATATTAATATTCGGATTTTTTTAAATCACGCTATGCACAGCATTGAAACGTGTTACGAAGGGTTCACTAAGGTTCATTTACTTTGTAATGGAAAAGCCAAGTCTTTTATTTTTCAAGAGAAATATGCATTAGATATTTACAGTGTTCATAGGTCTTTTGCCCAGTGACAACGGCAATAAACTAAATGCAAAAGAGTAAAATTTAAAGTGTATATATCCATTAATTTTACTTGTTCAGTTTTGTATATATATATATATATATATATATATATATATATATATATATATATATATATATATATATATATAATTGACTCTCCCGTCGGTTTCGACATATGTGTATCTGACAACTTAATTGATTCAGTTATGAAATTTTGTGCGATAATCTTAAGCGGCACTTAAGACCTGCTAGTGATTTACAAAGGAGGCCACATATGGACCAAGAGTAATGATTGTGGGATGAGATCACTGTTAGATTGGCTAACCTTTTAGATCATGCTCTCGCTTCTTGAAGACGATTCAGACAAGCTGATTGAAAACCGCTGAGTTCGCGAAAACACGTTGATCTCCATTCTGCCACCCCAAGGCTAAGCGCTCGAGGGTGATATGAGGTATATTGACAGCTGACAAATTTCTCTTCAGTTTGTCTTTGTATCTTAACCGAGGGCGACCTACATTCCTGTAACTCTAATCTAACTGGCTGTACATTAGGATCTTGGCTATCCTATCATCAGACATTCTCAAGACATGACCAGTCCACCGAAACTGAGACTGTATGAAAAAAGTCTCGATTCCTCCAATATTATACATACATACATACATATATATATATATATATATATATATATATATGTATATATATATATATATATATATATATATATATATATCAATTCTGCTATTCCTCCAGCACTCTCAATATTTTTGCTGATATTACTAATAATGTTTTCTAGATAGTTTCAGTTTTACCATAGATAAATATCTATTTTGCAATATACCTCGTTTAAATAATATCTACAATCGTTACATATTTTCTGTACTCTGAATGTGTTTTCACTTTTACTCTATGATTTGGAAGGACATCTACTCTCTGAAATGATTATTCGTAGTAGTAGTATTTTCGATCAATGTGTGCACACATTAGAAGGAAGAGGTAAAATACACTGGAGTGTTTTTTGTTTGTTTATCTTTCAATGCCATGTCTCTTCAGGGCGTAAGGGGTCATGACTCCCCAAATCCACTACCTTTCCCAAGAAGTCATAGATAATAAAGAAAAAAAAATTCTCGCTGGTATATAATGGAGTGGTTTCCGTTGCCTTTTCAGCGGTTTGGAATTTAGACTGATTGCCACCCTAACCTAGAAAGCCCAGTCTACCCTGCCATTTAACTGGGAGTAGAAAAGGCAGAGTCATGCCTTTCTCGGGAGCTCTTGTACGGAAGTGGACGCTAGAGACTAGTTTGGGATTTGAACTCGGCTCGCCTATTCCCCTTCCAATACTCCACTACTCGCATAACCCAAGGAGTTTAAACGAGAGAAGATTGTATAAACACTACAACACTCTTCTTAGTAGTCCAACTGCTTTGAACAAAATCGTTGTCCGGATGAATTCCAATCTTTTCCTAGGTTCTTTGGAATCGTTTCCAGTCCTCCCATAAAGACTGATACGATTGTCACCGTCATGTTACATTTCCTCAATTCTCTAGCTAGCTTGAGATACTTATCTATCTATTCTCTTTCTTTCAGATTTATTCTCTGCTCAGCTGGAAGAGCAAAATCCTGCTTCTCACATGTTTTCTTACTTACTAATAAAAATCTGCACTTCTGGCCTGAATGTGTGACACTTCTGTATCTGATAATTACAGATGATTTCATATGTTTCATTCTTGATGAAAGATTTTCGCCTGTGTTAATATTCCTGGTCTATGTGATCAAAATGTAATCGGTTGTAAAGTTTCCAGTTAATTACCATCTTCCTAACCATTCATACTTACCTTTGCACTTTTCTGGACCAACTTACTACATTCGCTCTCTTCGTAGTTTAATGTCTCATCTTTATTTCTACAGCATCTATATTTTATTCTTTGCATACATTGGCTTTATATGGTTGATTCATATGGCATTATTTCGAACCAGTATTTAAAGTGACTCAGTCTCTCTGTTAAACTCCTTTCTACATAGACATACCGTTGACTGTCACTCCTTTCAAGCTTGTGTTTTATATGCTTCTCTTCAGTCTTCTCTTTTATCTATACTTTGGATGCTTTAAGTAATTTTATTTGCTCTCTATTGTGTACTCTTCGAGCCACCCCATTACAGCGTCGCCTTGCTTTTAAAATACAGCCTCGTCTCGCCGTGTAGCGCCTTATGAATCATCATCATTTTTCTTGTTTTCTACTACTAGTTCCTCATCTTTTTCGTTCAAGAATGCCCTGATGTAACTCACATTGTAAAATGCCCAAGTATTTACGTTTCTGCAATAGGTTTTACTTTCTAGTTTTGTTTCGTGATGATATCTCTTACTGGAATGTCTCGTTATTTTTAGCCATGTTGTGTTGATCGTACTGTTATTATTATTATTATTATTATTATTATTATTATTATTATTATTATTATTATTATTTTCTTTGATTTCTTGTGTATACTCATTTCTTTCCGGTCCTAGCCAGAGACCTAAGGTCAGAAATGGCATCATGACAGTTTCCAGTGAGAATTTTTTGAGGAAAAAAACTAAGATTACACATATTTTACACAGATAAAGCCCTTCGTAAGGTGTGAGTTGTATTTATGAGTAGAATTTTTTGTATTACTTTAAGGCATGGGCTACCAGGAATCCCTTCAATGAGTCTAATAGAATATTTTCTAATCAATCCAAGGGCTCCAACTACAACTGTAGTTGGTGATGTCCTTATGTGCCACACATTATTATTATTATTATTATTATTATTATTATTATTATTATTATTATTATTATTATTATTATTATTTACTTATTTATGTATTTAATGAATTACTCTACCAGTATCTGTAATACTATAAATTGTCTCGTATTTTCCTTTAATTTCCAGTTCTTCAAAAACCCTATTTATTTTAGGCATGATTCTAATCTATCATGTGTCAGCTTTTCTCAATTCCTGAGCAGTGTCCTGATGTTTTCCTATTTTCCACTTTGTTTTGTTTTCACTAGATTGTTCAAGTTTTCTAACTGGTGAATTTCAATGACAATGAAATAACAGCAAGTCTCTTCAGTAGTCTAATTTATTAGAATATTGTTGTTGTTGTTATTGTTTGTTTTTGTTGTTGTTGTTGTTGTTGCTATAATTAATTTCTTCGTCAAATCCAGTTCTTTCTATAAAGATCGTTGGTACTATTCCAAGCGCACCAATAATGATAGGCACAGTGACAGCTACAATCTGACAATTTTCTCCTTGTTTACAATGTCTCAATCTAGTCTTTTTGCTCCAAACATGTTTTGTTTCTTTCGCATCCGAGTGCCCTGTTCTTGTTTTTTGCTTTTTAAGATTTTTTTTTCCTTTTCCTCTTGTTACCTGTCTTTTCTTTTCTTTCTTTATTTTTTGAGTTTCTAAATTTATATCCCCCATTCCAACCATCGGCACCATTACTATGCCGTAGCTGGAGAGGCTCTTTAGACAATATCTTTCTTTTCTTATGCCGAGATCGGTTAGAGATTTTTCTCATGTAGTTCTACTTCCCAATTTTCCATTGTATTTGTTATAAATTTCAACATTTGTTTTGGAACTTTTCATATATTGGTGCATTTTAGCATCTATGGTTAACGATAATGTCGTATCACATAGATTGTTTTATCTAGACTATAGTTAATGTTTTTCTTTCTTGTTATGAATTTTTAAATTTATTTTTATGACTCTTTTTCAGCATCCATTCTGTTCATCAAGCAGAAGGCTTTGACTTTCTAACGAGGAGTATCCACAAGTTGTCCCGTGGAAATTGTCTACATTACAGATAGCTACGTTAAAGGCCATTAATTCCTTGTGTAAGGATCTTTTAAATTAGTCTTATTCATTCACTCGGCATATCAGATTATTCGGTTGATCCATCGTGTAAGCGAGGTAATCGCTTGAACCAGAATCCATTGATTCCATCATGACCAAACGGCTATCAGTTTGCAATTCTCCTGTGATTTACCTTCTGTAAAAACCTTCTGCACAGAGAAAGTGTTTCATAGACAGACCTCCAGCTACACTGGAATTCTATAAAATTGCCTAGATAACTGTAGCCTTCAAAACGATCATCTCGGAGGTAGACAATGCAGAAAAGCTTCTTAAAGTTCGAAGATATTTGGCCAACAGTCAGAAGTAAAAAGGCAAAAAAGGAAAACTCAAAGTGACAGACATGCATCAAACTTCACTTGAATAAAGTGTAGGAGAAACTGCCATTCTCAAATAGGCCTTTCATGACACAGTGAACACTACACCTGAGATATCATCCAGGACGCAAATACATAGTTTCTCTAGAATGACGGATGTCTGAACATTTTACAATTTTGAGGAAAGTTATTATCATTCAGAGAGTTTTCAGATGATTGATTCAATCATTTTGCTGCTATTGCTCTTACCATAATATATCAGTCACTCCATTTATTTAGAATAATTCTTAATATATTAGTTCTATCATGGTTTTTTTTTCGATTCCAGTGACACATTTTTTATGATTAATCAAACGTCATCCACTCTTTGTTACCGATAGTGTGCTCTAAAAAGGTTCCCTTTCAGCCACATCCGGTCTTCTATCAAAGTTCTTCCTTTGTCCTAGAACACACTAATTTACTTACGTTTCTGAATTCCGTGTCTCTCTTAAGTCGGCCTTCATTAGCTAGGATATTTTGATTTACTTTTTATGTTACTTTTGCTGTTCATAATTTGCCATTTACTTTTATCTTTTTAATTTTTGACAAATTTATTTGACTTCGTAAATGGTTCATTTTTTTTCAGATTCATGTCTTATCGTGCTTCTCTATATCTGTTACAGTATCGATCTCTTTTGCGAGCAATGACTGATTTCACCTTCACATATACGAGAGTGTGCTGTAAAGTGTTCGGCTTGAATCACTTTCCAAAATTTAAGAGTTATCTATAAATAATCTTCTTTTACATTGTAATTATGTTAATCATTTCAACCCCAAGTAAGGCAATAAAGCTACGAAGACGCAAGTGGTTACGGGACATGAGAGGATATAAAAAGAAAGAAAATATTATGAAGGATAGAGAACAATAAAAGAACAGGAATGAAGAAGACAGAAGATTACTATTGACACTACATTTAAATTTTTGAAGATCAAGGTTGAATGGAAAGCAAGAATCGGAAAGAGAGTCCCGCAAGCGAGAAGTACAATAGAAGAAACGAAACTGTTAGCATAAAACTTACGGTTACATCTAGCCATTTCAACTATAAAATGATGAGACCTTACCGCCAATCTAGTATTGCGCGTAAATTTGTAAAATAAATTGCTTATTTACAGGATCCATGGACGTAATTTTGATTATTTATCAAATCATTAACTGAGGATGTGCGTTATTGAGTAATGAATATCGGCTTAGAAAGAGAAATCTGAGTTCGAATTCCAGTCGAGTTCGTTATATTCACTTACGCACAAATACCCTTAGGAAAGGTATGAATTCATCTCTTCTCCCCCAGCTATGGGTTGAATAGAAGGACATACTAGGTGCTTTAGCCTTAGTTGGCAACCAGTCTACCACAAAAAGAAACGCTAATCTACTGCGGAAAAAATCTTCTGCTTAGTCAGTCATGTATCAAAAGAGACATGATCGCCCAAGCGTGTATCACGTGTAACACTTAACTGACTGAACTGAACTATATTAGCAGAAACTGTTGAAATCCGGGTCATCCTGAAGTTCCTGCTGCTGCAAAAATCCAAAGAAAATTCATGAATAAATGAAACAAACGTTAGAAGTCAAGTTTCCATCCTAATCATTTGTGAAGAAGGGCTATTCCTCGGAGATTTTTAATGGTATCAATTCCGGAAATGTATCGTCATGTTCACGGCTTGTTTGGTCGATCATGTTGGCCAACTGGTAAAAGAAACATAATGCATATCCATGAAATGTGTTTGGTTCATAATTCATGAGCAGCTGGATGTTGAATAGCTGACGGCCAAGTTGAAATGAAAATATTTGAATGCCGACTATGAACAATATCGAGTGAACTTTCCAAACAGCATTTTCACTAGTGATAATTTTTGGAACGACTCGTTAATGAAATGTGGCTACACCCTTTATGATCCCCAAAGCAAACAACACTCAATGCATAAACACAAGGCCCAAAAATCAGAAAAAATGGCTGGAAGATAAGGAAGGAGTTTTGAAAAATGAGGTTCATCACTGTCCAAACAGTTAATGCAAAATACTATGCTAACTTGCTGAAAGGGGGCGTTTAAAGTGTTGTATATGATTCACATCAGGAAACATCAGAGAATTGAAGAAAATTTAATGTCTATTATGAACCTTTGATCTAAGTAGAGTTGATCGATTGTGATTTCAATATGTACTGGACACTAAAAGATGCTAAAGTAAGTTTTGTACTTGCTGTCACCGCAGAACATCAAAAGACCTAGGCATTACGTGACTTGACCTAGAAGATGACTTTGAAGGCACCAAGTGCAAAATCGGGCCTCAAAAGATGTTGGTTGATATAGCCATATAAACAAGGATGTGAACTCAACTGAACTTAGGATATATACACGAAAGACAACCAGATGACAGTTATATAAATACCCAATCAACGAGGTGGGGTAGAATCACTCGCATGCTCGCATGAAAAATGCCGAAAGTTCGAAGAAAGACCCGAAACCCCATCGTCTAGTTTGGCCGACATAAATTCGACGGATCTTAGAAGTAAATAAACAATTATTTCACGTATGAAAAATTTAGTTTCGTATTCTTATCAGATGTAAGTAGAACAACACTGGAAAAGTAAAACGGCGTGTATATCTACAGAAAGGTATTTGCTTTTTGTCTAATGCACCTGCTCTCAGGACTGATAATACCATTGATATTTTGAAAATTTTCGGGTTTGTGTGACTAGAACATTCGCTCTACTCGCCATCTGACTACTTCTTTCCAAACCTTAAGAGGAGTTTGAAAAAGAGGAATCTTTCTAATAATTCCACTCAGAATAACAGTATTTCAATGACCAAACATAGGAATTTTTTTATTACTTAAAACGTTATTTTTAGTGGATGCCCGTGTTTGGAGTAGACGCCACGTTTTTATTTTATTTTAAACAATGTGTATTAAGTCTACCGGCCTTTCCATTTGAGAAAACTTAATAAAGAAAATGTACTTCATGGCTTTCTTTCTTTATTAGGTTTCTTCGTGTGCGCCGGTAGCTAGACGTAAGAAAAACGGGGGTATTTGTTTCAAGCATCGATATCCACTAAAAAGAACCTTTCAAGTAATAAAAATGTCGTATTAAAAATAAATTCATTAACTCTTTACAAGAATTTTTATAAAGGGTAAAGGTACTTGAGAAACAATATGTCAAGTGTATATTGAATATGAAGTATGTAAAATCGGATCTACGTCTGACGGCTCTAGATCATTCCGTTAGTGGTTGTACCGAAGAATTGCCCGTACCTTATGTATTAAATTATTCTTGTTAGTAATGCTATCTCTGATTTTATATTCTCTACTTTATTAACTGTTCTAGGTTTATTTCTTACTTTCTTATTTTTAACAAATGGAAGTGTCAGTATATAATTTGCCATGAATCTTAGTTTCACCATTTATCGTTTTCATTGGAGGATGTAGTTGTTCCTATTGTGGGTTACTTCACTGCTGATTTCTCTACAATTTCCATAATTTCGAGATACAAAAAATAACCTCAGGTCCAGCAAGTTTCATTTCTTCCAGTATACATTACTTTGATATTCTTTTGCTGTACACTGACTCGAAGTGAATGTGACACAAAGTCGTTTTTAAAGTGCGTTAGTAGTTTACGTGTACCTGAACTAAAAACAAAAATCACCCAAGGCCCTCGACACTTCAATTTTTCAGTACGCCTCAGGGGCCAGGTAATGACCCTGGTACCCACCAGCAAGAGAGGCAGCGCCTGGAGGGGTGGTCCCCTAGAGCTCGAACATATGATATTGATTTTAAACCATTAGCCATGAATCCTCTTTGAGAAAGGTAACTTTTAAGTATCAATAGAGAACAAGCTTTTTGTTCTTTGTTTTTTCCTTTTTTACTTATCACTAGTTACACTGGAACACACAGTCACTTGTAAGCCACTATGAAAATACCTGTCAAATAAGAAACCAGTAGTCGCAGGTGGAAGACAGGGTTCTTCCTGTCAGTCATCGAAAGAATTTCTGTAGACAATGAGGCTCAAATTTGATATCTCATCTCTGTTTTTATCTGCTATTAGCATTATGTGTGGTATGTTAAGGTAACGATAAACGAATAATCGTATTATCTATTACCGTGACATAGAATGGATCTTTCATCGATTTGAGATCACCTACAAAGTACTCTCAACTCCGAATTTCCATTAATTCTTCACAGTTAATTATGGAAAATACCAGGTGAACGCAACAAAAAATATTTCCTCCAACCTTCCTACAGAGATATGATTGAAAACAGGGCATATTCTGTAGAATTGTTAATATATACAAATTCGACTTCTTTTCAAACTTACTTCGTTAACATATTTGAAAAAAGATTCATGTCTAAGCAGACAAACAAAGACATATTCGGCAGCTATCGTTTTTACCAGAATGCCACATGAAGTTTTGATCAAAAGTCCACATGAAGTTTGTAATTTTTTAAAAATCCTCTCCAAAAAAAAAAAACTATTTAACTTTCTTTTCCCCTCTCTCTTTAACTTCTCATTCAGTTACCTACTTCCTCCCAGTTCAATAACACCATGACTGAAAACTAAGCAGGCATCTTTGTGAATAGAAGTTGGAATAGCATTAAAAACCTTGTTGTTTTTGTTATTACGATTGATGCCGATACAGGAATTAATATAACTGGAGTCGCAGAAATTCCACAGTGCATCTTTACAATGCAAAGGTAGAACATATTTAGCATAAAAAGTCGTATTATTTACAATTCTAAATAGTGGGTTGTTGATGGACTTGATTAAAATTTTAATTAATCAGATCAATGGTAGATATAATATCCAAAGTGAAAAATTTTCTTATACGTTATTTCCTTATTTTTTTTATTTGTTTATTGATTAGATGATTTTTGCTCTAATTTAACATTTTACTTGGGAAGAGCAATTATGCTATGGTTGTTAAATCCTGCTTTCCGCAAGTATATTTTTATTTTCATCCAAAGGGAATTCTCTGTTATTAATGCGTGTCATTTTTAATCTCGGGTAAGCATTAATGAATCATTAGAAATGTATCTCGAGACAGAAGAATCAGTTTGTTTTGAAAAGTAGAGAAAGCCTTAAACACAATGGAAATGCGTCGACAAATATTTTCTTAGCTTGTAACAGTCACGATAGTATGAATGAGATTTACTGAGAATCTTATTCACTAACAAGAACATAGTGGAACTAGATTGTTAATATTGCAATCTATGGAGGCGTATAACATAAGTCGGTAAGTGAAAATAAGCGTATTAATAGTACTCATGAAAATTCCACGGTTTTTTGATCTTTTACTTTTCTGATGAATCACAATTCTTAAGTTAATGATTGAATAAACTAATTGCTAATTTTATGACCTTAAAATAACTGTGGAAATCCCCATATTTAGTTTTAGTTTAACATAAAATCATAATTATAAATACATATCCTTATTTAAAGAAGTAAGAGGGTGCAAATGAAAACATTTTAAAATGAAAAGATTTTCCATTTCACTGAATCAGACGTTAAACACACGAGGGCATTATCACTTCCTCGATCTTCTCTTCTTTTTTCTTCCTTTCTTTTTCTCACTGAAATCAGACATTGTTTCTGATAAGTCTTTTATCGCAATAAAAACGAAATAGTCCATTAATTATGAGATTTGATCGGATGTAATTTACGGGTTAACACCACTAAGTATCAAGTAGAATTATAATGTTTGTCCGAAAAGACACGATGTTAATGAAATATAATTAAATATTTTGAATTAATTATGCAATGAAAGATTAATAACACTTATTGAATTAAAGCGACTACCTTTATCAACGTTGGAAAAAGTAATCTAGACGTTCTTCTGTCCAAATGATTGCGACAAGTATGGCGATTTTCCTTAATACAACAGATAGATAGATAGATAGATAGATAGATAGATAGATAGATAGATAGATAGATAGATAGATAGATTTGGAAACATAGGAAAGAAGGCCTGAATAGTGAGGTGCGAAACTGACAGTAACAATGCAGAGTTGATTCTGCTACGTACACGCTGTCTATATCTCTAAAAGTTCTATCATTGTTATTGACTACTCTTCTCCAATAAACATAATACATTTTAAAACACACACACACACACACACTCACACACACATATATATTAATATATAAATATATATATATATGTGTGTGTGTGTGTTTGAGTGTGGGTGGGTGGTTGTTACCTCCCACATATGCTTCTCACATAATGGTAAAAAGTAAGAGGTATTTCTGGAAGGTATATGTAAGAGATATATCTGCCGCGCACGCATAATACACATATATATATATCACCTCTAACCAAATATCTAAACAATACAAACCAATCAGGAAATTACAAATGTAACAAACCTCGTTGTTTAGTTTGCAAACACTTAACAATCGATAGTGTATTTTCTGTACCCAACCCCAATATCAAGATACACCCACCTCGCCTCACCTGTGATAGCCATAACATAATCTACTATTTATTCTGCACAATATGTCCCAATAGTGGATATATTGGTGACTCTGGAAATAACTTTAGATTTCGCTTCAACAACCATAAACTAACCATACGTCAAAACAATACTTATTCCCCCATAACTGAACATTTTAATCAACCAGGACACTCATTAGAAAACTGTAAATGTGTATTGATAGATTCTGATTTCAGTTCCACATACAGACGGAGAAAAAAAAGAAAAATACTGGATTTTAAAATTAAATACATATAAACTAGGGTTAAATAAAGACTTGAGTATTTTAAATCTTTATAAATATTTCAATAGTTAAACAAAAAATTTTTGTTAGATATAGTTTAAAAGAATTTAAAATAACATCTAAAATATTACTACAGTTAGATTTATGTTAGAAATATTCAAACACAGTTGCATTCCATATCACGTGACGTCCGCTACTTAATGTAAACACACTTCTGAAAACAGCCATTTCTGAAGAAAGATCGGGGCCGATCTGAAATATCAAATATATATATAAAAAAAATATAAATAAATACTTTCACAAAAAACATTCAATTTTTTTTAATTTGCAACTTTTCAGTTGTTTATATATATATATATATATATATATATATATATATATATATATATATATATATATATATATATATATATATATATATATATATATATATATATATATAGTATGTGTGCGCACATACGATGTTTGATTTTTATTTAAACTTCTTGCAAGATTTGTAATTGCGACAGTTTTTAATTCAGATATACATGTTTTTATAATCATTGTGTGAAACTAAAGTGCTTTTGTCATCGGCGGTTGAAACCTGGCAAATTCAACATAAGATAAGAAATGTTTATATTTTAACATATTACGATTCCCTTTTGCCGGTTTTAATACTTTTATTTATCTGATCTTTCAGACGTTTTATCGTAGGCAACAACTGGGGAATATAATAATAGCTAAAGTTACAATGAACACGTGATTTCATCGAATCTTTGATAAGTTCCCATTTACACAGTAAATATTTATTTTTAGCATCATTTCTTTCTTTGTGACTGCACTTAATTCACTGGTGAATATTAATCCCGTAGCTCGACATTTATACATTTAACATTTCCAGTCATTATTAAATTAAGTGCATATCAGGCTACAGACCTGATGATCTATCACCTTCAGTGTGTATCTGTATGTATGTATCTGTATGTGCGCTTCAGTGAGCGTCCAAAGTATTTGAATAGAGAAGCAACTGTATTCCTGAAAGTCGATGGAAATCGAAAAAATCAGAATCAAAATTTCCCTTTACCCTGATCTTATAAATTCGAGCTCAGAATTGACCTGAAGCGAACGACTGAGAGAAAACTCCAATAGAATTAGACAAGTTAGTGTTTTATTCTGAAATATTGACATCTCCTCTTCCTTTACTCTTTTGTTTTTAATTTTCAGTTCCAGAATATCTTTAGCTATTAAACAATCATTTTTTTATTATAAAATACTGTTTGAACATAAATATCCACGTATCATAAAATCAAATAAAAGTCAAGAAATTCATTTTAAAACTTTATAAATTCGAACATTTATTTAGCTAAAGGTTTTACAGATGTTGGTTAGCAGTGTGCTTTTTATATTATTCTGAGACATAAATCGTTTCAGACAGTACTTGACCACTGCTGCATATGTCTTCTCTTTAAAAGATATTTTCCCATAAATCTTTCTTTATGATTCCTATTTTCTCTCCGTTTATTGTCGCTACCGATTAAAGTATTTTGGCATCAATGCAATTCTGTGTTCAAATCAAAGAAAATGGATTTGGAATGCACCACGCATGCACAAACCAAACCTCCAACAAAATTTCCCAATGTCTACATCTTATCGAAGCTTTTTAGCCATTCACCGAAAACCTGATTTCAGTAGGCATTTCTTTTATTGGAGGCAGTACAAACGTTTATTAATGTTTTCCTTTATGTCGTTTTTCGATTCTATCAGTAAACAGAAAAAATGAAATACATATAAAGACATGACACTGCAGAAAGCATTTTATCAATCTCAGTTCATGACAAACACATGATGTTTCACAATATAAAAAGTTTCGTCTTAATAAAGAATCATTGACTAAATTCTTCAAATTATTTTGGAACCACTTTTTCTATTGCAAGTATTTTGAGGAATTCAAATAAATTGCGATTTGCCTCAGGTGCCAGCTGTCAGTGTTCAATGTTGAGTTAAGGCTAGGTTTTGAAAACATAATTTCATGATAGGCACTTTCAGTGAATTAGATATTCTCAACAGTATAAAAGAAGAAAGATTGGTTTCATGCATTTTCATTCTCGCAATCGTGCCTCAAGCACACGATTTAAATCACAAAGATTTATAGTTACTGATTCACTTCTTTTTTATGTACTCTGTCCCTTCACAATGTGGGTAATCATAGCTCTCGACAACGTTCTGTAGCTCGAAGCAATGTTTGTATTTTTATTATCACCAACACTTTCTGTTCTACAATTCATTTACATACAGTCGTTGAATAGTTTACTCGCTGTTTCCCTCTGCTTATCTTGCCTTCAGTATGACCTTCTCCAAGCTCTCTTCCCTCTTGGGATATCCTAAAAAAAACAATTTTTCTTTTTGATTCAAAGTATAAGTGTCCATGTCGTCCTCATTTTCCTTAAAAGTTCCTCGTTAGTCATATGTTCAGTCCATAGTTTTCTCAGCATCTTTCTGTAGAACCACATTTCTATTGTCTCAAGCCCCTGCTTCATCTGTGAGAAAAAATCATATTCATATTACATAGCAGTTCAGTTCTCTTTTTTCCTGTTTCTTAATATTTTGTTTAACTTTTGGGAAACGCATACACAATTTAAAGCGCCAGATTGATGATGATGGTGGTGGTGGTGGTCATGATGGTGGTTTTGGTTGTGGTGGTCGTGCTGCTGATGATGATGATGGATTAGATGAGAAAGGGGAAACTACTTACCTTATTATGACTTTTTTTCGTAAAATAGTCACAGAAAAATTAATCAACAAATGTTAAATCTGCAGTCTATGGAACGTTACTTCGATATTCTGCCGAATTTTACCGCTGAAGAGTCAAAATTAGAACTTACGGATTAAGAAGAAAGAAGATTCAGAAATATCAAAAAACAAAAACTGATAGAAGCCAAGGTTATATTCGAGAACTGTTGTGTACATTCAAGCGGAATAGGAAGAAATAAATCATTATTTAAATATTGTTCATTCATAATGAAGGATCTTTAAAACAAAAGATAAAAAAGAATGTAATCGAAAACTAAAACAGAACATGCGTTTCTTTTTTACACTATTTCGGTTCATCCTTCCATTGAAATCAACAATACAAATTAATAACAACACCTTAGCAAGCCAATATGGTTTATCATTACTACTTACTAGTGAGTTTCATTCTCAATTGATGCGACATGAAGTGATAGCAAATTTGTTTGATCATTGCGTAGTGACGTTTGGCCTTGTGTCACAGCTTAGTGATGTGGAGGGGGATTGGTATTAGGTTAGGATTAGCAAGCAGGTCTGGTTGATCATTGCTACTAAACATTGGGTTCGATTCTCATGAGAACCTCCTACTTGGGCCCAAATAAGAACAATAAAAATCAACAGAATGTACGAAAATAACCAAAATGCAATTGTGTCTGATAAAAGAAATCCATTTACAAGAAGTTCCAACCGAGATTACCAAACATAAATGCGAATTCTATTCATAAGATCAAAGGATTTTCAATAACTTTTTACAGAACGTGAAGATACTCAAAGAGAAAATGAATCCCAGATGAATAAAATATGTTTTCTGTATATCTACAAAATCATATAGAACTCTTGCAGTTGACATCATTTCAGCTTATAAATGATACTGTAACGTGAGCCGTATCGTTTCTCCTTACATTTGCTTATCTCTTTCAAAGATATATATAGATATGATATATAAATATTGAAATGTGTGCCTCAAGACATTCGAACGAAGAAAAAACAACGAATGAAGCTGAATACATGCAGTTACATGACAAAATATTGATGTAAAAATGTCAAAATCAATATTTCTTTCGAAAAAAATATTTAGCAAATGTATGAATGAAAGCTTGACGTTGAGGGGATAAGAAAACTGAAGTCACAAGCTCACGAGGTATGCTGCAACTGTAGCGCTGTAATAGATTGAGCCAACATTAATAACAACAAAAGTAAGAATGATACGAGTGTGTATATAAGATGCAGTAATAAGTTTGCAGACTAATATTTAAAAAATATTTACTTTTGCAACAAGAATATATATCTTTTTTAATGCACTGAATTCAGTACTGATAGAAATCACATGAACTGAATATTATACAGGCAGAATTTAATCTAAAAATTCTGCATGTCAGACTAAGACATTAATCAACACTCATAAATACACACACACACACAGATACACATATATATAGATAGATAGATAGACAGATAGATAGATAGATAGATAGATAGATAGATAGATAGATAGTGTGTGTGTGTAATTGCATTTTTCTATATTTGTAGATGAATGCTGCTCAATGCAGTGTATTATCTCTCTCTCTCTCTCTCTCTCTCTATATATATATATATATATATATATATATATATATATATATATATATATATATGCACAATACAATAAAAGGTTTGTCATGTTATTTTCTGCATCCTGACTTTAGAGTTTTGTAGACGGACCCGTCCGTCCACACGTCTGGAGGTATCAGAAATTGAGTGTTTATACTTTCATTTTCATTTTGTTACATGCACTTTGGTGTGATTTGTTTTCATAGTGTTTGTGTGCATTCGCCCGCGTGCGTCGATGTGCGTAAGTATAAGGTGTCGTGATTATATATATATATATATATATATATATATATATATATATATAGTATATAATTATGCGATATGTTAAAAACAATACACGCATGGGCATACCACTGATAATAGTTTGATAATGAATTGCCTTTAATGGGTCAAATATCGATGTACACTGAGATACCTATACACATCTTTTGTTACTTATAAAAATGGTCTGGTCATGGAAAAATCCAATGAATGGATTCCATTATTTTATAAAATTATCATTCATCATTGAGATATTTTATTGCTTTGAGTATATTATGGTTTTCGATTTTAATTTTTGTAATCCGAAATCAGTGAACTCACTCAGTAAAAAAATGAGGCAAAATGAAAACCTTTGCCAAGATGTGACATTTTGGTACAGAGAAAACTGTAACTAATATTAATAAATGGACGTCATTTTTGCATTCGGCGCTTTCACATTAGCCACGAACGATTGTTTCCACACTTGCACTAAAATATGTGTTGACTTGTGAACTTAAGTCGCCTTGTCTTTGGCAGCCTCTCTGATATTCAGACGGACTCGCCAGATTTCAGAGTACAGCTGAACTACTTTTGGGCATTTCCATAACGTCAAGAAACGTAGCTTCCACCTACCATTAGCTATACTTTTCGCACACCAGGTTATGTACGACAGGGCGCTAAAAGTTTCGTCTCAAAAGCTGACCAAATAACAGAACATAGGATTTTTGATGGATTCTTGGTCTGACCGAGAACTTTTCAGCACTATGTTCATATGCGCGGACATTTGTGTTTTCTTGTTACATTCTTATATTACCTCACTGTCTTCCATATTCTAGCAGTCATTTCTGATTCGCACATTCATCTGTCATGCATAGGAATATTTTGTCAACACGAAGTCTGAAAATCACCTACGAATGATTGAACTCACTATGGAATCATTTCGAAAACAGTATTTAAACTCAGCACAGATAACTTGAATCCAAATCCAAATAGAGTGTTCCTTTTTTTTAGCTTGTTTGTCTCCCTTCTATTTCTTAGTCTTTTTTTCCAATCAGGTGAGAACCTCAAACTGCGGTTTGTCATCTTAAAATAACATTTTATGATCATCTGTTTGTAATATATACATCGATGAATTTGTAATATATACGTCTATGAATTTGTATTTTGATATACTATCACCCCTACCAGGTTTTATAAAAAGTTAATTTTCTTGTAAAACAAACAAAACAGGATGTTATTAATTCGAGTAGGGAAAACATTTATTTCATTCTATGAGTAAATTTTGAAACCATTAGGCATTATATATTTTAAACAGGAAACATAAATATAAATGGAATAGGAAATCTTAAAAGAAGTCATAGCTTTCATTGTACCGCGTATTTAGTTCATTAATGACGCCATATGTGAAAGAACTCTCTTCAGTTCTGTAGGATAGTTTTATTAAATCCCATAAATCAACAGCTGCTACAAAATTAATTACAAAACTCAAACTGGCCAATTTTTTCAAGACTACAAGAAGTAACAGAAAATAAAGGCGGTCACATTAAATATTGATTATTTTATAATGTGGTACTCACTTGGAGCAACAATATATGCATAGTTTTGGCAATAGATTTTAAATTCTGTAGGATTTGATTATAAATTATAGTTGATAAAATCCATTCTGTGTTGTGTAATATTCCAACAGAATTAATAAAATCCTGACGGATTTAGAAGAAAATTAACTTTTTATTTTTCAAAGAAAAAAGGTTAAGTGTGGACTTATTGGTGATATTTTATGTTTAAGGATGCCATGTTTTCTAGATTCATAGTATTTCTTGAATACACTCCTCAGTTTGCTCGTTATATATGTCGTCTGATATTTACAGTCCATATTTATATCTGTTTTACACTTTTGAATTCATATTTAACTGGCTCAGTCCATTCACAAATGTAAAACATTTTCGTGACACTAATTTCTCAGACTAAGTAATAAACGTCGTTCTCACGATAAAAGCATTTAAAGCCTTGCTCGTAACTGGAATTAGACAGATCTGCGGTATTCTCTCCAGAACAAAAATAGAGTCCAATTTCTCCACTTTACTTAAGCATTGAGTACAGATGAGTCATCGTATGTATACTTGTGTGCATGACTGTACATTATTTTGAAGTAAACATTTTACTCGATATCGATACAATTACAGGAGTTGTCGGTGATGGTGCGTGATGTCTTATGAGTTATCGACACAGAGAACAAAATTGCTGTGTCAGGTTAGGATTCCGGTTGGACTATTTATAATCGTTTCACTGTAGAAAAGAATGTCTTCATCTCTGTCTTCTTGCTAGATATCTTCACAAAAGATTTCGTCTTAAGCATGCCACCTTAGTTAACGGAAAAAACGTGACAGCATGAGCACTTTGGAAAAAACACTTTCCTATACATAGCCACTTCTTATACATGCAGAAAGCTGTTACAGCCATTGACATTATAATTAGATAAAATAAATGAAAGCCTTAAAGAATAACGACTTCAGATTAAGAATTGTAAAGAAAGATAGAGATTAATGGCGTTTCATTGAACAAGATGGGTTTTCTTCGATATGTTGAGTGAATTAATTTTAATGTCGATTCATTAAAACTTTATAACTAGAAATGATAATCTAACAGTAATAAAAGAAATATTCAATGTGGAAAAATAATGTCTCATTAGTGTGTATATCTATTGCTGGATCCATTATTTCATATGCATGAGCGTATGCGAATGTTGAGAAAAGCGTGGGTTTCACTTTGTACTCAACCGTACGTTCACACACACATACACATACATACATACATATATATATATATATATATATATATATATAAACACATATATATATATATAAACACAAATATATATATATATATATATATATATATATATATATATATATATATATGTGTGTGTGTATGTATGTATGTATGTATATATATATTCAAAAATGTTTCATTGAATAATATAAACATATTATTTAATATAGAGGGCCTCAAGAAGTAACATTCTGTTTATTATTTTTATTATCGGTGCTTACTATATAAAAAGCAACCAACCAGCACTCAACAAAATTTATTACGAGTAAAGTGGCAACGTGTCAACGTGCATTTAACAAACATTTGATGCCATTTTGCATTTCTACCAATTTCTGGTTAGCTCCCTTATATTGGGGTGCTTGTTTTGCAAAATATCAATAGCTATAATGGATAAATTTAAAATTTTAAAATAATTATAACAGTGTGCGTTCAGTGAAAACATTTTTAAAAATCACATCACAACGATCACAGTTACAATAAGTTTGTCTTTGTAATTAACCCCTGAGAATGATATCGGAGGAGGTGTAAAGTACTTGAGTAGGAAAAAACTACGGAGCCTTCCTTGCTGAATTTCATTTTAACATCAAGAAACTGATTAGAGAACTGGAATGGATTATTATAAAATTAAATAGACATATAGTCTATTATAGTCTATATTATTCAGTTAAACATGTCTGAATGAAGATATGCTGCGCACACACGCACTCGCACACACACACACACACACATATATATATATATATATATATATATATATATATATATATATATATATATATATACTAAAGTGCCTGAAAATCTTGCCAGGGATTAATTATTTTAGGACGGATGTCACAAGTCATGCCCGATGGTCTCGGTATAGTGGCTCTGTTCATCAACTGATCTCGCCTGAGGATGTGCTCTCTCCCAAATACTGTAACTACGGGTCACGCAACATTGTTGCAGTATAAAATACATGTTGGCTCTGTAGGTATTCAACAAACACAGATGTACCTGAGTAGGCGTCTACAACAGGGATTACCTAAACACCCTAGCAGAGAGGTATACACGGAAACGATCGACCACCCATTATTATTGGGTGTACACACGTTTACACACACACGTGTATATTTACATACACGTACATATATGAGTTAAAACGAAATAATTTACAAACGCATGGATAAGTATTCATCAAAATGAAAAATAACACATTTTAACAATTGAATATTAGAATTTTCTAGAGGCATGTGTTAGATGGAATTCCTTTATGTTGTCTAGTGAATGATCGATAGAGTTCCACATCTTAGGGAGCCTGTTAACACCCGCGGAAATTAATTTTCATTTAAAAAGAAATATTTCAAATGAATGTAAAAATATGTTAATTAATCCAACGGAATTAAAATTAAATTCCCGAAAGAATGCAGAAATCTGCAGATACATATGTGTGTCCGTGTGAATCAAGGATAGCTTTAATCTAGCGTGCACATCCATACATGCAGTTTATGTTCGTACGTGAGTACGATAAACATCATACACACATACATATATGCATGCATATTTACATACACACAGACGCACACACACACACACACACACGCATACATACATACATATATATATATATATATATATATATATATATATATATATATATATATATATATATATAAACAAGGTTGGCATAGCATGGTAACGATGTTTTCCTTATAATTTTTTCAGTAGTTTGAAAAAGTTCCTACAGAGCGAAACGTTAACAAGAAAATAGAAATTTCGAACATACAACTGGTTCATCATAAATTACATATATATTTTGTTCGGAGATATGATATCATTCATTAATCATATATATATATATATATATATATATATATATATATGTGTGTGTGTGTGTGTGTGTGTGTGTGTGTGTGTGTGTGTGTGAATAAAAAGACAAACGAAAAACTCTTCTTAGCCGACGCATTTCGTCTTCTGATGGACTTTATCAAGGCAAATGTATAATTTATTTTATTGCACCTTTTTATATATGAAAAGAAAGGATGCCATTGACTCATCAAGGCTTTTAAATTTGAGAACGTTCATGAATATTCATCTGATGGACTCTGAGAACATGTAGAGGACACAGAGTGCCATAATTCAAAGTCTGGTAAGACAACAGTAAGCGAGTAGTATTCAAGATTTTATAATAAATGAATATTGTTTAAATTGTGATCAGATTGTCTGGTTTAGGATGGACGTATGTGCTGTATATTTTCAAACACACATACATGTACACAGACTCACAGGCACACACACACAGACACACACACACACACACATATATATATATATTGCCTGACGATTGCACTAGCATGAAACATATTGTCGCCTCTAAGTGCTGACTTCCATGTCCACTTTTATATTTACACACGCTCTATCTCTGATATTGAGCACTTTATCCCATAAATATAGCACACTTTAAGACTATATTTCTTCATATATATATATATATATGCATATATATATATATATATATATATATATATATATATATATATATATATATATATATATATATATATTGATAAACACATATAGACCAGTAAAAAGGTACATTTTTAAAATATCTTTCAGTTTTTTGTTTCGTTTCTTTTCTCTTTTGTAAACTTAACTTTACATTATGTTTATGACATATTAACATTAGAAGATATTACACTTTCATCTGTCGCTAAAGACTGAGAAAAATGATTCCTTCCAAATGATTTTGCCAAACAATGACTTTTAATGTTTAGAAATTATTTTTTTATTCAGCATCTGTATTTGTGGAAGACGTGCATTACTCTAATGTAATATTGACAAACACACGTATTCAAACATGACTAACCACTAAGAAGAAAAATTAATAACATTATTTCTGATCTGGTATTTTTGACAGGATTGAAAGATCTATTCACCTCATTTGCTATTAAATGGCTTCATCTTTGTGTGTTTACTTTTATTGTTTTTCATCCAGTTTTCTTTCTGATTAGTTTTGTTTTACAAATAATGGATGTAGTTTCTTTGAAATTAGTTGTGTTCGATTCATTTGTTTTAAGTTTGTTTATCACTTGAAATTTATGCTGGTTTCTTCTTTTTACATTATGCCTTATTTTCTTCATTTACACGCCATTAATATTCAGTCTCCACAGGTATATTTTCGGATGTTTAGCACTATTTTACAATTCAATATTTAACTATTAGACTTTGCTAGGGAATAAACAATATGGTTAAAATTACATTGACCATATGATTCTTCAATGGCCCGAAACAGACAACTATAACTAAATAATGCTTATTAAATACCGAAGCCAAATTAAGCAAGGAAACTTTTAAAAGACGCCCGTTTGAATCCTTCAAATGGGCGTCTTTTATTTTTTTTTTAAATCTACCTTGATATCAGAAAGCAGCGGTGCATGTCATAATGGATTCTTATTGATGATGTAATTCGATTATTTTTGGTGGGGGTGATTTTAACTTTAATTTGCTTTATATAACTTTAAAGGTATGTACCTTGAAAGTTTCATATTCGTGCGATAATGTTGAAATTTGAATGTTAAGTATTATTGACTTACTTCTTTAATGAACATCTTTCCAATATTTTAATTTAAATCTGATAAAACCCTGCAACATTTTTGTTGATTATTTGTACCACTCACCAAATAAAATTACGTTTTATTAATATATGTTTCATTTCTGTTTAGCACTATAAGCTGTTAAAGTCCCTGCTCTTAAAATAACCCTTTATGGAAAAAGGTTTATTTCAAGTGCTAAATCCTAAAAGTTTGAACATTTTGGAGTAATATTTTTATTATATTGAACAAAGATGGATTCCGCCAAGCCTTTTCAAAACTAAATACAATGTATTGACTTTCGAAATTATAACTACAGCCACTTTTCATTTAACGACTTCCTCGTAATAACCTCCGGACTTCAAATCTTATATAAAATTATATAAATAAAAAAATCCCCCAAAAAACAACCAGTCAGTATTGTATGTTGTACGAAAAGTTTGTGAAAAACAAACTAATGTATTGTATATAGATTTGATTTTAGAATTTGTTTTTTTACGTTTACTTTTCCTGAAACGACTGTAATGTACAGACATTTAAAATACATTGGAAATGTTTCAAGTAGTGCAAAGGTGACATGAAAGCTATCTAAAAAAGTTTGAAACAAACATTACATTGCGCACTATGCTTGAAATAACGGTGAGATACAACTTCTCGCTTATCGACCAACTCGTTTGACGACCATGAGGTTAGAACGGAGCCCGATCGTTAAGTGAGGAGTAACTGCACTTACTTTTTTGTTTCGGTGGTTTTCATCCCCATGATATGCAAAATCGATAAATTAGCAGATACGCCTGAATTTATTTGCATTATCTACATGAGATCTAATGTCCTCATCTTCATTATTATTATCATAACGTTTGAGGCTTTTTTTTCCCTGGAGTCTTCTTTAAGTGTTTGCCCAGCTGGGTAACTCTCGAGAATTTCGAACTGAACCCTTTATTTAAATTATGGGGAGATATATTGTTTTCGATCCACTGTCGATGTCCGCGGATATCTCATCTTGTCCACCTGAAATTTAATAAATTCGTCCAAAAGCATACGTATTGTTCACTTCATAAATAAATATATTTTCGCCAAGCACATAAACAATGAGGCGGTAAATAGATAATGTATTTATATATCATAATTTGATATTAAAATAAGTATTATCATTTTCCGTTTGCTGTAATTGTTCTAATGAACTTTCCTTTTTGGTACTTAGGCTTCATGAATTTAAGCACAGTGCTAGATTGGTAGCAAGGTCCCATCATTTTACAGCTGAAATGGCTAGTTGTAACCGTAAGTTCTAAGCTAGCAGTTTATTCTATCGTACTTATCGCTTGTGGAACTCTCTTTCTTCCGGTTTCTTGCTTCTCAGTCAAATTTTAACTTCAAACATTTACGTGCAATGTCAATCGTTTTCTGCCCTCTTCATTTTTGTTCTTTCTCTTTAATAGTATATTTCTCTCATATTCTCTAACACTCAGGAACCGCTTGCGTCTTGGTGGATTTAATGCCTTGCTTGGGGTGAAATGATTAAAAAAATTTCCCTTACAATTATAAATTTATTCAGTTTTTATAATTAGTTATATTTAGAAAAAACCTGTTATTTCATTAAATATAATTTCACTGTCATTGATTTGATACAGAAATATATAGCGAACACCATGTTCAAGGAACTGGTTAAACACCAAATCAATTATATTTGTACAAGTATAGATAAGAAATTGGATATGTTAATAATATAATTATTTAATAACAAACATATTTATTAAAAATTTTACGAAAACATTTATTGGCCTAAAATATATAATTATGGATTGATTGAAATGGAATAATAGATGTTAAAGCAAAATTTATGCGACTGAATTAATTCGTTGAAAGTGACAAAACTATTCGAAATCTGTTGATATAATTATTATAGTGTTGTTCCTTTAAAACTTTTTAAAATATATTAAGACATTTACGTCGTGTCTGATTTGGTTCAGAGAAATGATTTCACATAAAAGACCCTAAACATTCATTATTTCAACTAATATTCATTAATTCTACACTTTTAACTTTTAAAATTAACTCACATGACATACGACTTCGTTGAGATTGACTTTAAGATTTTATGTAGTTTTAATTTCGCATCCCACATCTTGTGACTTCATTAAAAATTCGGATTAGCAGATGTAGAAACAATTAATCTAGCACAATATACTTTGTCTTCCCAATTTTCATGATATAATTTGAACAGAAATGAATAGTAGAACTTCGAGTCGACTGTAGACATCAATAATGAATTATTATCCTTTTATGGCTATCATTATTATTGCAAACCTCATTGTCATCAAGTAAAAAATCATAATCTTCATTCTTTCTTTTGATTATTACTATACTTGTTATACCGTTGAAAAGCTTTTGTTTTTCATTATTATCATTATTAGGATTATTATTATTTGTTGCTGGTGTTATTGCTTTGCTCTTACTTTGTGTAGTATGTGTTACCCTTAAATCTCAATAAGAGACTTCAAGAAAAAACAAACTTTTTCGCCAGAAGATGCAAATAGATAGGGTGTCATACAATCATAGAGAAATATATATAACTGGTCACAGCATGGAGAGAAATTTAGATAAGATTTGAAAAATATGGATGAGTATGATTTTCTGCAATTCTCATTTCATATTTTAGGACTGCCAGGAATTTGATCCCCATTTCTGTTTGCTTCTGTTGTCATCATTTCCAAATCCCAATTCTTCTTATTATTATTATTAATGATAATAATCGAATTCTCAAAAATGTGGCACATGAGAACATCAACAATTCTAGTCGTTGAAGCCCTCGGATTGATCGGAAAAGGTTCCAGTAGAATCATTGAAAGGATTCCTAGTATCCCAGACCTTAAAGAAATACAAAACATTGTACGGCCCACACTTCACAAAGGGCTTTATCTATGTAAATTATGCGTGATGTCAAAGTTGTTTTTCTCCTAAAAAAATGCCCCAGTGGAAAATGTCATGATGCCATCTCTGACCTTAGGCCTCTGGTTTGGGACCCGGAAAGAAATGAGTATATAACAGAAATGAAAGGAGATACTACTAATAATAATAATAATAATAATAATAATAATAATAATAATAGTAGTAGTAAAGGAAGCCGACAAATTCAAAATGGAGTTTCAAATGGGCGCAGAAATGCAAATACATCGCTGTACACCGGCTGAAGCTGCAAAATACTTAAAAAAGAATGCAAAGACAAATGCGACCGATCAGATACAGAAACAATGGCAAGATAAACCGCTCCACGGCCAATACTCTGACCGTACCAAACAAGCTGACGTAGACAAAAACCGCACCCATCAGTGGCTACGTAGTGTAGGGTTGAAAGCTGAAACTGAAGGTTTTATCATTGCT
Organism: Acanthosepion esculentum; assembly: GCA_964036315.1. Classification (NCBI taxonomy): domain Eukaryota; kingdom Metazoa; phylum Mollusca; class Cephalopoda; order Sepiida; family Sepiidae; genus Acanthosepion; species Acanthosepion esculentum. The sequence goes on along the minus strand of OZ038481.1, from coordinate 61,053,456 downwards.
GCACAGGACCAATGCTTGTTAACTAGGAATTATCAAGCACATATACTAAAATACTGTGTTAGCCCAAAATGCAGATTCTGTGATAAATATCCAGAAACCATTGATCATCTTATATCAGGTTGCACGATATTGGCACCCACTGAATATAAAACCCGGCATGACAGAGTGGGCCAATATCTGCACTGGAAAATTTGCAACTCCTGCGGAAAGGAAACTGGTACGAACACCACCCAGACCCGGTTACGGAGATAGGACCTGTTACAATTCTATGGGACTACACAATACACACTGACAGAACAATCAAAGCCAACCGCCCAGACATTGTTATTAAAGACCACAAACAAAATAAGTCCCTCCTTATTGATATGGCAGTCCCTGCAGACTGCAATGTATCTTTGAAGATATTCAAAAAGCTGTCAAAATACAAGGACCTTGAAATAGAAATCTCAAAAATGTAGCACATGAGAACATCAACAATCCCTGTTGTAGTTGGAGCCCTTGGACTGGTTGGAAAAGATTCCAGTAGGCTGATTGAAGGGATCCCTGGAAGTCCATGCCTCAAATAGATACAAAAAATTGTTCTGGCAAGTACAGCCCACACTTTACGAAGGGCTTTATCTATGTAAATTTTTTTTCTTTTTTTTTTTCGCAGTGGAAAGTGTCATGATGCCATTTCTAACCTTAGGTCCCTGGGCGGGACCCGGAAAGAAATGTGTAAACGCCAGATATCAAAGAAAATATAAATAATATTAATAAAGTATAGCGTGTTTGATCATTTTTTTTTTTTTTTACAGTGGAAAATGAGCTATTTCTGAGATCAGGTCTCTGGTTGGGACCCGGATGGAAATGTGTATTCAACAGAAATCAAAGAAAATAATATCAGTATCAACAACAAAATTACGTGGTAATTATAAGGCTCAAGAGAGAAGAAAATGTTATCAGCGAATCGATTTCAAATTCATTTTACATTACTGCCGTTATGAAAGGCATGAATCCACACACAGTAAATTAGATAAAAATTAGCCCGGTGTAACTTGTCCCATATTACTTGGAAAGGAGGTGGGTATCACCAGGACAATCCTCTGCCTCGAGAAATGCCAGCAAGGACTTTTCATAATAGACACAGATTCTAGTAGGCTATGGGGTAACTTCATTCCATTTGGACATTGATATTTTTTTATCATTGATATAATTAATACTATTCATCTTGATTGAATTATTTAAGTCTTCTGCTATATTCAAAGCAAATCTTTTCCCTTACTTTCATCTTTTTTTCGTTCCAGAAATAGTAATCAATGTTGTTATTACGTTTAGATTTGGATTTAGTGCCATCGCCGTCGCTGTAGTTACTTGTAGAAAAAACTGTGAAAAAGAAGTTGCAATTTTAGAATTTTGTTATTAGCTCAGACATTTATCTTTTTTCTCCATCATATGATCGTGATCGTCACCTTTACTTTTCTTTTTGCCTTTCAATCTTTAATGAGAACTGAATCAAGTCATTGATGAAGGTTATTTCCGACTAAGGTCGAAGATATCGAGTTATGCGTCAAGGCATATTTTGACATAACACGAAGCTTAAAAGCCAAGTGGCAACTAGAAAATTCTAGCGGCGAAAATTAATTAGAAAACTCGAACGCTCTGCAAGACGTTCCTCTCACTTGATGATGCCCTGGGCAGCTAAAATGATAACAAATGCTTTTAATGTTGTTCCTATTTAAAAAGAAAAGTATAGCTTCATAATTAAAATCTGTTACTCAACCTATTTACCGATATTCATTTAAATGTATACATATGTGTGTGCATGTATGCGTGCTTGTGTGTGCTTGTGCATGTTCGTCGTATTGATGTGACGACAATATAATCTATCATTATTTCATCACACTACTGTTACCTAATATAAACGCGCGCACGCTAAGGTACATGTGTGTGCGCACGTGCGTGTGTAAATTGGGAATACAATTACAAATGACCTTGATCCGTTTTAAATAAAAAATTAAAAAATTATATATATATATATATATATATTAATGTATATTTGAACAGCAAACTTTCTTTTAAATATGTTCCATTGAATATGACAGGCAAGGAAAATTCAATTAATTTCTTATTTATTTTTTCCAGCATTTTTACATTTCATGTTTGGCAGGAGTAGAGGAGTGCCGAACATTTTCCGCATTGCTGTCTACTGTCCCAGGTGCTTTCGGTGACTTCTTTAGACATTTTCAAAGGGGTTTATTTTTGAGCGCTGTTAATTTCTCTTCATCTTTGATTCTGTATGGTATATGTTTTTGTGTTGTTTTGAATACTAGTAGGAGCGTTTATTCCAAGCTTCGAATGTTCAGCGCAGCTGGAATTCAAGTGGGCGTCTTTCTATTGTTTTAAAAAAACATTCAACACCCCATTACTACTGCTGAATAAGTTGAGTTTGATAGTGGAAGCGAGGTGTTTTATATACAGGGCCATTCTCACAGCGAGATGTCTCTAGAATTTTGCTTAAGGGATCTTGTAAATCGTAGGTGGCTAGATGTTTTCTATTGTGCTTTGATCTGATGAGTGACATGTCAGGCGTCTACCCATGGAGGAGGTTGTAAGCCCAATATAAGTAATTGATTTATGACAAGAAACAGAGCCTTGTACTGAACAGTAAAATTAATACAGTATATTGGTCAGCGCTGATTTAGATATGATAGGGTTATTTTGATTAGTGACAACAAAGTTTACGGTTTTCCATTTTCTGTAATATATTAAAAGTTTTACATGATTTCAGGAATTGACGACAGAAGTATGGTATTTAATTATTCTTTGTATATTCGTTTATTTGTTTATCAATGATATAGATGTGAAAATTATTGTTGATTTATGTTTGTTTTATGTGTTTTAGTTGACTCAGAAATATTCTATGAGAAGAGAAATTTTGGTGTGTTCTATTTAAGAAGTTTTTATCACTACTATTTTATCTCTTTCCGAGCATTGGCTATCATAGTTAAAAGAGTTCGTAGTGGTGTTTTTTACGAGTAGATGATAAATAGGATTTTAGTTCTGCATTGACGTCAAGGAATGAGATTTTGTTATTAACCATGAGTTCCTTTGTAAATTTTAGCGTGTTTTTTTTTTTCAAAACTGAATTTTCAATTTATAATTTCATCATTATTTTTTATCTAAACGAAAATGTCATCAACGTACCTTGTGTAGATTTGTGGTTTGTCTGATGATTCAAATACTTTTTTAAATATGTAACATGTAAAAATTACAGAAATCAGGACCTAATTAGTTTGCCATGCTGACGACATTAGTTTGAATGATGGATTATGATCACAGAATGGAGCTTTCGTAGTACAGGCGAGGAGTAGTTTCAGAAAAGTTGCTGGTTGAATTTTAGGAAGAGGAATTGATGGGTGTTTGCAGATGTAGTCACTAATTATGTTGATTGTTTCTCCAAGTAGGTCGTTGGTAAAAAGATTTTCAACATTGTTGCTTTTAAGATATGGAGGAATACGTTTGCTGATGTGATGCTGTAATTGTTGGGTGTGTATGGAGAAATTGTCAGGGTTTTCGGTAACTGATATATTTCCTTCTCTGTTATATTCAATAAAACAAGTATGAAAGAAAGGTTGCTGCCTAAATATGCATCATATACACATATATATATATAATTTTTCGAGCTAGTGCTGGCAAAAATCCAATTCATTTTAAGGATGAAAAATACGAAATAAAATGAGAAAGTATGCAAATCGATATCTGTCTACTTGTTAATGCATTGGCTTGGTGACCAATATTCGTGAGGACATATTAGCGTTGGTTATGCTCAATCGTTCGATGTTGCTATTTAGGTAGGTAGAAAAACGATTTGTACATTCTCTTCTTGCATCGATTTTAATTATTGGTTTCATAGGAAACAATACTTTCTTTTTTATGTGCCGTGTCATTTCAGGGCGTGGGAAAGCGTGGCTTTCTGCGAATTTCTATCCCTTGTAGCTCTAAGCAATGTTTGCTCACTTACTTTACCTCCCTATTGATGTTCTGCCATCCATTGACACAAGCTTGTTAGGTATGCTATTGGCTGTTTCAATCTGCTTTTCTTTTATTCAATACATCCAGTGAGTGTCAGATTCTCCAAACCCCATTTCCTGTGTCCCAGAAATGTCAATTCTTTCTGATTCTAAGTATAAGTATATTTTCTTTCTCATTTACATTAAAATTTCTTCGTTGCATATATGTTCCGTCCATGCTATTCTCAGTATCCTACTGTAGAACCACATCTTTTTTGCTTCAGGTTTCCTCTTCATCTGTGAAGAAATTCTTCAGCCATATAAATATAACAGCAGAATACTCTTATCTTTGTTTCCAATGAAATTTTCCTGTCTCTTAATTTTGCGCTCAGTTTTCGGAAAGCACCTTCACTATCTCAATGCCTCTTCTTCTGTATCCCACTTTCCACCATCTGTCATAACACTTCCCATATAGTTAAATTTATGTTCTTGCTTTATTTTAACACTTCAAATTTGTAGCTCGCATCTTGAACTTTACCTTTTGTTAATGACCTTAAATTTTGTCTTCGTACTATTGATGGTTAGTCTTATCATCCAGCTCTCCTTTACTACATTGTCTAGAAGATCACACAGTTTTCTTTCTGTGTCTGCCAAAAATACGGTGTCATCAGCATATCTTATGTTGGTTGTAAGGGTTGTTCCCATAAGTAATAATTTCTGGTAAAACTACTGGTTTTCTTAAGATCACCTCACTGTAAAAGTTAAATAAATTTTGTGAGAAGACGTATCTTAGTCTTACGTCATTTTTCTATTTTTGTGTAGTTGTTCAGATCACTTTTTATCTGTATGCAGGCGAATTGATACCAGTAAATGTTCTGGAATATTCTAATATTCAAATAATTTATCCATTGTATCTTGGAAATTATCACATAAACCAATACGAGAGACACTGAACATAAATTCGAGATTCTCATATTCTCAGAAATATGAACTGAATATTTAATCGAAACTTGTAAGTCAGCTCGTAAAACACACTTTTCTTTTCAAAATACATTTACGTGTTTAAATGCGTTTGTTGGTTTATGTAATTCTAGATAGAAAATCGAAACAAGTTACCTTTGTAAGAACATGTCAATAATAACGTGACAAACGCAACATAAATTAATAACAATTTGATTTTTAGAATGATATTAATTGCTTCAGTAAATCCTTTCTATTCATTAAACAAAATCGAAAAAATCACCTCTTATTTATAACACGCACAATTTTAATCTATTTAGCATTATTTGCGCATTATACACGAAAAATACATTCTGAAACTCATCGATGTTTTTGCTTAGCACAACAGTGTAATAAATTGAAATTTTATGATTTTTTTTAACTAAGCTTTAAGATATATGTGCCATAGGACGTCGTTGAAATGGTGTTAAAGAAGAGATTTTTACCAGATCTTTCATGAAATGTGGGATTAATACTGTGAATGGAATAAAAATAAAATAATTCTTGAATTTTCTGAAGGTGATGTTAATGCTCCCGAATTTTTAGAATTTGAAGCTTCCGCAGTAAAAAAAAATTAAAAAATCAATTAAGATGTCATTATATTTCTTTAAATTTGAAATTGTAGCATTTTGTTTCTTCCGTTAAAACATCTTAAATCTTCAGTTTTCATACATTTCATTACATTTTTTCATAAAAATTAGTGTTCGCATTTCTCTCTTTATTCGATATGTTGCTACAGAAGGAAATCAATTTGTTTCTTTTTTTTCCACCATCTAATACTAATAACTAATTCTGCCTCGTTATCATATTGGTTCTGTAGTTTACCATTTTAAATGTCAGTGTGACGCTGACTATATAGGTAGAACGATTGGAAGTAAGAATAAATTAACATGTGACAGTCAATATTTGGCAAGGAAATTTAGATATATGCGTCAATAAATCTGGATCAGTGATAACTGTGCATTTGTTAAATAACCATCACTGAGTCCGGTCATATAACGAAAATCGGTACTGAGGAAGGCTCATTCAGATTACCACCTAAAGTTCTTAGATCTATTAAGTCAATCCAGCCGTCCAGAAAAAGTGAATTTTAGGTCGGACTGTTATCAGCCTTTGATGATTATATATCTAAAATATATATGCATCCTGCCTTTAGTGTTTTTATTTTATTTGCTATTCACAATTTTCTGCTCTCGATAGAACTTTGGCAAAAGAGGAATGAAAAGCTCTTGATTATTTTTGTCTATTTTTTGTTTTTCGATTGAAGATAACTGTAATATTGTTTTGTTATCCCGATATGTTTGATTTTGAAGTGTCTGTTTTTTATGGCACTTTAAAAGGAAAGGCGTCTTCAGTGTTATTTGTTTCCATTTTTCACCAGCCAAATCACGTTCTTAACACTAACAGTAATCTGCTGAAATGTTAAACGTCATAGTGGAACCTTTTTTCTTTGTTCCTCACTGTAATTTCTGAAGTTCTCAGAAGAATTAACTCGGAAGATGTAATTATACGTTTTCACGGTCTTAAAAATTTGCATTACTTCTTCAGAAATGCTTACATATTCTGAACTTCAGCTGTTTCCAGAAAATTATACACAACTGAATTGAAAGTTCGCCATGTATTCCTCTCTCTTTCACTCATTACTCTACTGAACTGTCCATCCATCATTAGGCTTCTAATCTAAAACCCATCAAAAATACTAGTAAACAATTTAGTATCGCTGACGTGTGGAAATTTCTGCGTTATACAGACAAATGCTGGATTTCCTATATTTATAGCCTAATCAATCCAAGTTCTATAAGATGTTGCAGAAATATCTGTCAAAGATTAGATAGAGGTTCAGCAACCACACTATATAATCCAGATTCTCAAAATGGCCATTCACTTTACTCATAGAGTTTGCCATGTGTCCGGATATCCCACAGACAAAGAAAATTATAGTATCTTGAGTAACTTTGGAGACAAAACCTGGAAAGAAATAGAAGAAAAAGGAAGTAAATGAGGCACGATGGTGTAATGGATACCAACTCGAATTGACGAATCGATGAGCCGAGTTCGAATTACAGTCGAGTTCGTTACATTCACTTACGTGCAAATACCCTTCAGAAAAGTATGAACACATGTCTTCTCTCTATATATATATAATCATCTCCTCTAGCTATGGGTAGCGGGACAGACTGTGGCCTATAGCTTTAGGTGGAAACCGGTCTAGGAGAAGAACAACTGTAAATTCAAAACCTGAGTGGTCATGGTCGTTGGCTAAACCTGCTGCCCCAATTCCAAAAAGAACTGTTAAAGGGAAGATTAACTCCTCAGGGAACCGCCATCCACCTTATATGTGGTTTAAAAAGCCTCACCAACCTGCAATTAGTCAATTTGAAGACATTGAAGGGTTCCTCCAACAGGAGTGAGGAGGCCCTGCATTTTGATTGAGTGTAAATCAAATGGGATATATGGAGTAAATATAGAACATTAAAATACAGAGCATAATATTTTAAGATTTTTTTAACATCAGGAGGCTCTACACGTCTTTTTGTTTTCTTCCATTTACACCTCTAAATTTAATATTGATAAAATGTTTAAATGTTTTCATTGAATTTTATTGCTATATGAATTCTTTATCAAAATTTATTCTTCAAAAGTTTTTTATATTTAATTATGCTTAATGAGGGTTCGGACTTGTGTCTTCCTTTGCAGAAGAAATCACTTTCTTATCTGAAATGCTTTTGACCTTTCGACCACAAAGCCGGATCAGACGATGGCTTTCCTACAAAACGGAATGCAGTTTCTAACCTTGGCGGGGAGAACATTTTCTTTATTAAGTCTCTCAAATTCACAGTCTAACGCGGTTATCCACTAAAAATAACGTTCGGAGTAGTAGGAAATAATGTCAGATAAATCATCTATTCATTTTTTCATATATATATATATATATATATATGTGTGTGTGTGTGTGTGTGTGTGTGTGTGTGTGTGTGTGTGTGTTGTTGTGTGTGTGTGTGTGTATATATATATATATATATATATATATATAATAGACTTTCTCGGAATCTTCGACGTATGGAGGGTTCAGCAGTTCACTTCTTACAATCGAATAGTCAGACTAAGCGCACATATCATTTTGATTATGGTGGTGAAAGTGTGTATAGAACCAACTACATTTTTCGTAAGAACTCACTACAGAAAAGAGAGAACATAATGTGCTGCAAGGGCTCCAATGACCGACTCACGTTTTGAATTCAAAGCTGACCTACTGCTAGAGTGGATTGCAGCCAAAGTTAAAGAACACTTTCTGTCCTACTATTTAACCCATAGTCTGATGTATTGGAACGGATAGCCGCTCGATATGTGAAATCTGAGTGGTAAGTTCGAATTCGAGTCAAGTTCGCTACATATACTTATGCACAATAGTATTGGAAAGATAGTCATCTATCTATTCATATTAAAAAGAATTGAGAAACCGCAAACGTCTTTGGTAGTAATGTGGATTTTTTAAAAAATATATTACGCTTTATTTTCCATAATTTTGCTAGACGAGTTTCCGGTCTCACAACCTTCATTAGGCAAAGAGTGGATAGTTCCACATATTATTAAAAAGAATTAATTTTTCTTGTTTTTCGATGTTAAATCTTCTCGATATTAGACATTCTCTTTTTTGTGTGTTACTGACACAAATATCTTCCTTGAACTTGCAGTGAAAAAGTTCTGCATGAAGGGTAATATAACAATTAAGACTGGTCCGAAAAATGGTGAGAAAGATAACTATATTCTTATTTTTTAATGACCCCCGTGTGTCTTAGATCTATTTCCATTTTTTGTGTTTTTGTCAGCATGCGTACGCATACGTATATTCTCTCTCCATACATACATACTGTCTTATTATAAGGAATTAGTATACACATCATTCATATACACATACACACACATATACATACACACACACACAAACACACACACTTCCTATGTTGTATAGGGTTCGCGTGTGTGCCCGTAAGCAGTTTTGTTTATATATATATATATATATATATATATATATATATATATATATATATATACATATATATATATATATATATATATATATATATATATATATATATATATGTATATATATATATATATGTATATATATATATATATATATATATATATATACCAGTACGCGCATGTACAATCCTGCTCTATACATACATACTGTCTTATTATAAGGAATTAGTATACGCATATACTCACACACACACATACATACACATACACACACTTTCTATGTTGTGTATGGTTTGCGCGCGTGCCTGTGAGCAATCTATTGTTTTTGCCAATATGTGTATACATATTCGTGCTCCACATATACCCGCGTGTGCATAAATCACATTTTTGGAGTTGCAGTTTAAATTTTGATTTATTATGAATGTCGTTTTGGAGTTTTCAAAAGTGTTGGAGCTTCCTTCTATAATGATGTCACAAACCACACATCATTTTTTGTTACATTTTGTGACTCCCTGTATTGTGTGTTGGTTAAATTTAGAGGAGGTTAGTATGTGTTTTAGGTTTTTAGATTGGCGTTTGCTTTTAATTATTTTGGTTGTGTTTAGTATATTTTTCAGTTTGTCATTCTTGTTAAGTAGGTCTAGATTTTTTGTAATTTCTGTAAATAGTTCTGGAGTGTTCTTGTTGTATGTTGAAACATATGCTAGAGTTTGTTCGACGTTATCTTTCTTTGGATTTCGTAGTTGTCTAAAGGAATTTTTTTGCGAGTTCAAAACATTTGTTTATTAGTGTTGTGGGGTAGCCTCATTTTTTTAGAGTTTTATATAGTTCTTCGGGTTTTTCGAAGATGTTTGTCAGTCAATATAGTACAAACTCTATGTGCTAGAGAATAGAGGATAGATTTCAGGAGGCTTTTTGTGTGATGGCTCTTGAAATGAAGATATTGCCATTTTTGTTCCCATTGTGGTACCTAGGGTTTGGATATAGTTATTATTGTCAAGTGTTATTGTTTAGAATTAGGTCTATACTATCGATAATAAATTCCTTAGTGAATCTGGGATGTAGTGTTTCTGGATGTTTTTCAATCCAGAATGAGGTCGCCTTTTTACCTAATTCGTAGGGTATGTTGCTATATAGGATACTAATGTCAAAAGTTGTCATAAGTGTTCCCAGACTTACTTTTTGTGGTATGGAGCTAAGGAAGTGAATATCATCTCTGATGTAGCTTTTAATCCGCTTAGTAAATGGTTGTAATATTGTGTCTATTAGGTTACTGAGTTTGCTAGTTGGACAGGCTGGCCCTGTTACTATGGGTCTGAATGTAAGGTCACTGGGGTTTGAGATACTAATGTATTCAGATTTTTGTGTCTGGATAGCTGCTTTTATTTAACACGATTTGTGAATTTTTGGTAATACGTAGAAATTGCTTGTTTTTGGTACAAAGTTTATTAGGAAGTCCTTTTTTGTTAATATTTTATTATGTGCTGCGCAGAGTTTTGTAATTTTTTATATAAAGTTTTTGTCTATATCTGGTATCGATTAATTTGCAGTTGTCCCTATCCCCTAGTGTTTGTAGAATTTTTATTTTATAGTACATTTTGTCCATGATCACTATAGCACTGTCTTTATCTGCTTCTTTTATAATTATATTATTATTTCTTCGGATGTTCTCTAAGGCTAGTCTTTGTCTGTATGTAAGGTTGTTGAATGGTGTGGATTTTTCTTGTAGGTCGAGGTTCCAGAGTTTTTCAAAAAATATATTTAGCACATTGGTATTATTACAAGGTAACCAAAGAAGTTCTGTCCGTTTTTAAAGGAAAAAAAGAAAACGCTTCACAGTATGTGTAACTTATATTTAGTCTTCAAAGTAATCGTCATCGGCATCCAGCACCTTCTGCCAAAGTTTCTCCAGCTGTTCAATGCCCTTGCGGTAGAATTCGGGGGGGGGGTTGACGCAAAGAAGTCCGTGAGGGCCTTACGCAAGTCTGCTTCATTGGTGATGATTATCCAGGGAGTGGAAGAGGTGGTAATCGGATGGCGCAAGGTCAGGTGAATAAGGTGGATGGCACAAAGTCTCCCACCCAAGTTGCTGTATGGTATCCCTGGCCACTCGCGCGATATGCGGCCTGGCGTTGCCATGGAGGAAAAGCACACCTTTGCGATTCACCAGTGCTGGCTCCTGCTGGCGCAATGCCTGTTGCACACGTTTCAATTGCTGCGAGTATAGGTCTCCAGTGACCGTTTGGCCCGTTGGTAGCAGTTTATAATGAACCACTTGACGATCTGTCCACCAGACACAAAGCATAATCTTGCGTGGGTGCATAGGCGGTCTTACGGTGTGAGGGACAGCATCCTGGGGAGACAACCAATGTCTGGAACGCTTGGGAGTTTCGTACAGAACCCACTTTTCATCACTGGTAAGCACTAGATTGAATAAGGATGCGGTACGGTGGCGATAAAGCAGCGATACGCAGGCTGCCACTCGTTGTCCCTTATGGATCTCCAACAGCGTTTGCGAAACCCACTTGCACAGTTTGTACGTCTTACCTAGGCGGTGCAGGTGAAGTCTAACTGTTTCATCGGAAACGTTGAACTGTCTTGCAAGTTCACCACACGCTAGACTACTGTCCTCTTCAATAGCCGCCTTCAGGACTCCGTCACTCAAGATTTGTGGTCGTCCACTGCGACTCATCATGGAGAGACAAATCTCCCGACTTGAATTTTCGAAACCAACGCCTTGCAGTACGTTCATCCACAGCACTATCCGCAAACGCTTGACATATGCGGCGACTTGATGCAGTTGCTGATAAGCCCACTTTGAAGTCGTAATGCAAACAGCCCCGAACGAGATCTCTAGACACTTCCATCCTTCTCACAGCTGTCCGGCTTATAACTGATGGCCGGGCACGGTGCGCGTATTTTTCATAACGTCTGATGTTCCTACTTCCGGCTGTCCGAATTTTAAAACAATTGCTACACGCATTTCGTATATATTTCAACTTCATTCAATGACTAATCAAAAAACGGACAGAACTTTTTTGGTTACCTTATATTTTTGTTTGGGAATAAATTGAATTTGTTTTTTACTAATGACTCATCTGTAATATTATCGTTATTATTAAATATTTCTTTTAGTCTGAATTTGCGTTCAAATTCTCTAAGGTCTTTTTTAGGTCTGTTATATTGCTTTTCGAAGCAGGGCAGAATTTTAGACCTAATTTCAATAGGTTGATTTCGTCCTGTGCAAGTGTATATGTAGATAGGTTTATTATTTTGGGTTTTGTGTCATCTTCACTGGTCTTCTTGTTCGGACTGGGACTTCTAAAAAATAATGATTATTTCTTTCCACGTATTTTGGGTTTTCTAAGAGATGAGCTCTTTCTGTACATTTCGGGTTTTCTAGCCAAAGAGTTTTTCTTGGTGAAATTCGGGTTGTTGTTTCTCGATGGCTCTATATAGGTGTGTTTGTTTTTGTTATAAGGGGTGTTCCAGATGTTTCTAGATTTGTTGCTTCTGTATGGAGTGTATGTGGATTGTGTGTAGAAATTTTCGGGGAATTTTGATTGTATTCCTAGATATGGGTAGTGGTTGTTGGGTTTGTTTTGTTGTGCTAGGTGATATCTGTAAGTGTTGGTTTTGTGCATGTGCGTATATTCTGATCTTTGTCTCGTTGTGTTATGATGTGGTGGTCTGTTGTGCAGGTTTGTTTGTGCGCTGTTCAGTATATTTTCGTAATTGTATTTGCTGAGTGGGTGTGTTTTTGTGTAGTAGTATGTATTAGGGTTCTTACTTTGTGGATGTGTTTGCGTATGGTAGAATGTGTTAGGGTGCTTACCTTGTGGGTCCGCTTGTGTGTGGCTGTATGTGTTTGGGTGTTTGATTCTGTTGTGCAGTTTTCTCCGTATTAGCTGATGTTGCATGTTGTTGATTTGTGTTGAGTATTGTGTTTTATTGTGAGTTTGGATTGGTTTTTTGTTTTGTTTTTTGGGGGTTTTTTGGTTCTGTCTCATTATCCAATTTTTTTTCTTGGTAATGTTTTCAACCAGGTTATTTTTCTTTCCAAGATATTCCAGGATTTGTCCTCCACTTCTTTGCATTTTGACTCCGATAATTTTGACAGGAATAGGTGAGTTTCTTTGGGATGTTTGTTAACAATTTATTAGTATTTTTTTTTTCGTAAAGTGTATTGTTTTGCCTTCTTGTATTTCAATTTGGGTCTGCATTTTTGTTAGGCTCAGTGTGTTTTTTATCTGTTTTTGTCTTTCCGTGTCTTGTGGATTAATTTTTTCGCGGAATTTCCTTGGAATAAATATTTCCTCCATTTCTATGAAGGTTTTGTATATTTTTGTGAATTCTTTATTTTTTATTGCATTGAAATATGCTAGTTTTTTATCACTAACATATGTGTGTGTCTATGTGTGTGTGTGTTATAGAATGTGAAGTACAAGGAGAAATTTTATTCAGTTTTCCTATTGTCCTTACAGTTTTTTTTCTTTTTATATAATTGAGAATTTTTATTGATAGAGATTTATATAAGGTGACGATTGTGATTTTCTTGTTAACACTAAGTTCATATGTGAATTTTCCTAAATAATTTTGTTCAGAAGGTGATTTTAGATTTTCAATTTCGTTACTATTTTTACTAATATGAAAATGAACCTTGTGTAGATTTGTGAGCAGGTGTATTGTTTTCTTTTCTTTTTTCTCAATGTGTGCCATACAACAGGGACAGTTTCTATCCTCTCTTAATCCTCATGAATTAAAAACTGTAAGGATACAAGAAAAAATGAATAAAAATCTAAGAAAGATATTCATGACCGTCACATCAATGTATTAATGAAGAATCGCTAGCCGAGTATACAATATTCATATTACATGATTCCCGAAGCTAAAAAGCAAAAATCACTAAAATGTTTCGAGAAATCTCGTTGAACGTCAGCTAATAGCAACCAAAGCGAAGATTCATCAAATAAAAATTGAAATAAAAAAGAAATACAATGAAATTCCCCGAAACATAATGACCACAAAAATACACAATTACTGAACGCCAACTCAGCTGACTCCCTAGTTAGCTAAAACTCAACCAACAAAAACCACATTACTAAAAAAAGAGACTAGATAATGGAAATATCTTACTACATTATAGCAAAGATAATCATTTTAACTTGTCAGACTACGAACTTACTGATGACCAAATAGAGTTCTTAAATTTGGGCCGAAACAGCCACTTGCAATCTGAATTTGATCGCATAAAAAAGAAAACAGAAATTGAATCCCTCTACCAACCAATGTAGCAATTAGAAACTAAAATGTCAATTTACCGAATAAGAAATTGAAATAATAATCAAAAGATTGTTCTGATCACTTTGAAAACTAGAATAATTGTATACCAAGTTTGATTGAATTTCTGAGAGAATTTATAAATAAAGACAACATATGACGTCAATCATGTGAAGGAAAAGAAGTGAAACATTTGCATTTTAACACATAATAAGAATCAAGATGTTAAATAAATGTATTTGCGCAAAATGAATATTTAAAAGGAGTAGGACATTTCCTTTTGTAGTAAAAAGAGAAGAAAGAGATGGAAAGACAAAACTAAGGAAATAAACATAAATATCATTTTGGAAATGCATTTTAATTTTTTGCTTATTCACATCTTAAAATAATAAGTACTGATAATATTACAAAGAATAAAAGATTTGTAATAAAATTAAAAGGAGAGAGAAAAGTTATTATATGTATATGAAAGTAAAATACATGTCTGGAAAGGTTTCGTTCCGAACGAGAAACATTTCTAAAAAATTGCCTATTTTTGTGAAGTATCTTGAAACGAGAGCTTTTCAGCATACCATTGCATGTGTAAAGTTTATATTTATGAATTAGTAAGTGATTATTGTCCCAGGTTCCATAGGAAAGTAGTTTCACATATCAATCGCTGTATTTCAAGGTTGTCTTCTGTCCGCTACGCTCTTTAACATGTTCCTTGAACGTACCTTGAGTGGCCACCTTGAAGAATAACAGGGCAATCAGCAATATCACAAACCTTCGCTGCAGACAACATAGACGGTCGAGCTGGCACAGTAGAGGAACTCGTCATTCTGATGAAAAACCTGGATGAAACTCATGATGGACATCAAGAAAGAATTTTCAAGCAAGATAAAAGTCTGTAGCCAGAAACTTAACGTAGTGAAACAATTCAAATACCTTGTCTTGATTATTAGCAAAGACATCGCCAGAATAGAAATAATTTCACGAGCAGTGAAAACAGTGGCAGCTGCCACAAAATTAAATACCATCTGAAGAGACAAGAACATATGCCAGAAATGTTTTTCGCGGATTGGCATTATCATTTTTTCTGTATGCCTGTGAATTTTGTTGCAGAATTACAGCGAGGAATCCAAGTATCAGAAATAATGCTCATCCTAGACATCTCCTACGGAGACGACAATAATGAAGGGCGCAGTGCGAGGCTCTATCAAATAGAAACAGGCACATTGGAAGAACACATAACCATCGTCAATAAGAAAGGTTGAAATGGTATCAACACGTCATAAGAGCCAACAATCTTTCGACTTCCATCCTACCATTGAAGAGACGGGGGGAAATGGTATGTCAGCATTATAGAATGAACTGGAAAATTATTCATAAACTCAGACATTGGCACGCAACCAAGATGTGTAGGGAACTGATAAAGTGCTCAGTTGCGAGATTTATGATAATGATAATGATGATGATGATCACGATGATGTGAATAAAGGAAAAATTAATGACTGTGTTTTAATTTATTAAGAAAAATAGCGAGAATGAACACATCGTTTACCTATACGATGAAGCTGCGTGTGTGTGCGTGTGTGTCAGAGAGAGAGAGAGAGAGAGAGAGAGAAAGACTCGATGAGAAAAGAAAAGAAAACAATGGGTAGACGAAATATGACGCTGCAAAAACACAATTCTCATGAATTTCAAGAAAAAGCCGACCAACGATCAACTGATAATTCATTGCTTAACGCAAACTCGATTCGCCCATAATTTTTGCATTTAAAAGCAAAATGTCAGTAGAGATTGTGTTTTTCCTAATTCAATTTTTCATTCTTGCAAATTTCTATTGAAATTTCAATAAGTGAAATCTCGAATGTTGTGTATGATTTATGATAAATGAAAATAAATGTGTATGAATGAATGCGTGGATGGCCGTTTTCAAAGGAACAATAACATCGCCGACTTACTTCCTTCAACTTGGCTTTCTACATTTTTGCTTTAACATTTCTTAAATTTTAGCATTTCCCGCTAGGCAAATCATATGAAACGAGCCTCTGTTCAATATTGTTATTGAATTAAAAATTCAATATTATTATATGTTTAAAAATAGTCATATTATTTACTATATGAATGATTACGAATCATATACGTATAATTATGTGATGTTTTATACATACATACATATATATATACATAGCAAGGTCGCATTTACTGCCTTTAAACTTCAATCTTCCATGAATCTCTCACGTACATTCATATCTACTCATGGCGTATCCAAATGTAAACTAATGACGTCACACATTATAAAATGGACAAAGTCCGACAATTATTTTAAAAACATTTTTATGTTTATACATTCTTTTTATAAAAATGTCTTAAAAATAATTGTCGGACTTTGTCCGTTTCATAATGTGTGACGTTATCTGTTGCTTTAATTTTTTAAATAATCTTGTAAAATCTCTAATGACTTGTGTACACTGTTATTCGAAGAACATTTTTTCAATTTGTTGTTTTCAAATGTCCATTTTAAATAATTTATTCTGTACGGTATAAGTGTTTTAGCTGAATGTGTCAAGGGTAAATTAAATTTAGCCAGACATAAAGTCGGCGAAAATCAAAGAAAGTGGCAAGAGTCGATTGGAGGGTTGTGGGGAAAGGGAGACTGGAGTAGTGCTGAGGGGATATGATACCAGTATATCAATAGTATTTATCATCAACGTACAATAAATTAAACTGAAAATTCCCAGACAGAGACATACATAAACGCACTAACGCATAGACATATATACACATACATGCGGTAGCTAAACACGTTTTACATGTCAGGAAATTTTTTAAATAAATGTTTATTTTTAGAGAATTATTACAATTAATAATAAATACCAAAATGACCTAAAGTCGCCATTTTCCCCTAATATATATATATATATATATATATATATATATATATATATATATATATATATATTAGGTCATCCCATAAGTTCTGTCCGAATTTTAACTTTTTGTTAAAATGAACGAAATTTAAAGAGTATTTTATAATGTCTAATGGAGCTTAACATTATTTTTATGTTTAGATGCATCTAAATTGATCAAATTTTATTTCAGAGAACAATAAAATTAAATTTTGTTTGATTAAAACCCTGCTAACATGGAAGTACCCAAGAATCATTTGAGGCACATAATGCTTTATGAATTCAAGAAACTCAGCAGCCGAAGCGGCTAGAAACATTCACTCAGTTTATGGAGAGGAATGTGTGAATGAAAGAACTTGCAGAAGATGGTTTGCAAAATTCAGAGATGGAGATTTCACCCTTGAAGATGAAGATCGAACCGGACGTCCAGTTGAGTTTGATGAAAAGATTCTTGAAGCAGCCCTTGAAGAAAATCCTGCTTTATCAGTTGAAGAATTGGCAGTGGTTCTCAGTTCAAACTATACAATTGTTCATCGTCATCTTCAACAACTTGGAAAAGTTCCTAAACTTGGAAAATGGGTGCCTCAGGAATTGTCTGAAAACAACCTCAAATCCCGAGTTGACATTTGCTCTTCTCTCCATTCTCGCAAACTTGTTTCACCTTTTTTGGATAGACTTGTGACTGGCGACGAAAGATGGATCTTCTATCGAAATGTTAAGCGTCGTAGACAGTGGCTTGGTAAAGGGGAAGGACCCCAGCCACAGCCGAGAAGGGAACTTCATGGGCAAATGGTTCTTCTTTCAATCTGGTGGGATTGCCAAGGAATAATCCACTTTGAATTCTTACCACCTAATGCAACAATTAATGCTCAAATAGACTGTCAGCAATTAGAGCGTTTGAACCAAGCTTTGAGGAAAAAAAGACCTGCTCTAGTGAATCGAAAACGGGTGATGATTCATCAGGACAATGCGCGACCACACACAGCAAGAATCACGTCACAAAAGATCGAAGAACTTATTTGGGAGAAAATTCCTCATCCACCTTATTCTCCCGACCTTGTTCCTTCAGACTACCATTTGTTTCATAGCTTACAGAATCATTTGGAAGAAACAGCTTTTGTAACACAGGAAAAGGTTGAAACTGACATTTGTGAGTTCTTCCAATCAGAGCCAAAAGAATTTTACAGTAATGGAATTAGTAAGCTTGTTTATAGATGGAAGGAATCCATAGATAATCAGGGAAAATACATTGTAGATTGAATCTGTAATTAAATGTAACATTTGGTCACTTGTTTTCTTTATTCAAAACTCGGACAAAACTTATGGGATGACCTGATATATATATATATATATATATATATATATATATATAATTAAATATTCGCTACTCTGTCTATGATGACTCAATGTTTCAGT
Source organism: Acanthosepion esculentum (assembly GCA_964036315.1). Taxonomy (NCBI): domain Eukaryota; kingdom Metazoa; phylum Mollusca; class Cephalopoda; order Sepiida; family Sepiidae; genus Acanthosepion; species Acanthosepion esculentum. Next base: position 61,034,891 of record OZ038481.1, on the reverse strand, counting down.
CAGCTCTATCCTCATTCGGTGTTTGATGTTTTTTTTTAAATTACACTAAATTTTAAGAATATCAATCAACTATTACGATGATAGAATTCTATAAACTTCGCGGATTTTTCATATAATTCTGACTCAGCTTGTCAATACGCAACGCCCCAATTTTATTTTATTTCATTTATTCATTCAAGATGTTCTACAAAATTGGCTTACGTTCTCCAGGCAACTGTATCCTTTTTAAACCACAAATGGATTTAATTGAACAATAGCATAATTTTGACACGTGGAAAGCCTTAAACAATCATTCGAATTCATACAAATTCAATTCGTATAGGAATTTCTTTATTTTCAGTATCCATTCAATATATTACGATTGGCTTTATAAAAGGAACTGGAGAATGCAAATCGTTTTATCAATCTTTTTTTTCTATCGTTCATGCATTCGTTCTTCCTTTGTTTGGCGTCTAAAGTTAATATCTTTTTGGATTAATGAAAACACTTTGTTAGTAACTGAAGCAAATAGATTTCGTCAATTAAAATTGATACTCATTAATTGTATTTCATGAGTCATGAAATGTAATGAAGTAATGTAACTAAGTAACAGGAAAAATGATTACAGAATCTTTATATATATATATATATATATATATATATATATATATATATATATATATATATATATATATATAAGAATATGGTTGAAAAAGTTAAGCCTCATGCAATATATTTGTTTGTCTTCCTTTGTAATACAACCGAATCAATTGCGTTAGTATGATAATATATATATATATGTGTGTGTGTGTGTGTGTGTGTGTGTGTGGGTGTGTGTGTGTGTGTGTGTGTGTGTGTGTGTGTGTGTGTGTGTGTGTGTGTGAGCTTTCAGTAGTCTTCCACGGATGAGAGTTCAACAATTCAGCTCCTAGAACTGAAGAATCAGACTTATCACATGGCCATTCACACTTTTCGGAAAAAATGAATACAAATAACTCGTGTATATCGTATGCCACGAGATCCCAAAAATCCTCCTCGGGTTTTGAACTTAAATTTGTACTTCTCCTAGACTAGTTGGCAAACAAGATTAAAGAGCCTACTATTTAATCATATCTAGGAGAAGAGATGGATTCATACCTTTCTCAGTGGTATTTGTGCGTAACTGAATGCTAAGAACTCGACTGAAATTCGAAATATGCACACCAGCTTCTCATTCCAAGCTGCTATCCACTATCCATTACACTAACCGCAGACTCATATATATATATATATATATATATATATATATATATATATATATATATAGCATAATGAGAAGCCACGTATACTTTCTTAATATGTATATATGTATATATAGAAAAAACAACTAAAAAGTTGCAAATTTAAAAAAAAATGAATGTTTTTTTTGTGAAAGTATTTATTTATATTTTTTTATATATATTTGTTATTTCAGATCGACCCCGATCTTTCTTCAGAAATAACTGTTTTTAGAGGTTTGTTTACAAGTAGAGTTCGTCGCGAGATGCGGACGTCACGTGATATGGAATGAAACTGTGTTCGAATATTTTTAACGTAAATCTAACTAATAATATTTTAGTTTTTTGGGTTTTTTTTAAACAACATCTATTCATTTTTTTTAATTTGCAACTTTTTAGTTGTTTTCTCTCTCTCTCTCTATCTATCTATCTATCTATCTATCTATCTATATATATATATATATATATATATATATATATATATATATATATATGGACCTTATATACATATACGTGTGATTATCTGTGATTGACTTGAACTGCAACCACCATCTGCTCGTTTATTGCATCGGTTAATATTCTGTGGCCCCACTTTCCACGGACATTTGCGTCGTCAACGAGCGTTTTAAACTGCAAACATACTACTTTAGTTAACCTGAAGTCATTCACAGTTTACACTCATGATTCCTCTGTTGACTGTAGTGACAGCATTTACTTCTTCGACAATATCTTTATTTACATCTGCATCTGCCATTCAAAGGAATTTCTCTCATTTCAGTTTCTCATTTCTCTCTAGAATTGTCAATAACTCTGATCCAACTTCTTATTGTACTTACGTCAAGTGCATCCTTTCGATAAACATTCAAGAACATCCTGTGGATGCATGCAGCATTTTCACCTTGGAAAACAAAAATTACATGACAGTATTTTGCTATCTGCGTATGTCCACAGGGACATCCATTTTGAAAGACGTTTATGGCTCTGATAAAAGAAACTATACATTTTTTTCAAATAGGCTTCATGGTTTATAGCTAAAAAACAACCTTAGGCACTCTGACTAATATTTCAAAATTTAATTAGAAGTCATTACTTTTAGGACAACCCTTGTTTATACACACACACACACACACACAAACACATACATATATATATGTGTGTGTGTGGCGTGTGCATGTGTGCAGTGTACGTATATGTGTGTATGTATGAGGATGTGTATGTGTGTGGTGTATGTATGTGTGTATGTGTGTGGTATACATATGTGTATGTGTGGATATGTATGTGTATACGTGTGCGCATACGTGTGCGCATGAGGGTCGGTCCAAATGTAATACTTGGTCTAATTAATGGAGTTATACAATTTAAATATACAGGAGGAATTTATTTTAAATTATAGAATGAATTTAAATCGTCAGAAATTTTCTGTAAAATAATAGAAGTAGCTTCTGCCTGTAAAGGCAGTTCTGGCAAATGTCGACTGTTTGCTGAGAAGAAATTTCTGGCGATATCTGAATCAGTAAATAACGACAGATTACTAAATAAAAGATCTGTGTTAATAGCCAAGTGTGAACATATCAACAGGTATTTGCTGTGTCATCTCCCACCCACTTTTTCTCTGATAGAATCATCCCGGTTATTACTATATCTACGATTTTTTCTTTTTGATTTTTTTTCTTTGGTTTATTGTTAGGGGAATACTATTTTGCGGAGATTTTTCAGCTTTTACCAGTTCAGTCGTTATATATTTTTCGGCTTGTTTCCTCCATATTCAATTTTTCAACCGTCTGAGGATTGCGTATTAGCGTGAAACTTTTAATCAAGACAAATTATCATCTCTTAGATACTTTTAGATTTTATATATATAACATCTTAATAGCCTCCCTATCGGGTGGCATTTAAGCTAGCTCCTGCAGAGGGCTCTTGATTGGGCCTTCATCACAATAGGTAGTGAGGAGTAGATGCAACAGGAAACAATGAACTACAGAAGAACTCAAAATTGATCGCTGCATTTAAGTATTGCATTAATATTTAAGCTTACCTTTTAAAAGTTCAACGATAATTTTTCTGTCGCCACTTAAATTAAAGACAATTTGATGTACGTAGGTCCTTACTTTCCGTACAAAAAATGATTTTTATTTCATAGGTTACTTTTGCTGGATTTCGCAATTAATTTCGATTATTCCCAAATTTATTTCCAAATTATAAATATTGTTATCGTACAAAATTTAATCACAAAAAATTAAGTAAAAAATCACCGAAAATAATTGCAATAACGAAAACTTGGAAATCCAAAATTACTATGTTATATACCTATGATTTTGTACGTCTTCCTACTGTAGTGTCAAAGATGTCATCTTTCTTTATCCATGCTTCTTCATTGCGAAATAGTAGTGATTTGCGCGAGTGTTTAATGATGTCGATTTCGTTTGGTTTTATTATTATATGTTCCTGAGCTAAGTTGATGGCTTTATCTAGCATGGATTCTGTTATGGATGGGTAAAATTCTTTTATGTCTAATTGTAGGAATTGGCAATTTTGTTTGTTGTTTATGCTGTGGAGCCAGTCTGTGGAAATAAACAGGAGACATTACTTTCGGAGCGTTCCTCGTACTTATTATAAATATGAATAGAATATAAATATTAATATATTAATATGTAGATGTGAGATGTAATAGCAGTTAACAAATAAACGGATATCTTCATTTTCCATATATTGTGAAAATGCTTCTTAATTTTAAATGAAAACCTGTAAATTGTCAATTCGCATTCCAAAATTATACTTAATAATTATCGTTTAAGTATATAATGAGATATATATATAAGTAATTTATATACGAAATGTCTCGGTTTAAACAAACATCAGGAGGACACAAAAATATTCCTTAAGTATTTTTGTCTTCTACCGGGATTTATTTTAGAAAAAAACCTGAGTCTTTTTTTTTCTGAATATCATCTATGCCTCAGTTTAAACTTGCACATTTTCTCTATAAGATGTGACCATTTTGTTTAAAGGACTATTTTCTTGATTTCATGTGGAATGTTTCCGACATATTTCAGTGAAATTCAAGCTTTTCTAAATTATATTTTATAATTCCTGTTTAGATGTAAGTTCAAAGGAAGGCGTTAATTTAAGCTGTCGCCAAGACGATGTGGTTTCAATATTATATAATGTTCAAACATAAATCTTTGGGATATTTTATAGAAATTGTTAATTTTTATACATTTGCATGGATGAATAACAAAAGGGTGCAACAAAATGATGAGATATTCAAAGTTATATTAGAGATTCGCATGCAATTAATTATCAGCCGAGACCGCATCTAAATCGAAAGTCAACCTGGTAAAAATCTTGTTTGCTGTTGTTGGTAAAGTTTGGCACAAGGCTGAAGTCGGGGGCTTCTCATCTCTCTTCTGCCTCTGTCTCTTCTGCTCCGACTCATCCCTATTCTGACTGCGACTACTGGTGAATTCGCTTCGCGCGTTCGTATATTGATATAATTTGGGGGACTTTTCTTCGCCCAATCTCTCATATCATTATCTCTCACTAAACCTCCTCAGTGAGCGTGGGTGGCTTATCCACCTTCCCCTGTCTGAAATCAACTTTGAACCAGGAGAATCAACACCAAATTCGTTGCTTAGGGAAAATAAATTTTTCGCTTTACAGCTTGCATTTGGAGCTGTGTGTCAAGCAACATTGCCCCTTATGTCTACATCACTTTTCCATTGTTCAAATTGCTCAGCATACAATTCAAGTCGTTTATGTGTGGATTAAATCCTCGATTCTTCCCACTAGTTTTTGGTATTAACCCTTCTCGTGTCAATGTCTCTCAGCATATAACGCTTTCTTACGTTTTAACAGAACTTTCTTCCGTTTTACCGCAGCAACGCCAAATAGTATCACATTCCTCCCATACCTCTCCTTTCATTTACTAGTAAATGATCTCTCAAACCCAAATCTAGTAGTATACTATTTGTCATGCATACTAAGTCATGCAGTAGTTATAGAAAAAGAACAATTTTCATGCATCGTTTCCATATGTCATGCAATGTTTCTACTGATCCTGCTACATTTTTTCTTATTTAACATGCAAAGTTTTTTTTTTATTTATCATGAAACATTTTTATATATCATGCAACTTTTCTAAAAAGCCTTTTCTTCTTTCTCGTCTTTTTACAGGCTTTAATAACTCTGGAATCTTTTCTAGCGTAACTTTAAGGAATTCGCTCATTACCGGCTTCCTCAATTCTGTGCAATTACCTAGGCTTTTGTCAACTATACCTATAATTGAGTCCTTTTCTTCGTAGTTCTCTTCGGACTTGTAATATGTATATATGAATATATGTATATTCAAACATTATTTAAATTTTATTCAATATTGGCTCCGTCATATTCGTGGTCACCGATAAGCATGTTTATACCCGCTTATATAAATCCTCATATTCTTGCTTATCACAACTTATGAGTGTTTTTAATACTGATAACACGACGATATATTTTGGCAGAAGTAAGTTGATCATTTTAGTGGCCGACATTTATTTTTGTTTAGTTTTTCAATATTCTAATGTATTATTTTTATTTTATTTTCTCATTTACGAACTCATAAAAAGGATAGCGGCATGAAGCAACTGGCCCATGAAAAATTCATTCATTTGCTTCTTTTGGTTCTTAATTTTGCCACTAGTTTTTAATAGAGTAATTTTCCGAAATTGAAGTTTTAATGTAATTTTAATACATAAAATACTCGTTTTCCAAAACCTCAGCGATGTGAATGTCTAGTGCAATGCTATTTATTCTGACTAATGTCCTTTGTTCCGTCAGGCCAAGCCAGTTTGAAATGGTTTGCATCCTTTTTGAGTGATGCAATAAACAATATTTAATTTGATTTCAGTATTTTGCCATCTCAGCTCAAAAGAAACCAGAAATATTTTACAGAAGTTATAATGGCTCAAGGCAGCAAAATCTTTTATTGTAACAGGCAAGATCAATTGTCCATTATTGGCGTAACTTAGCCTAGTAATTTTTCTTTTAATATAGTTGCATCTAATACTAAAAGTAGCAGTTTCGATAATTATTACATTGTATTGTCTAATAAAAAAACTTTGAAATATTAATCACTTTTCAGATACATGGAAGACTGGACTCGCTAACTGTGGTTGGTAAGTGGTCTAGAACTCAAAACCATATGTAGGCCTGGCGAAGCACAAACTATACAGCCAAGGAAAATATTATAGGGTTAACAATTAACTGTAACATGGGTTTGTGGATTCTGATCTCAACTGAAATCGATGAAGCCTTTGCATTATTTTAAAGCTAATTAGATAGATAGATAGATAGATAGATAGATAGATAGATAGATAGATAGATAGATAGATAGATAGATAGATACTGATTATGCTCAAAGTGATCATATAGTCATTTGTATTTAAAACCCAAAGATGAATTCATGCATTTATTTAATATCTGTTTGAATTACTTGGATGAAGTAAATTCGGACTAATATAGGCATTTTTGTTATCCCAACGCTTCGTCCATTGTGCCGCCCACATATTATTTAAATTCGGACTAACATCCTCATCTTTGTTATTGTTATCACAACATTTCGGCTGTTGTACCATCCAACCTTCTTCAAGTTGAGTAACTTTGAGAGAATTTCAAACAAAGACCTTTATTTTCTCTATGAAGCAAATAAATGATATTCGTTCCACTGTGCATGTCTACGAATATCTCATGTTCTTATTTAGCATTATTCGGTTACTGCTCTCGCTGTTTCAACTAACCTGGAATCAACTAACCCTGTACTCCTCGGGACAGGAATTGAACTCACAAATACTATATGCCCAGTTTCACCAACTAATGTTTTATTTTAGAGAAATCCCAGTATTTACTTTAATCCGTATCCATTAGTCCACTAAAACCAAAGTTTTAATCTGCTGGTCTATTGTCCCGTGAATTAAGAATTTCGCTTCCTTAATTTGGTGAAGCACTAATTATGAGTTCATTTATTTAATCCGAGATATTGATTTCGAAACATTCAGTGACTCAGATTTGTGTGACAGTTGTTTTTCTTCTGTATTATTCATAACATTCATACCTTAGTCCCTGATTCACACTTTTTCAGCAATAGTTTAGCCATCAGTTATCGTTATATTTAATATCCACTATGAGTTTTCTAACCAAAAATAATTTTATTAAAAACGTTATAAATGTGTAAAATTACACGTTCGTTCTTCTCTTTTCAACTTGTTCTATATTCCTCATAATCTTCGCCTCCTAGTTGCTTATCTAAAGACCCTACACTCATCCAGATCTTTCAATATAGCTTTCTTGTCAATAAAATAGAACTGTCGAAATTTGTAGTCATCATTACATTCCGATTAAATTATAGATTTTAAGCGACCTCAGATCTGAGGTCCACCTTGGCTGAGAAAGTGTTTATTTCTTGCTTTCATCACTGATGACTTCTTTTTTTTAAATTTTACAGCACTCTTATTTTATCCCCTATAGTTCTGTATTTCATTTATTTATTTAATCTGTTAAATACAGAAAAATCAATTTCATTGTTTATGTTTTTGAGGTTCATGTGAATAAATACTGAAACAATGACAAATTTGCCTACGGTTCTTGTTCGTTATTAAAATATTGATTATCCAGAAACTTCAGAATTACTTATATTTTTATTGTCTTAAAATAGTCTAATAGGTTACACAATATATGCATACCTACATACATTGTGTAGCATTTATACAGCTCAAGAGATGTAGACATTGCAGTTTATTTGTGGTTGCAAATGTGCGTATACGAATCAGTATAGAGTTTGGACAAATATTACAAAATTTCATCGAGTTATTCATATTTTTTATATGATCGATATTACCGGAAGCCCAAATGCGAAGTTTACAATTAGACTCCGTATCATTACAAGTATTGTTATCAAAATGAAGCAATATTATTTCATTATTGCCTAATTCTTTCCTCCTTAAGACGATGTTTTATTCGTGACTGGCTATATTTAATGCGTCATCGCCTTCAAATATCACTACATATTGCAGATCATATTATTGTCTAAATTGGGCCATATAGCCATATATGCTTACTTTATTACTTTGTCTCTTGCTTCTTTCCAAACTCTTTCCTATTTAATCTTCCCCTCTATCCTTCTCTTTGCCTCTACTGACTTCATTTTCCTTCTCTTTATCACCACTCACTCACTCACTCTCACTCTCTTTCTCTCTCTCTCTCTCTCTCTCTCTCTCTTTCTCTCTCTCTCTCTCAAAATCTGTCTATAAATATATCAATCTCTTTGACGATTCACCCAGTATTTATATCCAAATATGAAGAGTTTCTTCAGGCCAAGGTTAGCCTCACTAAGGATTTTTATAATCCTTTGGATTAAATCTGATCTTTTGAGCTACCTATGTAGGTAAAGGTGAACAGAAGAGAGTCGAAGATGCAGACAAAAGGGAAAAAAGAACGAATCAAAATTAGGATAAGAAAAAGAACAAGAGAAAAATGTAAAAGAGGAATAGGCAACGTTGAGATTTAAAGAAGATAAAAACTGTTATATAAGCACATATAATATATAATATTACTGAGAGAATCTGGATATTGACATTCCAAGTATTGTGATTTTTAGTCGGAGGATCTTGTGACTACCAATGCAAGAATATACGACACAATTTATGCCATTTTTACATCACTAGTAAAACGACTAATTTCAAATGATAGTTTAGGAAATAATAATAAAATAACTACCACCAAAACTTGACATAGATAACTTGTTATGATATAACTATCATACAACTGATCATTCATCCAAAGCCTTTAGTTTTCTGATTAAAACGATAGGATGAATCGATCAGTAAATATAACGAATAATAATAATAATAATACTTTAAAAATCTTTTAAAAGATTAAAGTAATAGAAGAGATGAAAGCGGTAAAGAAAATAAGTCTGAATAAAATTAAGTCAAACATCAGGTCCAAACATTAAATAACTACGAACATAGATTCACTTCCTTATTGATGATATGCATGACAGAAATGCTTTTTCCTAGCGTCAAAGGTTGCTATATCAGGAATGTAGGTTTCTATGGCTCCAATCTGCTTAGGAGAGGAAATAACCGACGTCCAATAAATTCCGCATTTTAAGTCTGGCTATAAACTAGATTTGACTTTTGATTATTGAAGCCGAAGAAAAATCTCTGCAACAACGCCAATCTTTGCATGCCTCCGTTAGTTTATTACTTATATATAAACTCTAAGTCATTCCACTGTAATCGCTTTCTTTGAATTTTAACATATCATAAGGATATATATATGTGTGTGTGTGTGTGTGTGTGTGTGTGTGTGTGTGTGTGTGTGTGTGTGTGTGTGTGTGTGTGTGTGTGTTGTGCAGTTCACTTAGTCCCATCGTCCGTTGGAAATTGCATGATTTCAAGCATTGCCTGATCTATACTATCGCCAGATACCTTGCTGAAACTGTTTCATCACTGGCATGTCACAGTAGTTTAGGAAGTATAGAGTGAATGTGCGCTTGGACATATTTTATCCCATACCTATCAACCGTTAGATAACGATAAAACTGTTACATTTATTCTCACCATTGAGAAAAGGCTAGTGTAAGATAGATAGATAGATAGATAGATAGATAGATAGATAGATAGATAGATAGATAGATAGATAGATAGATAGATAGATAGATAGAATTTTAATAGCATAATCAAAGAAATAAACAAACTAAACGCAAGAAGTCTGTCTATATTTCTGAGATGAGGTATTATGTACAGTATTTACATTATTCGGACTATTGAGGGAAAATTACCAGGAGATAACTGATAACTGACATCCATCAAACATGGCTCGTGGAACTAGAACAGTCTACCCCAGCGATCGAAATAAAGGGTTCGGTTCGAAATTCCAACCACCTGAAGAAGGCCGGAGCGTACAACGGCCGAAACGTTGTGACAAATATGGCGACAAAGATGAGGACAATAGTCCGAATAATGTAAATACTGTAAACGCAAGAAATTAGATTAATTAAAATAATTAGTAGTACCCTTGAAAAAATAAAGTTTAACTAATTGAATTTTCTGACAAATCATAAATCTTAACTTAATGATTGAATAAAATACCTGTGGAAATTCTCCTATTACATCGTTAAGTATTTGCGATGCACAACTTTCACGGAATAGTGTAATCACAATAAGTATGAATTCTGTTCATTATTTAAAGAAGTAAGAGAGTACAAATGTTTTTCATTTCACTGAAGCGAACATTATCGCCCCCTCGTCTTTCTTTCTTTCTTTCTTTCTTTCTTTAGTTCTTTCTTGCACTGAAACCAATCAGCGTCTCTGATATATCTTTTCTGTCATTCCTTGCAACCCAAATGGAATAGTCTATAATTTATTAGCTACCATACGTGCTAAGAAACAGGTAGAATTATGATAGGCTGTATTTCTTGTGTTTCTTGCTACAGTGTTTATGCGACAACATGCACGTAATGCACAAATACTATATATAGTGTCTCTGTTAGTCACATTAAAACTGAGAAATAATTTGAGTACATCACGCTCAAATGCTTGAGATATTTGATTAAAATATTGGCTAAATTTGAATCTGAATATTTCCATATTTTGAGTTACAAAAATCAACTCTAAATAAGTTCATACAATCGTTTTACTAACTGCAAACAATATTATTCAAAGTAACTCTTTAACTTTAATTCGAAAAGTGTCATTTAACATTTAGTGTTTCTTAATTGACGAGAGTCTTTTTTTTAATTTATTCTTGTCATTATTTGTCAGCCAAATATTGCATTATTATAATTAGATGAAACCATATAAAATACGGCAATAATAGCTGAAGATATCAGCAGAAAATCATTTAAATAACATAGTCTGTCTTTCCCGAACAAAAATTTGGGAGGGTTTTCAATGTCTGTTGCGGTCGGTTTGTGTAACCTATGACAAGTAAAGGATATATTTCCCCATAGATTTAGGAAAAGGCCGGTCTTACGGAACTTCCATTTTTGCTATTTATCTTTTCTTTTGCTATTTTTGTGTGTCGTTTGCTTCTCTTGCTGATGGTAGTTGAATCCACAGGAGATGGGGGATCTTTTCCAAGAATTTTTCCCCGTATCTCTTCAGTAAGGCCTCACTCTGAAACTACTTCTCCAAATAGGAAGGTCTATAGAAAACGATATTCCTCCATCCTCGCCACGTGGTTTAGTGGCCGCACTTATGTCTTTTGTTGCATTGTTTTAACACTTCCGGTCTGGCTCGGCCTAGTTCTCAAGTTAGCAATAAAATCACTCCAATGTACTATTAGAGGGATATAGAGGCAATATTAACCGTAACTGGCTTTGGTATATGAACTTAGATTTTGGTCTTATATAGAAGAATTGGTAGCACGATACGTTTGGAGATTTTATATTTCTGTGCTTTCTGTTGTCCGAAATACTTCTGTGCAGTCTACGGAAGACATGATTAATCTTGCCTAGTCTGTTCCTTTTGTCCAATCTGACATCCGATAATATGACGTTGCCTGAGTAGTTGAAGTTTTAGATCCCTTGTAGCTTTATCGGACTCATAGTGACAGAAAGCGGGTAATGCTTTTGATTTCATGTACGTTGGAGAAGAATAAGTCTTTCCAATTCAGTATGTTACCTACTGAAAACTGTATATGCTGTGTTATATTCTTTTGTCTATGTTCTTCTTTTATGCATCGTGTCCCTTCAGGACGTAGGCGATCATGACTCCACACATCCTTCTCTCCCTTGTAACTCTCAACAAGGTTTGCCTTTTTGTTATTTCCCCCAGACTCTGTTATATCATTCATTTACGCAAGCTCATCAAGTATGTTACGTGCTGCTTTCCGCTGCCCATCTTTCCCTCAAAATGTCGCGTGAGTATAAGATTTTCTAAGCTATCTTTCCTCATTACGTGCCCCAGAAATTTCAACTGTTTCTTTCGTTATTGCTCACATATTCGACCCATGGTATCCTCAGCATCTTTCTGTAGAACCACATTTCTGTTGCTACAAGTCTCTACTTCATCTTTGAGGTGACTGCCTAGCATTGGCTGCCGTACAGAAAGACAGATGTCACGTATCAGTCCAGTACCCTTTTCTTTGTTTCCAACGAATTTTTCTATCTCTTAATATTCTTCTTAGGTTTTGGAATGCATCTTTGGCTATCCCAATACCTCTTCGGATCTCAATGTCGCACTTTCCGTCCTCATTTAGAACACTTCTCAGATATTTAAATTTATGTACTTGCTTGATTTTAGTGTCCCCGACCTGTAATTTGCATTTTAGGCTCTTTTTTTTTTGGTGACGACCATGCATTCTGTTTTCTTGTAGTTTATGCTTAGTCGCTTCTTTATATTCTAATATAAAAATTCGGTTTTATCACCTTGCTATAAAAGAAAACAAATATAATAAATGAAACTAGTTTTTACTATTTACGTAGATTTACATATACCTTTAATTACCTACACAATCAATTCCAAAATTGTAGCTCTTTCTGTACGAGTATCCATTTTCGTTCCTTTTTTTTTTCTAAAAACTTCCTCTTTGCTCACATATTCTGTCTATGGTAGTCACATAATTATAAGCAAGTGCAAAAATAATAGGTGACAGTATCCGTGCTCAGGATACATAATGAAAATTGTTCGGACCTTCAGAATAATCGCTTTTAATCAACTTCTGTAAACAAAGTCAGTTTTCTTGCAGTTGGCCATATGATGACGTAATCAATGACTGGGCTCTTTCCGTCTTAATCCGATTGACAGCTGGGAACATCCGTTTTACTCTCACATTGGAAGCTACATTCTTCAATCACTTTTATTCATCGCACGCACAAGAGCCATTTCTATTCTATTATTTCTTTTTCATTTCTATTCTTTATTCTAAACTTTCTCCTTTTTCATCTGCTGAATCTTTTATCGGCACACCTTTCTTTCTTTCTTTCTTTCACAGACATTTACCTTTCTTTCACATTCGTTTACTTTATTTATTTTCTTTTCCTTCTCAGTTATTTCTCTTTTTTTACTCTCAGTTTGTCTTTCTTTCTTTCACACCTATTTGTTTGTTTATTCATTTATTTAATCAGTTTCTTCTACTTTTCCTACTCTCCTTCTTATCGTTTTTCTTCAGCATTTATTACTTCTTTCCGATTTTCATTCTTATTTTTATCACTCTTTTTCATTCCTCTTTTAAATATCGTACTTTTGTAGAATTTCACCTTCTATCTTTCTTCTTGTCCTTTTCAATATTTTAGATATCTGTTTCCTTTCATGTCTTCACTTCTTTTTTCCTTAACTTTTGATTACTTTCTCTCTTTCTCTTTTTGTACCATTTCCTGACTTTCCACGGCCTCCTATTTTTGTTGATTTAACAAATCCTTTCTTACTCTTTGTGGTACTTGTTCTGTCATTATTTTACTCAAAATTCTCAAATACATTACTCGGTTTTCTCCCGTTCCTTTTACCTTCAATGTGCACATGTAGTTTCAAATTCTACAACCCTTTTTCTCTTTATATACCCTCAAAACTTTTGCTCTCTCATTCTCTCTCTCTATCTTTGTGTGTGTGTGTGTGTGCATGTGCGTTTGTGTGTGTGTGTGCATGTGCGTTTGTGTGTGTGTGTGATTGTTAGCAACAGTATCTTCGAAGTTCCTATTCTCTTTAATATTTATTCATTTCTCACATATTTTGTCCAGTGTATTCTCATAGAACCATGTCAAGTTTTTTTTCATCTTCTGTCTATATTTCTGAGATGAGTTATTGTAACTATTTACTCTATTTACATTGTTCGGACTATTGGCCTCGTCTTCATTGTCATACACACGACGTTTCAGCCGTTTTACGCTCTGACCTTCTTCAGGTAATAAACGTTGGAATTTCGAACCGAACACTTTATTTATTATTATTTTCCAGCGGGGCAGGATTGTTCCACGTGCTCTGCATTTTTCTGGATATCACAGTTTCAATTATTTCCCCATAGCAACTCAACTCTCCAAGTTTTTGTTGACGTCTGAACTCGTATCTCTCAGTGGCTCAAGTCACTGGATTGTTTCAACCAACGCTTTTATCCGCAGGGTCATTGTTGTGGAGTAACTAAACAACCTCACTAGATTGACTAAGACTATTTAAACAGCACACTCTCTTACCGAGAGAGAGGAGTTAACAATTAACTCTTTTGCCAAGCTCTCTGCCTCTGAGCAGAAAGGAATCCAGACAAGGCTATGCCGAAGGAACCTCTCTCGTCTGTGAATGTAGACTGCTGCCCGACCCTGCGTATACGGGGAATTTTTACCCGATCATACGCAGTCTTCTGCCACATTCCGCCTTGTAGGGAGGTCTCGGGTAAATACCGAGGAGTTAACGATTAACACTTAAAGCTTGTCAAGCTATCTTCCTCCTGGAAGAGAGGAACCCAGACGAGGCTATGCCGAAGGGTAGAGTCTCTTCTGGGGATGTAGACAGATGCCCGACCCCGTGTATGCGAGGTCTATGAGGAATTTTTGCCCGAGCGTACTCGCTCGGAAAGACCCACATTAAAAACCGAGTTTGTGAAACATCCCGGCTTTTGTCTCGGCTAAATACCGAAGAGTTAACGATTCATTGGTCTGTGTTCTTATCCTCCAGAATAAACTACTCTTTATTTTCTATATGTGTGTCAACGTTTCCTATTTATGACACAACGGCCATGTTTCCTTGGGGACATCAGTGTATAAATTCTGAGGACTTATAAACTTAACGTTTGAGTAATCATTTTTTACAATTCGTTGTTATTGTTGCTTTTCTCTATTACTTTGCATTATTGGTTCTCATATTGTATTCATGTCTATGCTTGGTCGGCTTAGCAATTTTTCTGGCCTAGCATATCCGCTGATTCCGCAAGTTTTCTTATTTTCCAGTGATGTTCTCTGTCTATTATTTCAACCCCATCCCACAAAGGGCGGTGATCTTCCTTTTCCCTCCATATATGGTCAGCTAAGCCAGATTTTTCTATTTCCCTCGTGTTACAACTTTACGGTGTTCCTTCAGTCTTATCTTAAGAGGGATGTCTGTTTCTCCTTTATATTTCTTGCCACAATTTCATGGGTTGGCGTAAACCCAGTTTTTAATCATGTTCTTTTCTGTGGCAAGTCTTACTCGGTAAGAGGTATCTGCTAAGGGTTGAACCACTTTTGAAGATCCTCCTGATGTTATATGGATTAACCCCTTGTTTTCTGATCGCTGTTATCCTCTTGTACCCTTCTTTCCCGGTTTCTTCATCTGTTAGGAAATTGTTCAGTATTCATTGCCATATAGAAGATTATTCATTTGTATATTTATTTTCTTTTTTAGGTTTAGACTAAGATAGTTCTAGGTTTCCCGTTTCTTGGTCATTCGTATTTCTTTCAATCTTAACCTCTTCAAATCAAGGGTTACTCGTTATCTGTCCTCTTCCTATATATCACGCCCCATTTATCATAACCATTATAACCGTAATCCGCTACTTTGAATGGCTCTCGAGCCTTGTATTGGAAGAATTTTATTATTAAAAATACTTCTCATGACGTCTGTTGTTTTTCGCTTCATCTAAAATGTTTCAGCTACGAACAATTTGAAGAATGGCTACTGCTGCTGGTGATGTAACCCTCTATTATCCTCTAGCTTTGATATATTTCTTAAATTTTGTGACTTAAAACAGAATGTCAGATCATAGACAGAGCAGTTTAAAGAAACAGTAAACTGAACATAGTCTTTAACTCAAATGCACATGTCTATTCCATGCATAAATGGAAATATCGAAAGAATTTAGCATTTTACCAAAATATCAACATTATGATTTTACAATATCATTCTGCTTGAGTCCGCAGCGTACATTAAATTGTTTGTTGCTTGACCTAAAATGTTTAAGGTACTAAAAGACATAAATGTTCGCTGAGGCTATTACTACTTTTAATAGTATTGTTCTCTCGAATTTTTAATATTCTTGCTTAAGTAGCCACAAGCAGAAAAACGATAAAAACAATAACATATTCTATTTTTGATTTAAATATCATTCACCAAAGAAACTTCCATTCCTCATATGCTCCTTTTTCTTTTACCGATAATAATGGCAATTTATTATTATCATCATCGTTATTATTCTTATTCTTCTTATTATTATTATTTAATCACCAGCAGGAATTAATGGATTAGACTAGAGATTAAGTGACAACAAATCTCCTGGATACTGTAGCATTTTTCTCAATATTCGATCCGTTTTCAATATTGTTGTCGACTAGAGGATTCCAGCTTGTCCCCGAATTTCTAGTTTTCATTCTTTTTTCGTGTATCTTCGAGACCATTATGAGAGCTCCAATGACGACTGGCACAGTTGTCACATATTGCATAATTTCTTCATCCCTCTGGAAAGGTCGAGATGATGCATATCTATATTTGTATTTACTTTCAGATCTACTCAGTGGTCTGCCGGAACAGCGACATCATCATCATCATCATCATTATTATTATTATTATTTGCTTCCACCTTCATACAATCAGTTACCAAGTATTTCCCCAGATACCTAAGATGGCTTTTCTGAGGAAGTTATTGAAATATATAAGCAATCTTTTGTGTTTAGCGTCGTAGTATATTTATGTTTATTCCATTTTACTCTTTTAATTACTTCATCATTTGATTATTAGTAAGTGTTGGTTGAAGTGGGCTATCATCTGCCGACGGTGTCCATTTTCATTATTTGGTGGAACAGTATTAGTAGGATATCTTCGACCCCAGGCATTGAAATTATTATTATTATTATTATTATTATTATTATTATTATTATTATTATTATTATTATTATCATTATTCAATTCAATTCAATCTTATTTCCTCTGTAAGCTTCTATAATGAGTCTTACCCAGTATGCTCACTATATTACATT
Source organism: Acanthosepion esculentum (assembly GCA_964036315.1). NCBI lineage: Eukaryota > Metazoa > Mollusca > Cephalopoda > Sepiida > Sepiidae > Acanthosepion > Acanthosepion esculentum. The sequence continues at coordinate 61,017,740 of OZ038481.1, read as the reverse complement.
ATGTGCAACGCAGTTTTCCTATTTTGCTCTTTTAATTTTAGTTTTCTTTTTCTTCGAACGCTATAATAATTCATTTTGTCAACATCATTAGATATTCGATCCATTTCCGTTCCTATTTTTCTTTCTACTGTCGCTACTTCTATTCCCTCACGACACAGTCTGTCATTTCCTTAAATTCATCCATGTTCATTAACAATGCATTCAGTGGCGCAGTAAAGAGAGCCGACTTAATTAATACCCAAATAAACACGCACATTGACTTCATATTTATAATAATTATTATTGGTGGTGGTGGTGGTGGTGGTGGTGCTGCTGCTACTGCTGCTGCTGTATTTGGCAAGATGGTTAGTAATTCTAACCAGTGTAGGTGACTAAGAGAGAAGGGGTGCTGAAAATTTATTTGCCAACCCATTTAATCATATTTAGGAAGTGGGTCAACTCGGGAACTTTTCAGCACCCATTATAAATGAAATAATTTATATTAAAATTATTATCAAGATAATAAATGATAGTATTCAGTCATTGGCAATAGTTTCAGTTATAACATAATAGATTATGTATGTTAGCGACGAGAGATGCTATTTTTATTATAAGAATTAGTCTCAATTGCAGTAATTATTGCATTGTTATAATAATAATAATAATTATTATTATTATTATTATTATTATTATTATTATTTCCATTTTCACCCCAGAAGTATCTGGTTTTCTTTGTTTTCTAACGGCAAATTTCCTCCAATTGTTTGTTGGGTATCCTAGGCAACTTCAACTGTGACATTAATCTGAATGATCTCAGTTCTTTTGAGGATTTCTTCTTGCTGTCTATTTGGGGACAGTTCCCAACGTCCATTAGTTATAGCTACAAGCTACTTTCTCTGGTTTATATAATAACTTATGTTTTGAATGGTTAAACATCAAGTTATTTTTTGAATTCCCAGTTAATCAGTTCTAAATTTGTCATCTATGAAAATTAACAACAATTGTTAGAATTTTTTAATTTATTTTCGTCTTGATATAATGAGTCTAAATACTCATTTTCTTGGAATATCATTAACTGTGATTCTGTTTTTCTTTTCATATGTCGTTTGCACAAGTCCTTTAAACCTCAATTTTTATCTTCTGAATTCTCTGTGGAATTATTTTTCTTTGGACGATTTACTTTTATTTTTATCAAATATTTTGTCATTTTTTTTAACCAGTATTTCTTCTTTTTTTCGGTCTAATATCATTGTTCTCTCGCTGATGGCATTAGTTGGAGATGGATCCATCTTCCTATTTTAAATAAATTTAGCAAAGTTATTGTCGAGATGGTTTCCATTCATCATTGGATTTTCACTTTTTCAAATCTCCTTACAAAGCTCTTCTGATGTATTCTATGTATCCCAATGTTGATGAGCACAACAATAATCTTTATGCTCCATATTTGATCAATTCCCTTGCAACAGCCGGATATTTTTCAGCCTTTCATTCATTTTTATCTTTTTAGTTTTAACCAGTAATGAACAACACGAATACTGCGATGCTTTTCCTTTCGTTTTTACGATGACTAAAGCGTATATTCTCGCTCGGATTGTTTGCCCAATTTCAGTTGCAGAATTCTACGGAATTTTTCTTTAGGAGAGCATCTGGTTTGTGCATAAACCTTTCGTTTACATGATTACATCTATGTCGTTTGCACAATTCTCAGATATCATCTTTCATACCTATTAAGGAAACAATTCGCTGCAATAAAATAAAATCACAAACATTTTACATAGATAAAGTATTATTATTATTGTTGTTGTTGTTATTATTATTATCATTATTATTATTTCTTACTTTGGTTTCTGGTGTAAACTCATTTCTTTCCGGTTTCCGAACAGAGACCTAAGGTCAGAAATGGTATCATGACATTTTCCACTGAGCAGTTAAAAAAAATGCACGTATTTTATATAGATAAAGCCCTTCGTAAGGTGTAGGCTGTACTTGTGAGTACAATTTTTTGTATTTCTTTCAGATATAGGCTACCAGGGATTCCTTCAATGAGTCTATTGGAATCTGTTCCAATCAATCCGAGGACTCCAACTACAACTGGAATTGTTAATGTCCTCATGTGCCACATTTTTGTGATTTCGATTTCATGTCATATTTTGATAGTTATTTGAAGATCTTCAAAGATACATCGCAGTCTGCAGGGACTGCTATGTCAATAAGGAGGCACATTTTATCTTTGCGGTCTTTAATCACGATGTCAAGGCGATTTGCTTTGATTGTTCTGTCTGCGTGTATTGTAAAGTCCCATAAAATTGTTACAGACCCTTTTCTATAAGCGGGTCTGTGTGATGTTAATACCAATTTCTTGCAATTTTCTTTGCGTAAGCGTTGCAGGTTTTCCAGTGCATATATTGGCCCATTCTGTCGTGCAATGTTTTATATTCAGTGGGTGCCAATACTGTGCATCTTGATACAAGATGTTCAATTGTTACCGAATATTTATCACAGAATTTGCATTTTGGACTAACACAATTTTTCAGTGTGTGTGCTTCATAATTTCTAGTTAGCAAGCATTGGTCCTGTGCAGCAAAAATAAAAAACTTCAGCCTCAGCTTTTAACCGTGCACTACATAGCCACTGATGGGTACGGGGTTTGTCAACATCAGCTTGTTTGGTAGGGGCAGAGTATTGACCGTGAAGCGGTTTATCTTGCCATCGTTTCTATATCTGGTAGGTTGCATTTGCCTTTGATTTCTTTTTTTAAGTATTTTGCAGCCTCAGCCGGTGCATTATGCTTTATTAGAATTTCTTGACCCACTTGAAACTCCATTTTAACTTATTAGCTTCCTTTATTACTGAATACTTACTACATTCATGTTCTTTGACACATATCAGTCTCCTGTAGTGTCTATGTATATTTGAAGGCTAATTGTTGTAGTTTTGTAATACAGTTCTAGTTGAACTAATCCTCTGCCTCCTTCGGATCAACACATACAGACGCTTAACCTCAGCCTTGGGATGATACATGTGGTGGCAAGTGAAAGCTTTCTCGTTTTGGCGTCCATTCGCTTAATGTCAACTATAGTCCAGTTAAGAATGTTGAAACTGTATGGCACCACATGGACAGCGATTTGTTATTATTATTATTATTATTATTATTATTATTATTATTATCATTATTATTATTATTGGTACTAGTAGTAGTTGATATCCTCTACAAGTATTAGAGGTTTCGGCTAGGTGATGATCATTATATCTCAACTCCTACCTGCATCTTAGTTTGCCATATGCCTCCTGCAATTTCAAATAATCACCTGTAGTAACTTAAGCAACAACATAAATTATTAGTCTCAGAGGCATTCTTACTTGGTATCAGATTAACTGCTTCACTTATATTCTGAAATTCTGTTCGAAGAACTTTTCTGTCACACAACGTTAGAGATGTCAGCAGTTGGCGTTCACCCTTTTATCATTGCCACAAGTAACTTGTTACCTGTATATATTACCTCTTCACTTAGAGAGAGCGAGAGAGAAGAGTTATACATGCTGTACAGTAAGGCCTTAGAATGATGATGAAAAAAAGCATTTATTTTACACAATAATTTTTTTTAAAATCATTTTCGTTGTCAAAGCTTTAAATTCGGCGGTAAATAATATTCACGGAATAAATTTAAGATCAAAATTTAGGTAATAATACATTCTTGCTTATGTACTCTCCAGTATGTATCTATGAGTATATGTTTGCTTTTTTGTCTTTACACACACACACACACACACACACACATATATATATATATATATATATATATATATATATATATATATATATATATATAAGCGTGTACGTAAAGATTCAGATGCAAATAAAACTTTATTCATACACACACAAACACACGCACACACACACACACACATATATATATATATATATATATATATATATATATATATATATATATTAACGTTAGTTGTATTTATTGGTGAAATTGCACAATATCAGATATAGATCGTTTATAGATATAGAATGTGTGACATAAGAATCAATACCTGCATGGTGATTGTCAGTTTAACACTTCAAATCGACTTTCAGAGACCACTTTCTGTGTATTCTTATATCCTCACCTCTCTCTCTACAGAGAGAGAGAGACAGACAGACATAGATAGATAGATAGATAGATAGATAGATAGATAGATAGATAGATAGATAGATAGATAGTCATCGACATAGAGAATGTCTCGGACAAGAAATTGGAATGTCTTTGATTTAGCAGAGAAGTGTTGGATGTTGAACATTTTACCGGTTATATGATATAGGGTACCCTGGTCACGGTCCTTAAACGTGAAGGAGACAAAAGAAAAGAACACGGAGAAAATGTAGAAGCTACAAGATCACATTGATGGATAAAATTTCGTACTATGATTGTTCCTGCAAGTAAAGAACAAACGTTAAATGTTATTTCCATGTCATCATAAAATGACTGGATCATATGTACGAAATGGCGAAGACAGCCCAATTGTCTCAAGATCTTCCACATAAGTTTGCAGTTTACCATGTAGTGTCGAAGGTCATGGTAAGATCTACGAAGATCTGAAACAGATCTACGTAGATATATACATACATACAGACAGACAGACCAACAGAGAGTGTTGACATAGGAATCAACTGTATGCTAATACCAATAATATGAAAGACAATAATTTTCGTTTTAAATGGCGTTGCATAGTTCAAATACTTATTTAGAATTTGGCGAACTAGATACACATTTCAGTCATTTTAGGCAAACTATATTCAGAACCGACTTGAAAAGAAGTAAATCTGGGTAGCAATTGCTGTAAACATTATTGCTACAAGCGTTTGTCGTCTGTTTTAATAGCAGAATATTCTTTATTGCAGAACTCGAGCAGTCACATATTACAATCATCGAAAAAATACGATATTTAGCAAGCGAAACATGAAAAGTATTTGTAATAAGCCCATAAAAATAAGACACTGAAAAAATGAAAAATGCATAAAATTCTTGTATCTGATTATGTTTTCAATATTTCAAATACTGACATTATTTACCTATTCGATCATTTTCGCAAATTGATTAACTGTTATGCTTGAGTGGGGAAAACTGCAGAAAAACCTACGCGGTGACCCTAGCTTTAACAATTCCTGAATTTCTTGTATGTATGTAAGTCAGTGATGTTCCTAATTCAGTTTCAGTGCTTTATTAAATTTCATTGTGGACCAACATAAAAGACAGCCATATCAGAGACAGAGGAATGTAACGTTCGTTTAAAATGATTGTCTCCTTGATGAATCTTCTTGTAGTAATTTTCTTTTAATTATTATGATAGTTTTGTGCTACCATTGAGGCTAAATGCCGAGGAATACACCTAAATAAGGAGACAAGAGTAGTAATGATGTGGCCGTGAGACTGGCATCTGTTTAATTAAGTTAACGATGAGACAGGACAAGAAAAATAGATTTCGGTTCACAGACATGAGTTTAAAGTAAACCTGAAAATATGATCGTCATTTGGATGTCAAATCATGTTAAAATATTATTTGTATCAATTCAGGGGTTCTTTCGTCGACCAAACAATAATTACTGTCGATAGAAGATGATATGTCAAAAAGTAGGCAAAAAAATTGCAGGAAGCAATGAAAGCAAAAAGTGAAAAATTATCTGACGAGAAAAGTTTTTAACAAATACGAAATTACTTTTTGGATGTTGTGAACTTGGCAGCTCAAGGAGTAAATTTCAGGAAGTTCACATGTCATGACTAATGCCGTCTCTGTGAAAAAGAAAATATTATAAATAAATGCAGCAACCTGACACAAAAGTAATATAAATATAATATTACGGCAATACATTGGGAATTTTTAAAACGATTTAGGCAATATGAAAATAGTATGAACACAAAGCAAAGAGGTTGTCTTAGATAAATTCAGAAATCCTGTTAAACCATCCTGTTAGATTTGGTTATTTTAAACAATAAGAAATAAATTTTGACTCAACCTGCCTACCCCAACCGACAGAAACAGAAAAAGTGATGAAAATGAGGGCGAAGGGTTATTCCTATAATAACTAGAATACTAGGAGCGAGATTCTAGCAAGTACTGAAATTGCTCAGACTATTGTAATCTGGGATTTGTCAGATTTACTGAAAAATTAACAGGAAGTTTGTCGAGAATTGTTAATATAAGCATGCATATGTATGCGTTATTATTAGTATGTTAAGGATACAAAGAGTCTGATGATACCATCAAAGCGTTTCGCATTTTGTAATCTGATTTTTTCGTAATGATCTCTTAATAAATATTTAATTCAATATTATCACCAATTTTATATAGGAACGGAATCGAAACCTCACATCAAAATTGAACAATGTAAGCAAATCCGATACATGATCTTTTTTGCATAATAACATATTGAACACAAATTCTTGTTGTTCAAGACATTTCAGAAACAATTGAAATCTGGCCACTATTGCATAAATCTAGTTCAGCATTGGTTTGTACTGGGTTGACGTAGAATAAAACTTTTTATAACTTAACGAGAGGGACAGAGCGATACGATAGGGTGTTTAAATGTTGTCGAATCGACCTACTTTTCAAAATCTGATCAAATAATCAAATATCGTTTTTTTTTACCCTTTCTTGGTCGGGTCAGAATATTTGGAAATACATTTGGTAGTACCTGTTAGGATCCCAGGTATAAGCAAATAGTGAACCCACCGGTTGAAGATTACACCCCAACATCATCAATAAGAACTATTGGGAGAGAGTGATCCCTTAGTCCTTGTTTGAAAATCTCCTGAAAAAAAACTGATGTAATATTTGCGGCACACCAGCAATCTATAGTTTTGGTATCCTCTTCTTTTCGGGCCACGGTTTGTGTTGCTCAGAGAGTGGCATTTATCCAGTCCACCATATTTCTTCACTTTAAAAAATCACTCACAGGATGTTTTGAGGGGTCGGGGGGTACTACTGAGTGGTGCGTATGGCTGGCCGTAGCTTAAAAAACATGACTATTATGATGAATCATAACACCATATCTGCTCATATCTCTGTCTCAGCATGGATGGACTGAAAGGTCACCTTCGACATCATGACAACAGACCTGTGGTTGAATTTAAGGCTGCCATTCCAGCCCATATCAATCAGAGATGGCCTATATATGACAAACAATGCAGGTCAAGTCGTGGTTTGAAAATGGAGATTCATAGTAATCAAATGTCAGAAAACGTACCTAATCCTGTGACTAATCATGGCTGCCAAATCAACTGGAAAACAATGCAAATCATTGGCCGGGCTTAAAAGTCATGTCCGTGTGTTGTACTGGCTAATATTTGCGGGATGTTGTGCGATGGTCATGCTCAATAAAGCAGTTATCATATATATATATATATATATATGTGTGTGTGTGTGTGTGTGTGTGTGTGTGTGTGTGTGTGTGTGTGTGTGTGTGTTTATCCTTGCATATTAAATTTCCAATGTTTGACTGATTGTTATGAATGGAGAATATTTTAATATAAATGCTTGCAGGCAATTTCGAGGTCGAGTCCATTATATTAAAATTTTTATTATCAAATTTATCATATTTATCAATATTATGTTCATGCTTCTATGTAGGCAAAACATTATTCTTCTATTGATTAAGATGTAAAAATATATTTAATTAAAATAGATCGTTGTTGAAAAGGTTTTATTGAAGAATATATATTAAGAGAGTCCGTCTGAAAATGATGTGAAGGGATGTCCGCCTGTTTAACATAATCTCAAATGCAGACTGACGCAGTATTCAAGGTTTTAATTTCGTGTCGGCAACAAGATGTTATTAAGACATTCTTTAATGATTGTGACATTTTTATGCTTGGTAATTTTTTATTATAGTAAATTAAATAAATAAATTATAATATAATACAAATTAATATAATTTAAATTGTATAATTATAATTACCTGAGATTTTTAATTCACAAAAAGTGAGAAAATGCTTTGTTTCGAATAAATTAATATTTATTTTATCAGATCCTCAAACACAGGAAATCTCTCAAACCTTTAAAACAGCCAGTCTAGACAATATTAAGAATTTAATTACCTTGATATCGTTTATTTTACAATTGCAGACAATATGAATGTTATACTGCAAATAACATGTTTCACTTTTCACCGTCAGTAGCAATTAACAAAGAAAAAAACGGCTATTTACCATATCAATTAAATTTATTATTTATATTTAAACGCATATTTTATAAGTATGCACTAAAAACAAGAATGTTGTGTGGTGCCAAACATTGTTAAGCGGAGTCTTCTATGTGCTGTGTCTCTTCAGGACGTAGGCGATCATGGTTCTCCATAATTTCCTGTCCTTTATAGGTTTTAATAAATTTTATCTTTTTGTTATCTCTCCTAAAGCTTTTCCCGCCATCCATTTACTCAAGCTCATTAAGTAGCTCATGCGTTGTTTTCCTTGTCTCTCTTCTGACAGTATCAGATTTTACAAGCTTTTTTTTTGTCGTAGAAGTTTCAACTGTCTCTTCCTAATGTTAAGCATAAAGCTTCATTTTTGTTTCTATTTTCTCTAAAACTTCGTTGTCCTATGTCCTGTCCATAGGATCCCCAACATCCTTCTGAAGAGCCACATGTCTGTTTCTTCTTCATCTGTGAGGAGGTTGGCCAGCATTCACTATCATACAAGAGGACTGATATTACGTAACAATTCGGTACTCTTTTCTTTAATTCTAACCAAATCTTTCTGCTTCTTAACACTCTACCGCGCTTTCCGTCCTCTGTTAAAACTCTTCCCAGATATTTAAATTGTTGTACTAGTTTGAGTTTGATATCTCCAATTTGCAATTTGCATGTTGGGCTGTTCCTTTTGCTAAAAACTATTCATTTCGTTTTCTTGCAATTCATGTTTAGTCTTTTCTTCTCGCTTTCCTTCACTACCTTCTATAGAAGTTCTGTTAGTTTACTTTCCGTGTCATCAAAGCTTAGTCCTCGATTCGAAATCCCATCAACGATGTTCTCAGTAAGTCCATAAGGTTGGCGCTGTTCTTGAGAAAGCTTGCAAATAGAAAATAGAAATAACGTATAATATTGTCATTTGCATAAATTAGATATCATGAACAATTTACAACAAACAGGATGACATTTGTACTGATTCTTTCCAATTTTAATAATAAACCTTAAGCAAAGAGAAATAACGGAAATAAATATTTTTTGTTTGAAAATCATTTTATAAAGGGAAAATGTTCAGGTCTGCGCATTGTTAACTTGAGGCTGGAAGAAACTTCAATTAATATATCGATTCCATAGAGATAGGCATTTAAAAATGTATAATATCTAAAGATCTCAAATGTTATCGCTTAACAGCAATATGGAGAGACTGGAGATAATTTATATCTTCAATAAAATGTCACAAATTTAATCGTTAATATCTGCAAATAGTCAAGTTATATAAGAAATTCTCAGAAAACGAACGATGACACACAATGAATAAAACAATATGGCAGATGGAAGTGGCTACTTTTCTTAATAGGAATATTACAAGTGTGCACTTGCTTCTGTCATTTACAAGCTAAATCTCTTGTTAATCCTTCTGACATGTTCCTGGGGATAAAACTACATTCAGTGCGTAACTTTTCCTTTGTTTAAAGACAGAAATTAAAATCAGTACAATCTTCTTTTCATATTTCACCTCGTTTTCTTCGATTTCTTCATTAATTTCCTTCTTTCCTTCCCATTTGCAGACCATTTCATTCTTATTCGTTTATTCATTTTCTTTTCTGGAGATTTTTTCATTCCTCGATTTTCTTTTCGTTAGAATCTTTTTATACTTTTTATTATACGACCTGTTCGTCTAGGTTTTCTTGTTATCCTTTCATATTGCGTTATTTCTTTTATTTTCATAAGTTTAATCTTACCTTTTTTACCCTTTTTCATCTTTCTATTACTAATCATTCTCTCTAATATTTCGTTTCTTTTTTAATTCCATTATCATTCATCTTCTTTTAACAGTTTCAATATTTTCTTCCATCTTTTTTCCAATTTCTTTCTTCTTTTTATAGTCCTTTAATTTCCTTTCTATCGCGGATTTTTTTACTCCATTTCATCTTTCTTCATTTCTTATTCCTTACGTTTTCTTCGTGTACTCTTTTCATTTTCTTCCTCCATCTTTTTCACAGCCTATTTTTTCTTTTAAATATGTTTCTCTTACTTTTTGTATCCTTTAACTTTAACTTCCAATTCTTTCCATTTTCTTTTATCTTTCCATTTCCTTTCGTCATGCATATTTTGTCAGCTTTCAATGAAGCTACATTTCCCTTTACTTTATACCGTTTTACGTGTTCATTACTTTTTTCTTCGTCGTTTACTTATAATTTTCTTCTCATAAAGCTGCCATCCATCTCCTCTTCTTTTATTCCGCCCGCATTTTTTCTATCAAAATCTCAGTCTATATATCATTTATTTCCTATTCCTTTCTCATTCCTTCTTCTTTTCATTATCGACTTCTCTAATTATTTTTCTTACTTTTATTTTTCTTCTCACTTATAACGTTAGATATTTCAGAATAGTTCCTTTCATATTTCCCCCTTCCTACCTTGTCGATTTTTGACTTTCTTATTTCCTCCAACATTAATATTTCTTTTTCAGGTGTCGTCCTCCATTTTGCGTCTTTTCCCCCTCTTTGCAGTCCTTTACGTTTTTCTTTCTTCCAACCTCCTATATGATTTCCTTATTATTATTTCTTAATGATATTATTTTTATTTTTGCTTTCAGCGAATTCGGCAGTATTGTACTGATTATTACTTCAAAATATATACCCTCTTTCGGAAAATATAGATGAGGACAACAGTCCAAACAATGTAAATGGTGTCGTCGTCATCGTCGCCGATGGCGGCGGCAGCTTTATCTCGTATCCAAGAATTTAATTTCTTCTTTGCTGATCGCTTCCTTTGATTTTTGTCTTCTTCAAAATATTTCCATCCATTTCGATCATCTTCTTTCCTGCGTTTCTTCTTCAGACTTTTATGCTTTTGAAATTTGTTTTGCTTTCATCTTTCTCTGTCCATTTTTTTCTATCGTTCATTTCAAATTTCTGTATTTTATTACTTCTTTTGCTCTACTCCCTATCTTTCCTCCATCAGCTGTCTCTTTACGTTCCCCTGTCTCTCATTCTTTCTCTCTATTTCTTTATCAATTTCTCTCTCTCACTTTCTCTACCTCTATCTCTTTCTCTCTTCCTCTCTCTTTCTGTTAAATACATCAGCAACTCTACTGCACATCCAAGTCACAATCTTCCTCTCAAAATATTTTTTTAATTCTTATTCAAAGACAAGTTTTAAATACATGCCAGGAGTATTAACACTAAATTTTGATTATACGGGTCACCAAGCAGGATTTGTCTTTCGACAATCTAGTTACGTCATCGACTCTAATCAATCTGATTATATAGATTGGTAATCACAAATCTCCATCAAATAATCTGTACTTTGATGGGCCTTATAGAGTCCCTACTGATATCATTGTAGTTAAATCAACGAAAAGTATTTACCGTATAGTCAATCTGACAAATAAGCTACGGCGGCTTAATCACATTCCACTTATCTACTAGAATGACAATGACACAATCTACAGATGGACCGTAAGCTTGCGAATTGGATCAGCATTTTTAAGCTCGGCATTCCTACGGTTTTCTTCAAAGTATTTGTCAGCAACTTACTCATTCACAAAATAGAAAAATATAGGTCTAAAATTAAATGAAATAATATGTAGAAATCTGCTGATGTGTTGATCCCTTCTTGAATACATCGGAAAGAACTGATATCATTTGTTCACTTTCATAATCATAGATTATCAATAACAAAAACTAAAAAGATATTTATTAGAATAGCTTATAAATTTCAATATTTAGCAATTGATTCATGTTTAATAAAGACGGGGTCGAGTTTCGCTTGTTTAAAGATTATACATTTTAATAGCTTCTATTTTTGTTAAAAGTTGTAGTCGGAATAGGCACACGAGGGTGAGTTGCAAAATGTAAAGGAGTGTTAAAGACTAACACTACCTACGCAATCCTTCCTCTCTCTTTACTCCATTTATCGTTCTCTCCTTGTATTTCCCCCTCTCTTTCTTTTCTCTCTCTTTTTCTCTTTCTCTTTCTCTCTTTTCTCTCTCTCTCTCTCTCTCTCTCTCTCGCGACTCAGTTGAATAAATTTTATGATTCTTTTGGCGAGTATCAACTTACTGTTGGCCGATATGAATTCGTTACGCAGGCCTGGAGACCAATAAATGGTGGTATTAAACCTTGAATTTATTATCTATTTCGTGATAGTTGTTACAACCGAATGAATAAAACAATGTTCTCTCTGTTATCAATACTTAATTTTATGATTGTTAGAGAATATAAATGTTGGAAATAAAACGACCTTTCATTTGATGTAGACAATATTGTCGACTGAATCAAATTATGCTTAGTCTATTCAATAAATGTCAGTAACCTATTTGCATGTAATTAGAACAAAAGTCATCTACAGACTTATACAAGCCGGAGAGCTATAAGCCGATATTAGTTTTAAATTTTACGCAGTTGTGTTTTTTAAAAACAATAAATATACACTAGACTAACTACAAAGCCAACCAAAAAATAGTCAAAGAAAAGCATATCTGCAGGATTACTTATCCAGCAAAGTCTCCTCGGGTTGGGTTTATATTTTTACTTTACATTCTTACTTGAAAACAGCAAACTCTAAGATTTTGAACTGTCACAGCCTTTCTATATATAAAAACAGAAAACACTAAATTTGATCTGTAATTTAAAATTTTTAGAATTAATCATCTCATGTTCATAGATACAACAATACTTGTATTTTATCAGAAAGAAGTGATCTATGTATGTATGAATCGAGAAAAAGAAATTTAATCCGGTTTACAACGGCTAAAGTAATTCATATTCAAACAATTCAACGATAATAATCTCGATTGCATAATTAATGCATTATATCAAATGTGATAATTTCCCTTTGGTCTGACAGTTCCCAAATGACTTTTTCTCTTCAAAATGTTTTATTGATTTCACTTATACCCATTTCTTTCTTTTTATTTTCTACTTAGAAACGCATTTTTACTCTTATTTTCCCATTTTTTCAATTCCATTCAGCTTCTGTTTGTACTGAATTTCAACTTTTCATTAATTCAAATATTTTGTTTCTTTTCCTATATTTCTTTTAGACTTTGAGTTTAATTTTTATTATCTTTTTCTCTTCTTACATTTAGAATTTTCATTTACTTTGCTCTAGTTTGTAGCCTGTTTAATGTTGACACAATGTCTCTAATTAATAGCACCCATTCACATCTTTCTCCTTTCTTGTCTCTTTTGATTGATCACTTAATCTCTTGAAACAGGAATTTACAAGGTAAAAATTATGTCAGAACATACATCGCTAATAAAATATACTGTTCTACTGTGCAGCTAAATATTTAATATTTATTTGCTTAGATTTACTTTATACTAGATGTGCATTAGATGTGCATCATTTATATATATATATATATATATATATATATATATATATATATATATATATATATATATATATATATATATTGGAGAAACATGCAGGAATGTTAAAAATAAGCATCTATAAGTACAAAAGAAACCTTATAAATAACAATTTAACAAATGCACTAGTCATACATAGAAATAAATTCAACACCAATTTTGATTTTATAAATGCTACACTCATAAAAAAAAGAAAATATTTCACTCAGAAGGAAATCTTCGAGAGTGCTGCTATTGAATATTATCCAAATATTAATCTATGTCCTGGTTTTTTTCCCAATATCACCTTTCCTAACAGAATCACTACTCTCCCAAGCCAACGTACACAACAAATATATCAAGAAATCAAAAGAAAACGGTCGAATCCGTCAATACAACAATACAAACAATATGTTTACATGTGAAAATATTCTCTTCAAACAAAGTAACTATAATTTTTTTTTTGCTATCCTCCGCCAGCCGCAATGATGGAGAAAGCATCACCTCGCACCATGGCCAGTGAGACGCGCTGCAAGAGCCACCCCGAAGGAACACCATCGAACGAGGGCTACTAGCCCCAGAAGTCTTTATTGCCGCAGGAGTAAAAAAAATATCTATCAACAAGTGAAGAATATTTAACTATATTTTTTATATCTACGTCCCGGGCGACGGACCCCGGCTCAACCGCGGATCTGATCAAATTACCGGTAGAAAATGTATCCGCACAAGTCGCATCCCAAATCAACGACATCTCAATGCCATCCGGCCGCTTTCCATCACCACGGTCGAGGCCTACGGGTTCGATTTGGGAAGGAAATCCAGCTGCATCCAAACCTCTTTTGATGATGTCGTCAATTGCTACATGCCGTAGAAAGCGGTCGGCACGACGACGACAGGAGAGAGGATGCAAACTAAACTCATCAATGGAATATCCACATCTCCATCTGTGACGCTCACATAATTTGAACCCAAGACGGATCGCGACTCCTACCCGAGTGCACTCATCATCTAGAAGGGTACCGGTAGATGAAGAGGGTACTGCGTTGAGCCAGGCGTCACTACTCGGTTGCGAAGCAGATAATAGACAGGCGATGCGATGCTGATCCAGAGAGAGCCTCAAATTAGTAAAATTGGCCTCGCATTTTATTTTATCCCAGCTTTTTTGTTTTGATGTGTCTAGTGGTATAGAAAGTAATTCTTGGGTCCAGACGCTGCAAGCTTGTTCGAAAGAACTATCCGAGAAACACTGAGACGATCCACCGAGTATCTCATCAATTAATTCGCGACTGGAAGAAAGTGAAGAAAGATATGCTGGAAGGGCCAAGTCTGCCGCTGATCAAAGGCCCAGGCCTCCGAAACTCAAAGGGAGCTTTGCCTGCCTCCAGCCTGTGTCATCGAAATTAACGTTGCAAATTAACTCCGCGCATCTCTTAATTATGATATCTATCTGATTTAAGAAATCCTCTTCGAGGTAGCAAGGGGCACGTCGGAGAGTGTTGAGGAACCTCGGTAGCAAAAAACTATTCTTCAAAAGAAAGAAGCCTGGGTGTGCATCAATTAATTGCAATTTCTCAGTCATTCTTGTTAGAATGACATGCTTAGTATCCAAACACTCTCGAATGGCCACTGGAAAGACTGGAGAACCAAGAATATGTAATTCCTCCTTTTATATCCTCAAGGATGAGTCTAATATACCGGATAGCACTCTCGAAACCATCTGCACTATAATTCAAGTTTATTATCTCTGATTTGGACGAGTTAATCTCAAGTCCAAACAGAGATAAAGCAGGAATAACTCGTCAGAGATCAGCAGCTACGGCCTCGACGGATCCTCCCAGCCTTGCATCGTCAAGATACCAAGGAGAGGCGATAGAACGAGCTACCCGTCAACAGCCATCGCAAATCATAGCGGACCAAGTTGATCACCTTGCTGGATTCCGAAGAGATAATATTATCTGAGGCGATCAACATACTTGGGTGACTATACGAAAGATGAGCCAGTTTAAATATGGAAGGAGTCCGTTGATGGCAAACTTCTAGGATATGATTCCTTCTGATGCTATTGAAAGCGTTTTTCATATCCAGTTTTAATAAGGTATGGGGGAAAACAGGAGATGTATTCTCGAAAAATGATCTTGTGGCACGAGCCGCGGCTTCACATCCGCCCTGTATACCTACCCCGATCTGGACAGGTCGCAATTCATATCCTATCTCCTTCACAACTCTACAAGCCCGGGACGTAGAGATAAAAAAAATGGTTAAATATTCTTCAAGCATAAAAAGTAATTGACATAATTTTTCAGTTAACCATATGAATATAGAGTAGCATTTCTAAATTCTTCTCGTTGCTAACGACATTTTGTTTGTTGTTTATAGATACTTTAATTCAATAAATTCCTTTCGATTTTTGCCTTGAAAAGGTCCATATTGGACGAAAGTCGTCGGCTAAAATTCACACTTTTCGTATTGTTTTTTTCCCTTCATATATATATATATATATATATATATATATATATATATATATATATATATATATATATATGAGGGGATACTGAAAAGTTCTCCTCTTGAAGAACTTAACAAAATTTCACCAGGACGTAATAACACGGACTTTTGAGGAGACTTTTATGACTGAGTTGGAAAATTTTCTGCAACAATCCATCATTTACATATATATATATATATATATATATATATATATATATATATATATATATACATACATATATATATATATATATATATATATATACATATATATATATATATACATATATATATATATATATACATATATATATATATATATACATATATATATATATATACATATATATATATATATACATATATATATATATATATATATATATATATATATATACATATATATATATATATATATATATATATATATATATATACTAGAACATTATTTCTACTGATTGCTTGTTATTTCGATTCTTTCAAAATAACATAATGTCCCACTTTTTCTATTATTCCCTCTTTGTCTATTTTCTTTTTATTTATTCTTCTCTTTCTGTGTGTCTGTCGCACACACACAGAGACGCACATTCACACATACAAATATAACATAATCCTGTTCTTTTTAAAACAAGTATTCACTTTACTTCTAATCATTTTATTTACTACTTATTTTGCTGCATTCTTTATTATTTAATTCTTTAAAATTTTTAACTCTGATCTATTTTTATTCTTGCTGAATTGTTTTTCACCTTCTTATTTCACATTGTTTTTTGTGATGTTTTTTGTTTGTTTTGATTTTTTGTTTCTTACTCCTATATAGACGAACTTTTAAAAAAAAGTAATAACGACAAAATAGTGAAACTTAATACCAAACACGTTTACAGAATCTTCCCTAGGCATATAATGCCAGATTTTTTGCTTTCATTATTTTCTCGTATTTTTCTCTTTCATGTATCTGTATATTTTTTCTCTTCTACTATTTGTTCAGCTTTCTTTCAAAATGTAAAAACTAATTCAACTAAGAAATAAAGAAATATAAAGAAATAATATCCGGAAAGTATAAGTCTCAATTAGGAGGTCTAGTGAAACTCATGTAATGAGATCATAGTGAAACCATATACGTCAGCAAAAGTTCAGAACAGAGACAAGACATGTGAACTCAATATGTGTTTTATAGGTGGGCGCTTGCACCTGGTTTTCTTCAATATTATCCGATTGTAGGTTAATAATATTAAATCTTTGGTAATACCAACGATATCGCAAGTAATACAATAAAAGAATAAACTGCTTTTATGCTAAATTTCGCCCAATACAAGACTCGATGGTCTCTTAAGGCAGAGGGTTACGGTAAAAATGGTAAAGAGGTGTGCTATGAATGGAAAGTGAAGATGATGAAGATAAGGACGCTAGATAAAGATTGACTCTTGAATTATGGTTAAGATTAGTGTTCAGAGCAGCATCCATACGAGATTCTGATGAACAAAGTAGTAATTCTTGGGAAAAAGCTGTGTTGAACATTCTCCTTAAGTTTGGAATACAGAGAAAATGAACTAGTGGAACTGAAGAATGGAGATCTTCTGAATATTTGTGATGGATCGTAGTAAACCATCCACATTCCCTCTGTATTCCGTCGGTGAGAAGTAAGTTCAAATCCAACAGTTTCTTCCTACCAACCACTGGCCTATGGCCCAGACTCTCCAGAGGATGTTTCCCCGATCACTACAATCTTAACCTGTTCAAGTCTAGAGTCAACCGTTATCTTCCCCTCTTATAGATATAAACTACCCCTTAACGTTACCCTCTACCTCGAGTGGCCCCCGGACCTTGTAACGGGTGAACCTTACTGTAAAAAAGCCAAAGAAATAGTGACGACCTTGCAATGTTGAGTCTGTAAGAAATATGTTGCAGAGTGGGGAATGTTTTCGCCCACAATTCCACGTAAACAATTTTGATCTCAGCTCGAAATGAGAACTGACCAGCTCTAGCCTAGATATGACAGCAATAGAGTCTATTTGTTGTCTCATCAAAGACGGGACTGGCGTGTTGTAACTTTATAAAATATACAACACGGCAGTCGCCTGGTGAAATTTCACAAATCTTTATGTAGAATATGATTTGAGCCAAATCAAAGCTTCGAAATACATTTGTCTCCGTACTTTGATTTCTCAAAAAACATTTAATGTTTCTTCAGAACACAAGATAGAATTGAAATATTACAATCAAGATATTACCACAATCAACAAATCAGTTGTAATTACAGTGTTTTTCTGTGTATAAGACGCACTTTCTACCTCAAATTTTGATATCCAAATCTGGTTGCGTCCTATACACCGAAGGTATAAATAATATATATATATATATATATATATATATATATATATATATATATATATATAAAATAAATTGCCCAGCATTTTTTTTTTTTGAAAATTGTATTGATCACTTTTTTAATTAAACCGTTTTTTGTTGTTTTGTTTTTTGTCAAATATTACTTTTTTGTCAAAAGTAGAATTTTGTAAAGTAATTT
Organism: Acanthosepion esculentum; assembly: GCA_964036315.1. Lineage (NCBI taxonomy): Eukaryota > Metazoa > Mollusca > Cephalopoda > Sepiida > Sepiidae > Acanthosepion > Acanthosepion esculentum. The sequence continues at coordinate 60,999,218 of OZ038481.1, read as the reverse complement.
AAAAAATGATAAATTTATTAAGTTATTTAAAAATTGTGGTATCAATAACACAATGGATGGGACTCGGGATGACATTATCTTATTATCATATTACTAAATCCATTGAGTGTACAATGGCCGAAATGCCGTGAATGCCGTGAATGTCAATAAAGACGAGGACAACAGCCCAAATGAAGTAAATAGTTTAAATCGTTCAAAGTTAGTATTGACTAACGAGCTTTAAACGTTTTGTTAGTTATTTGGTCCCAATTATAAATCTAAAGACATTGTTTTTTGTTGACTTATCGATTTTGTTTTTATTTTGTCTTCTTATTGCTTTTCGTTGATTTTATAATCTTCTACTGAATTAGAAATGTCATTTTTCCATCTGCTTGATGCTAAGGCATTTCTTATTCAAAATAAAAACGTAACAGAATCTTCTAGCATATGGGAATGGGATTTTCTTAACTTGCGTTTATCTTAATCCTTCAAGTAAGGATTAAAATATTCCCCTTTTATGAATTAAAAGGAGACACCGTCGTTTGCAAGTTTCCTTGCTCGCAGCTTTTAAGCACATAGAGATGATTGGATAATCGGGATTACGAAATAGGAAAGAAACGGCTACAAATTCTTTTCGTGGATGTGTTTTCGTATTCATAACCACAATAAATTTTAAATAATTTTATGTCATATTCAGTTGCTCGCCATATTACTAAAATCTTCCTAGGATGGTGAATTTCTTGTCATAACCTGATGCACGAACAATATTTATTGCGCAAGTTAATATCAGTACAAAAGCTGATTCACGTAAATCAAGCATTTGTAAACAAGGTTGATGCCATATTTCGAACTCAAGCGTGTAATCTTTTCCTCCGTTTAAAGGGAAAAGATATACACATTCTGAATGAGATTGATTGATTGATTGATTAGTTTATTTACAGTTTATCAATTCTTCGTGGGTTATATAAAGCAGAAGCCTATTTTGGGTTGTAGAAGGCTGCTTGTAGTGCCCAGTGTTCCCAATCATTCTGAATGAGACATGAAAGTCACCTACACCATTGACGAAGCTTCTCGCACGATAAATGAATGAACTAGAACATTTAATGAAAAGAATACTAGAAATAAAAGAAATGAACAACGAAGTGCTTGTGTATATACTCTTGAAATTGATTTGTGATTCGATATGATTTGTTATTGTTATAAACGTTATTTGAGTGGATACACGTATTTGTCTCGCTGTCCCTGTTGATTATTTTTCTTAAACAGTGAAATTAATAACAACCGGATCGAGATATCCTATTGAGGAAATATGTTGCCTTCCTAAAGATTTCGAACCTGCATCTTTTCTGTCATCAGAGAAAACCCCTCCTAACGCCAAAGCGCAACGCTACCTGTTTGGGCACAGAAGAAATTCAATTTCAGTTACCTATTTAAGGAACATACATATCCTGTTGGGACTTCCAGGAATTTATATCTTCTAGCATCATTTTTGTATGCGTAATTTTTAAATGGAATTTTTACTACGGCATTCAGTTAAAAGATTTATTTAAAAATCCCGTTGTTTACATTTCGGGTACGAAAGATGACGCTAGCAAAGACAGATTCATGGAAGTCCCAACGAGTGATTTGCATTTCTTAAATAGGTAATTCAAACGGGGCTCTATCGAGATGGTCACCCGTGGCTAAATTGGTAGCGATGCATTTCGGATATACGAATAAATCAATGTTGAGGAAATATATATATATATATATATATATATATATATATATATATATATATATAAGCATTATGCTGTATATAGCATTTTTCTGTCTACGCTTATATATATATATATATAAGCGTATATATATATATATATATATATATATATATATATATATATATATATATATATATATATATATATATATAAGCGTAGACAGAAAAATGCTAAGATTACCATGGACCGAACATGTGGGAAACGACGAGGTTTTGGCGAAAATGGAAACAAAAAGGAAAATTACATTTAATATCAGAAAATCAGTTTAAATTTCTACGTAATGAGGAAGCAGGGCTTGGAAAATCTGATACTCACAGGACAGATTGAGGGAGAGAGGGACAGAAGAAAGCAGTGCGTAACATACTTGATGAGCTTGAGGAAATGGATGGTAGAACAGGGTTTAGGAGAAATAACAAAAAGACAAAACTTATTAAGAGCTACAAGGGACAGAAGGATGATCGCCTACGTCCTGAGGGGACACGGCACACAAAAGAAAGAAAAGTACTGTAGTGGAGATTGACTCGGAAAACGGGATCAAATTCCAACCCTGTCCGTTGATTTCGCTTTCGCACAAATGCCCTGAGGAAAAGCATAAAACCATCATTTCATTACCTCCCCACAACCAGTTAGGAATTAATAGCAGGTAAGAATGGACTCTCTAGAAACCAGTCTAAGAGAAGGACTGCACTGAATTGAAAACCGTTTAGACAAGCAGCTTGCAATTCTAACCCGTAAGCAACTACTTTCCACAGAAGCTACCACAGAAACGTTTAATGGGGTGAGGCTGTCACCCTGTATT